>JAEQBA010002262.1:208394-786213 GCA_019434445.1 Phalangium opilio | reverse complement strand
CACTAACAGCGATAGAGGGTAAGTATTTACGTTTATATATAAATAACAACAACTTACACAAGTGCTAAAGTCAGAAACTTTGTGTTATTATTTTACTTTAATCGTGCGTATTTATATTTGGCAGTGGGGATAGGTTGTTCGTAACATTTACCGACATTAAAGTCGATGACTGAGACAAAATTAATCTTTATCTATATAAATCTAAGTCCTGACTGACAGAAGACTATCATCAACGCCCAGCCCAAACCGCTTGCCCTAGAAGGCTGAAAATTTGCAGAAAACGTTACTCATAAGTAGTAGGCGCCTATTAAGAAAGATTTTTCCCATCCGCCGCTTCTTAATAAATGGCGCCAAGAAATGTTAAAAATCTTTCTATGCAACAAAGTCCGCGCGGGTTCAACCGATTTCACAAGTATTTAGTACACTGGTCTCCTTTAACCTATGGACGGGCTGAATAGTCTTTTGTAGAGATGGCCGATACCAGGCTTAACCCGATACTGATCGATACCGGTACAAACATGAACCGATACCGATATTTACTCACTATGATACAAAACCCGCTATTTCAACCGCTACCGATATGGTATCGGTTCATACCTATAGTAGTAGACGCGTACTAAGAAAGATTTTCGCTTATTAGTTGTTAGATAAACTGAATTCAGGTACTTTTTTATAAATGAGAACTCGTCACGATAGAAATTCGTAGAAATGAGATATTATCACCATCAGTATGTTACTAAAAGACCTAAAATTGTCATGTAAGGCCATATAACGCATTTTAAACGAGTATCGGTTTAGTATCGGTATCGAACCAACCGATCCGATACTATCGGGAAACCCCGAGTATCGGTGCCGATACCGATATGGTATCGGTACCGGTTCATCCCTAGTCTTTTGGGTTCGATTTGTTGCCATCTTTTTAAATGGCGGCCAGAAATTTAAAAATCCTTCTTTATGGAATAATGTCCACATGAAAAGTAATAAAAAATGTCTCGACAGGCTGACGGGCAACGCCAAGTGCCTTCGCTCCTAGGGTACCACAAAAATATAAGTCATGAGTAAAATCTATACATTCTTCACATCATTTTTATGGAAGTTCTAATTTTACACGAGCGACGCCGCGGGTAACCGCTAGTTCTTTATATTTCTCGAATTTTCCATGAAGGAATGAATATGGTAGATTTACAGAATATAGGGAAACAGCAAAAGGGATGGGCTTCACGAAGGCTCCTTCCCTTTCACATACACATGGGGAGAATTTCATGAAGTAGAAGATTAGTGGGGGAATAAATCTGATTGGGTTAGCGAAGGTCTGACTTTTTATAGGAGGGGTTTCGCTTGTAATGATGTGTCCCTATACTGAATAACCTTTCGATTGCAACAATTTGGATAAAAATTAACTTGAGTTTGAATTTAAAAAATTTAATATTTTACACGCTCCTTTTAATTAAAATTACGCTTCTACCAGATATATACGGTAAGTAGATGAGTCATTTCGGGATTGTGAATACCATTAAATGAAAAGTTTAGGTAACATAACAGTATACCTTAAATGAACGGCTTTTTCTAAATATAAAAGGAAAAATAATAAGAAAAAAATTAACGATCTCTTATACAAAACCATAAGCATATAATTAGCTTTAAAAACGAGAACTACTGCGCCGCCGTTAGTATTGTGGCTTCTGCTAAACCGAACCTCTTACTCCTACGGGATTGGTTGACTTTTTACAGACAGATAGATTTCAGGGAAGGTAGGGGTAAGAGGTTCGATTTTGCAGACGCCACTGAACCAATGGTCGCACAGAAGTCCTCGTTTTAAGATTGATTAAAGGCTAATTATTTTGAAATAAAAGATCATTTCCTTTCAACATTTTTCCTTTTATATATTGAACAAGACCGTTCTTTCAAGGTATAATGTTATTTTATTAAAACCTTTCATTTAAATTCAACAAAATCCTGAAAAATTAAATGTGAAATGCTTGTTTAACACGCTCCTTTCAATTAACAATTACACTTCCTTAGAACAAGTATGTGAGTAGCATTTACTTTTGTAACTCATAATTACGTAATAACAGTGTCGTCGGAATATTTAAATGGAGTCTAAAGAGCGTGTCATGTAAAAATTTCGAAGACTCTGACAGCATGTCACGTGAAACCTATCCATCTATGCATAAATGTGTAGAAACTATGTTTTAATATACAAAAAACCTAACTGTATCTTTTTTTTTAAAATCTTTCCTTTTTGATTTCATCAAAGGCGCCAAAGATGTTTCCAAGAACTTTAGAGAATTGTGTGAGTTTTCAGGTTTTAAATAAATAAAAAAAAACAAGTTTGCCCATTGGTTTGAGCACAATTAGCCTCTTCGATGTTAGGCAACCCTCAGATATACAAGGGGGTTTATCCAGGGCCGTCACCGCACACTCCATGATACGAATCACCTAGAGCGCAGGCGTCGAAAAGCGAGATGTAAGCCAGAATTTTACCCCCTTGTCTTTACCACTTAGTTACATCGAAGAGGATATACAATAGAGGAGTAGACAGTTGTTGAATAGAGCTATCTTAGAAGCTTTAGTGTGACGTCACCCATGCTATTTACCTACGGAACTTGAACAGTACCAAACATGGCCGCCCACTGCCAAAGGTAAGCACGTGACGTATTACCGGAACCCGATTAGGCTTCTCACATGAAGTACGTAACATGTGCCTGGGCGAGCTACACGATATACTCTACGCTCCTAGGATAGAACCTCCCCGCACGCGGATGAAAATAATTCGGTAACGCGGCTTCTTCCGCCGTCTCTACCCTAAGAACCGATTTACCAGGTACATAAATTCGAGAACTACTACAAAGACCGAGTTGGGTCTCTGAGATATTCTTTAGACAATGCTATTCACAATAGCAAAGATTATTTGGGGGTAAGGCACGAAGATCTTTTCAATCTGGGTAGCTTTTGCTGGACTATTTAAGTCGCCGTGTCTCTGTTTTTTTACGAGGAATATTTTCTGTTCTCGCGGCTACGGAGGTCCCTGCCGACAGCGGCTCGGAAATCGGGATACCTTTGATACCTGGCCAAGGCTTACTGTAGTTTTCGTCTTTTCGAGTCTAATATTATTCGCAGAGCTATTTCTTGTTGAAATTAAAAAACTCGTATAATATTTAGTTGAAGACTTATTAAATGACTCGAAATTTGAGCTTTAAAACGTTGAATATTTTATAACGACTACCGAACGATACCGCAAATTTGCCTTCCGAGCTCTTAGGTCGACGGCGAGGTCGAGTCGAGTTCCGATGAAAGAAAATAGTACTGGAGCCGTCGTCGATTGGTCTGATATTAAAGAGGTTATCTACGGTTAGGGGCTTATGATTGGTGAATCACTTTTGTTCGTCTGCTTAGTTTTTACTTCAAGAATGTCATAAAATCCATGGCCAAAGCTATGGAAAAGTTGGACTTGTAACTTTGTGTGAAGCATAGTCCGCTTTTGGTATACTTAGGCACTGACGTCTAGAGCTCGGCATTTTCGATCAATTATCCACTTTATTTTATCTTTATCCATAACCGAAAATTATCCACAGAACTTACATGTTAAATCGTATTATAATCCACAAATTTGTTTATAAATAATCGGTTATCCACCAATTTGTGGATAATTGATCGAAAATGCCGAGCTCTACTGACGTCACAAATGAGATAGCTCTATTCAGTTCTCGTTAAATTTGATGGAGCTACTTCCGGCATTGTTTTTCTTGGTAAACACGTGGTCACCTTTGTCTAAATATAAAACATACGTCAATTTTCAACGAATAATGATATGTCTTGTATAGAAGGCAACCAACCAAAGGGAAAAAAACCGCAAATGAATAGTAAAAATTTGGCGATGCATTTACTTATGTATTGGTTAAGGCTGAAGTGTCTACTCCTCTATGCTTATTATCGTTTTGATAATTAAAGGGAGTGAAAATTCTACTTTCCCTAAAAATAACCGACATTATTTTATTTATTTGGTCACGAATAAAAGGTTGTACCTCATATGAGCAGTTCCCTGTAGAGCAGTTCTCGAATAGAGCTCGGCATTTTCGATCAATTATCCACAAATTGGTGGATAACCGATTATTTATAAACAAATTTGTGGATTATAATACGATTTAACATGTAAGTTCTGTGGATAATTTTCGGTTATGGATAAAGATAAAATAAAGTGGATAATTGATCGAAAATGTCGAGCTCTATTCTCGAAATAGCAACCGCGATTCGAAAAAAAAAACAGCGGAGTTTTCAAAACTGCTGTTTTAGAAATAGCGGCTGCTGTTTTGGGAAATAGCAGTGTTTGTGTTGAGTTTTGAGCATTTCGTAACAATACAGTTGTATTCGTTGGTTTCAAAAACTACCTTTTTTGTGATCATTTAATCAGTAATGTGAATTATTAACGGATCGTGTTCATGAATTTTTTTTAAAAGTATATTTAAATGTTGTACTATTCTTCAGGCTGCATCAGTTTACAATAAATTGGAAAAGGCATATTAAAATTCGAGAAAGGTTATTTATTTTGGAAGAAGATTATTGTAAACAGTAATTTTTTGGAAAAAGGCATATTATAATTCGAGAAAAGTTATTTTATTTCGGAAGAAGATAATTGTAAACATAATTTCTTGGAAAAAGCACATTATAATTCGAGAAAGGTTATTTTATTTCGGAAGTAGATAATTGTAAACATTAGTTTTTTGGAAAAGGCGTAACATTGTTACACTATTTCCAAAATATTACTAACCTAAGTCTAACCAAACGAAACAAAACCTAACCTAACCTGACCTAATACTATTTAGTTGAAAAATTCAACTTTAACCTAACCAAATTATCCATATCTGACCAAGTTGTTTTTGAGTTCATATAATCTAGCTGGGCCAGCTTACACCATAATAAACAACTATGGTTTTTCGCATATCGGTTTTTCCGCTCTTTAGAGAACTGCTGTAACGGTACGCCGCGTTTACGAGAACCGCTGTATCGGTAATTGCTGTAATGGGTAATTTGCCATTTCGGTAACCGCTATTTAGAGAACTGTTGTTATGAGGAATGCTATTATGAAATCCACTCATAAGGGAACTGCTAATGTGAAGGCTTCCCGAATAAACTATGATTAGTATATACTTAATATTCATGTTTGGAGGATTGATTCTATTTACACCAGGAGGCCAGGCTACTTGGCGGTCAAAGTGCAGGGTCAAGTAGCCTCGCCTCCTGGGTAAAATGGTAATAATCCTACTAGTCTGAAATTTATGTATTTTATCTATGCTTTAACGACCACGTCTTTGTCAAAACGCATAATTTTTTCCGCTTTTCAAACTAACTACACAAAACAGGCAACACTAGTAAGTGCTTTCATGTAAAATATAGCTCGAATTGTACTATTAACTACAAGTATGAGCGTTTAATAATTGTTATATTAAACTTTATCTTTAAACATCCCGTCTAGGCATTTTCACACATGTTTCTTTAACCACCATACTTATAGTTAATCGGTTACTTAAATTAAAAATTTCAGGTATCGTAACGTTATACCTTAAAAGGACGGCCTTTTTCTACATTAAAAAGGAAATGTTTTAAAATAAATTATCTCTTATTACAAAATTATTAGCATATATTGGAGTACTGCGCCGCCATTGGTTTAGTGGCGTCTGCTATCCAAAACCTAATATCCCTACGAGAATGGTTGAATTCTCACAGGCTAAGAGAGGTAAAGGTTGGGTATTGGTGAGAGGTTCGAGCTAGCAGACGCCACTAAACCAATGGCGGCGCAGTACTGCTCGTTTTTCAGACTAATTAAATGCTAGTTATTTGTAACAAGAGATCGTTTATTTTTTTTTATATTTTTCCTTTTCTAATTAAAAATAGGCCGTTCTTTAAGGTATAATGTTATGTTACTGGATCTTTTCTTTAAAAGTATTAGCGTAAGACCAAGAAGGAATTTATATAAGAAGGCCTAAAATAACGTCCGGTGCGGGCGTGATAGTCGACAATCCCCCCTTCAAGGTTGGGGGAGGGTGGAAACGGAGGCGAGACTTAATACTCTATGTTTTTCACCATCTATGTTACCTTTTCGTTAAGCCTTGGTTTGGTTTTTTGAAACTCTCGGAATCATAAGTATAGTACACTTGATTCGATTCAGAAGTGATTAAGTAATCATAGAAAAAACGATTTTCACATTTTGAGACACATATTCAATATCTATCAAGATAGGTTCAAAACCTTTAACTAACTTGTTCATGGCAATTAAAAACATCCGTCGTACCGTTTCAGAAGTTCCGCGGGCAGGCGAGCAGCCTCTATTTTCTGTTTTCATTGCCTGAGGTTTTTCTTTTTCTCTAGTCGGAAAACGTCATTTGCGTCTGTATGACCTATCCCCACGGGATCCAATAGGGACTTGGCAATTGGGGCTTAACTCCGCCCCCAGCGCCATTATGGTATGTTTTTTTAACAGAATGAAAGCTATATTAGCCCCTCCTCTTGGTATGTTTTTTAGCACTACTGGAAGGTAGCCTGACGTTGCATGACGTAGTACTGCCAAGTCCCTAATCCCTATAGGAAAGTGCAGAGCAATGACGGGCATGAAGTGGGTGGGGCTTACTTGTCCACTAACACCGGCGTAAGAGTAGAAGCGTAAAATCCCGTAGCTTATGTCTTCTTATATAAATCTCTTCTTGGTAATATGAATCCTATTTGAAAATTATTTTAAATAAAAACTGAAACTTTAATAAATAATATGAATTTCTCACCAATTCAGGAAATGAAAGTAAGCGAAGTTTACATTATTTTTAAAATTGACACAACCAATTTTTATAGACAATAAGCTTTTTGAAGACTTAAGCCCCATTCAGACTACGTTAAACTGAGAGTGTCAGTTCCATAGGTCGCCGATCATAAATTTCACCCCACCTTGCCTCGTTTATCCTTGGCATTGGTACTTTCATTTCCTCGTTCAAACATGAGAGCAGACGACTTAAAACGAATAGCGTATATAGAAGTCTGGGAAAAAGCACACTTTCTCTGGTCCAAAACCAGTTTATTAATTAGATTTTAAACTCAAAAAGTGGGGGTTACTGGTTCTTAGGACCAGTTAATTAATTGAAAATCTATAGGAGAACAAAGGCGGGGACCAGTCAGGAGACCAGTTTATTATTTCGGACACCAAGAACTAGTTCAAAAAATATCCGTTTTTCCCAGACTGGAACTTAAACAAGACGACCCAAGGGCTGGGCTCGTAATAGTACCCACATCGTACCGAACTTTACAGGCGTACAGAAAATTTGAGTGAATATCCCCTCACCTTAACTGTTTTAAAATGATTACTTCAATATTTTACTTTTGTTATAATACTAATAGTGTGACACGAACGGAAAACATGAGCGAATACCCCACGATGAGCATCTTTTAACAATCATAAAACGAAATACCCGTAAATACCCATTAAAAGAGGTACAGAAAATCCGAGTGATTAGCCCCTCGATGCCTAAACAAAAATTATAACCCTTAATCCTTACTTCAATAAATTTACTTTCGTTATAACATTAGTCTATTATGTAAGGTCCCCATAAGTATGAGTCCCCAATTAGGTCCTATACTACCGGCATTGTACATGTACTCGTATTAACATTTTGAAAATTTGGCGGGTACGATAAACGCGCCATCTATAATTCCTATGCTCTTTGCTTATACCGGAAGTTAGGATAGGACTTTCAACTTTTTCACCGATTGGGGAATCCGGGAATGGCGGCGGGTACCGTTTACATTGCTATTTATTTGGTAAAATGATGTCACATACTTTAAATATAACGGCGGAGAAAAATAAAAGCCGTCATTGTCATGTTTACGTGGAGAATTAAGTTAAGCTACAAGATGAAAACAAGCTACACTTTCAGTTAACTGACTGAAGTAATGGATCTGGCAGTTTTTCTTGATAAGACTTTAAATGGCAAGGCTTAACCTCAGATTGAACATCTTTAACGGTGTTAAGAAGATAATCTAATAGTAACAGATACTTTTCGTGCAAATTGTTTTCTACTAACCTTGAATACATTATACCTCTTTATGTGTTAATTAAATGCTTTTATTCATTTAAATACTACTTTAGTTTAGGGTAATACCTCCCAGCTCCATTCCTGGCCGCCGCCATTTTTAAACCTGCCTACGATTCATTCTTTAAGACTAAGACATGCGCAATACGAAATTCGATTACGTCAGCTCCGCTTTGTGGTACCGCCAGAGTCCGACAGGGGGTGATGAAATTTCCTTACCTGCTTCCTTCATTAGGGGCATTTGCTAATGACTTAAATTGACTTTGTTTTGACCTTACATAATAGACTTATGGTTATAATTGCAATATTCGAGAAGACGAGCTAGTGCTTTCTTTTGAAATTCTTCTCGATTTGTGGAGAAATAGACGTAACGTCAAATAGTAACACGTTCAGAAGTATTCGACCCCAAAGATACAAGTTCAGAAGTATCCGACCTTAAAGTAACAAATTCAGAAGTATCCGACCTTAAAGTAACAAATTCAGAAGTATCCGACCTTACAATACAAGATACAAATTCAGAAGTATCCGACCTTACAATACAAGATACAAATTCAGAAGTATACGACCTTACAATACAAGATACAAATTCAGAAGTATCCGACCTTACAATACAAGATTCACTATATATAGTGATTTTTTAACCAAGACTCGCTCGTCAGTTAGGCATGATCGAGTGAGCTATGGCCAAAGAAAAGGCGCTAATGAGGTCGTGCCATCTCGACACTGACCGCGACGAAATTAAACAAATCTCAAACTAAACCCTCTAATTTTTAACGTAGTCGTTGCCACGTGTGAACAGTCTAATTAATTTTTCCTTTTTTCACCAACTGCATCGAACAGCTGGCTCTTGTAAGTATTCATTTGCAACAGATATTAGATATAGGTCGAATAATAATAATAACTAGTATGATATCTCGAAATGATTTGAATAAGTAAAAACCAAAGATGATCTAAACAGTATTTTCCCATCTACTGGCTGGAAGAAAATTTATTCAATTAGATCCCTCTCACTTTTTAAAATAAAGATATGCCAGATATTAACATAAGTTTATAAGATATCTCTCATAAGTACGACACTACCTATTCTTCGTAATGCTAGAGGATTACTGAGAGCTACTTCGAGAACGAAGTCGCAATTGACCACACGCGGTTTTGCAGTACACTTTCCTATATAGTCTGTACTTAACCCTTGACAGCGCCTCACCAGACGTCGCTTTACGAGAATCTATAACATATCACCAACGTCGCTTCATGACAAGCTCTCAGTAACCAGTGATAAACTTATGGAACATGTCTTATAAACATATGGCATTAAGTTACTTAAATATAAATTGTAGAAAAGATCAGAACAAGTTACAACACCCTCCTTTGTGGACAACCCCCAATACTGCCAACGGATGACGTCATTATACGCAATTATAAGGTTATAAATAAATGTTTTGGAATTCATGCTTTATTTTATGCAAGTGACAAGGTACAAAAGGAGTATTGGACAATATGTCTGGATGCAACAAAATATTTTAAAGCACAGTTCTACGATTAGTCTTAGAACTTGGGCCTCAAATTACAACTTCTAATCTTATTGGTAAACACCGCAACGTAAATGTTCTATCTAACTAAAATTGGGGTGGAGGCACTACACTCTTCAAGACGGCTGTCTTTGTCTTGCTATACATTTACAAGCACTAAACTCATGACGTAGGAATTCTTCAGTGATTTTTTCATAAAGAAGAAGGGTCAACCGATAATTCGGTTTCCAAGAACGACCACCCAAAATTTTACCTTCCATTTCAATTGATGGTAGTGATGTCGTAACCAGTGTGAATTTTGTTGGATTCCAGTAATGTAATTTATGCTGCTTTACCGCGTACCATCCCTGTGAATTTTAGCCTTGTCAGAGATCAGTACCTTTCTAAAATATAATGTGTCGGCTTCAAATAGTTCACGGAAAGGTCTTGCTGGCTTGGGTAATCCTCGTGAACATCATGTTCAATTTGCCCTGGTTTTAATAAGCTGGTATTTTGCTAAGACACGAGACTAACTACTGTAATTCGATCTTAACTGCTACGTAAAGACGAGCACTTTTCACAACCGCCGTTTTTACCTCGGTGCCTTGAAGAGTGCCTCCACCACAATGGTACTGGTAGTCACATCGAATATTTAGGTTAATTGAGGTGTTTACCAAAACGATTAGAGGTTGTAATTTGAGGCCCAAGTTCTAAGAATTATCGTTGGACTGTTGCGTTCAGGCATGTTCTTCAGTATTTTTTTGTGCCTTGTCACTCGTTGTCTCTTGCACACAACAAAGCATGTATTCCAAACATTTATTTACCATCTGTATAATTTAGTATAGTGACGTCATCCGTTGGCTGTTTTTGGGGGTTGTTCACAAAAGAGGGCGTTGGTCCGATCTCGACAACTGTTTTAGCGCAATATGACCCCCTCCCTATTTACAAATACTATGCGAGGGTGGAGGTGGTGAAGTGGTTAGCACTTTCGCATCGCAGTAAAAGGGTCCCGGGTTCGATCTCGGACTGTGGCACCGGGTGAAAAACTTGGGTAAAAAGCCTTCGGCGTAGAGTTTGCAAGTTCACTCCCCATTTGTTAAATGAGTTTAAATCCGCGGTCTAACCCGGTTTTCTCCTTACCATCAAAACTTGCTGAGGTTAATAGTAATTGTAGATATATGTAAGTTGTGGCATAGGGGCTAGCCAGCACCTATCTACGCATTGAAATCGTGGTCCATTGAAATAAAGCCCACAGGGTGTTATGGACAGGAAATAAAGCTAGGTTATTATTATTAAATGAAACCCGAAACTTTTAAACATCGAACGTATAAATGCACTTTGTTACACGCGCATATCGATTCAGTTACTAGTAAGTGAAATTAACATTCCTTTAGACCAAATATTAATTCCGTAAACGAAATTAGCTAATTTTATACACCATTTTGAAAACTCACGTGTTAATTATTGTTATCAGAAAGGGATAATAGGAGAAGGATGACACTCTGTATCCTATTTATACTTTAGTTATGTAACATTATTCTTCCCATGCGAGAAAGCCATTTCTGTTAGCTCTCCCGCTCATCAAACTTCAGATGGGCACCGCATCGTACCGTGGGGAGAGTTCTATAACTGTTTGGTACTAAATCCCTGCAATTAACCCCAAGCGCATTGCCTTGGCAAATATTTGACTTTAGAAGAGTAAATGATGAGGGAACTCGCGTACGTAATTCGGTTTAGTAACCTTGCTCCAAATGTTAAGGGATGATGGGAAGAATCATGTTACAATTACTCCGAAAGCAAAAACGCCTAGTTTCCTTCATGGAAATTTAATTGCTTGTATCTTTTTTAATATTGTCAGAAGTAAAATAAGGGACTAGAAGTGAAGTGCTCTAGCATTGGTAATAGATCCTGGCACTTGTGAACAAATTTGAGGATTTTATGACGCTTCCTACAGAGAGGAAAAAATTGGTCGAGTTCCAAAAACATTTCCTACCCCCTTCCCCTCAACCTAAAGCAGCGGAACACGGACGCGGATGCTTGAATCTAGTTCGACCGACTACCAGCGTCTCACGTTTTGGAGGGAAAATTCCGAAACCGCTACCAGAGGGCCAACCGTTGGTGTTTTAACAAGAATATTCACTTTCGCCAAGTGAACAATTTGGTTAGCTCGATATTTCTAGTCCCTTATCTCACTTCTGATATTGTAGATAGAAACATGGTTCCTGTTGATATGTTCATTATTTTATACGTTCATTCGATTTAACGAGAAAAATATTCTAGATTAAGGTTTCCCTTTAAGAAATATAGCCTTAGGAAAATAGAAAGTCTTATACTTCTTGTTAATATTTGAAAAAGAGTGTGAAACGTGACTTCGAACCAGTTAATGTGCCACTATCCCATTCTAATTAAATGTTGTTGTAATTTCATGTTTTAAACTCTCCTTTCAATTAACAATTAATCTGCTTCAGTACGCACCCGTAAGTAGAGTCATTGCTTGTTTATTAACGCGCCTAAATTCTTGTATTCAATTTCTGTTAAAAATTGAGAAATGTTGTATTTTGGTTTTACACGCTCATTTCATGTAAAAATTACGTATCCTCAGAAAGCTTATGTGAGTAGCATTTATTTTTTAACTTATGGTAACGTAATTAAATGTGCCACTGTAATACCGTTGGACATAACATGGTTGGTCCCCATGGTTTGAACGATCCTGTTAAGTTGTCGATTTTTAACTTCAAAAATAAAATGAACTTGGCCTTTATCTTTTATTTATACGCTTGACTTTTCCTGATCTAAATTAAAGGTTATAGGATGGCAAAAAGTGAAGTCTTTGAAACCGATAAAGCTGTTTATACATTATGTGAGTTATCAGATTTTAAGCAAAATAAAACGCAACCTGGCCGAAAGGCATTCTCTAAAAAAACGCTATCACTAAAAGCATGAATAAATACATTTGAAAAGGAATCATTGTGCCAAAATAATTCCATATTATTTTCAATTTAGGGCCGGGCTTGAGAACATACGATTCCCGTCACGCCTCATAACTCCGATGGCGTCTCTCTAACTGTCGTTTCATTGGTTGGTAGCTACGCGAGTTCCTAGGCACGCGCGAGATAGATCATTCAGCAGGAAAAATTCGTCATACATTATTATTAGTTTAGCTCCTCCCACAAAATCCGCCTTGATATGTTGAGTGAAAATGGCTATACACAGTCCCCCCTCAAGAGATATTGAAAAAAAAACTATGCCAAAAAATAAACTTTGAAACTTTGATTCCTATTAGCTGTATGTATTCCTGCTAAAAAATTAAATGAGGAATCAATTGCAATGCTTCAGAAGCCAACTCATTCAGTTTTGATATTACTTGCTATGCGACCAGTTAAACTAGGAGAAAGGGGTATATCCTTTCTCGCTAATTCTAATATCTTCATTATTTTTTTCTACGCTTCGACAATGTCTTTGTCTAACTACATAACATTTCCCCATTTTCACACAAACGACATAAAACAGGTAACGATGGTAAGTATTTCATTTTAAAATAGTCATGCAGATTGTAAAATTTTAAGTGAAAAACGTTAAATAATGGAGGGCGTTATTAAGTCTGTGTTTCCTTGATATTATCTAAACCAACTTAAAGTAAAAAGAATTCGCTTTTCTCGTGAAGGTGAGTTAGGAAAGTTTATTTTGTAAAAATATGTACTGTATGTACCTCAGCGTTGAAGTTTGCTATTGATAAAACTTGAAGAGACACATTTGCAATTCAAATTTAGGCAGTGTTCTTTGGACGATTTCAAGTCGAAAATGTAATTTATATGAGTGATTTAGCCCTAAGGGACACCGTTTTCATGTTATGAACCATGTAGTATTTTACGGATGAACCCTTTAATAAAAGTAAGAAAGTGCTAATTTAATTAAGGGAACATCCGTAAAACATTCTGGCAATCTTAATAAGGGTTAAATGAGAACCTTTTCGACTCGAAACTGTATAGCCAGTAGCGTCTCTAGGGTAGGGTTTACGGATTATTTTGAGGGGACTAATTTTAAAATTTGGGGTGGGGGCAAAAAAAATGACGTAGTGACGCCACTGTGTATAGCAAACTCAATGTTGGGTCCAGGACATAGCGCGACATGATTTGATAATTTTTAAACATTAATTCCATTACTCCTATTCCTTGCGCTAACAATTTTGTACGCTTAGACGACTAGATTGGCTAATTCGTAACAGGAATTTTCAAGCGCACTGCAACACCAAGGGATCACTATTGAATAGTACACCATGAACATTCCTTTTATAACATTATGATTATGCAATTCGAGATAAATATATATATTAGGCATTATATGCAAATTTCTCAAACAAATTTTCACCGATTTTTGTACATAAATAAAAATACAGAAAAATATGAACATTTCCTGAAATCCATTTATAAGAAAAACATTGTGAGTTCGAAAAATGTTTCAAATTTGGCTTAAAAAAAACCAAAAACCTCATAACCCCAGAAGGACGTCTTGAACTCTTGACCCAGAAAGGACACGCGGATAGGGTGAAACTAGGGCTCGGGGATCGGTTAACTATTATTCAAACATATTAACATTCCAAAATTTGTTAAACGGAGATTATATCAAAGTATTTCGTCTCGATTTATTTGGAAAAAGGTAGAGTGATGCAATTATTAATCGTAAGTATTTTTTCCGAAAAACTGAAATTTTGAACATAATCAGAAGAATTTTACTCAAAAAACTTTTATTGCGATACGTTTTATTCGATTCCGAAATAAAAAGATATGATCCATACGTTTCATGATACAAATGCGGTTTCGGTTTCTTTTATCGATTAGAATTTGGACGAGTAACCGACACTATTATTTTTTCACGATAAACTTTAATCTTTTTTAAATTTCTTAAGGTCTATATTAACGAAAAAAACGCAGAGTTTTAATCATTGACAAATAATAGTATTTAAAAACCTGATAATGGTATGAACTATCAATAAAAACATTGGGACAGTCAATATTATCAGAAGTATATAATACTTCTCTTCGAGAGAAGTGTACCACAAAGCGTGGTAACATGAGATCATAAAAAACAAACTAAAATGAATCACATACGCGATAAATAGAACATTTTTTCTATTAGCGCTTGACTGTTTCCCAAGGCGTGCACTGTTAAAAAATGTTGCCCAAATTGGATGTAAATGGATCCAAACGGCTGACTCTGAGACAGCACAGTTTTTCATCTATTTTTGGATAACGTAACTAGTGTCCAAAAAGGGAGGGTCGAATGATAAGCCAGATTTGGAGTCTCATCCAAAATTGGATCCAGAATCATCTTTTAAGGGATCAGTTTTAACCCAGAAATGGGCAGGAAATTATCCATACAACAATCAAGCCCACATTGGACAAATTTCTTAGCTATATCGTTCTAATATCAAGCCCATATTGAACTAATATCTAACCGATATCGGGCTCATATTTGTGCAACACAAACCGACGTTGGACAATTGTCGAACAATATTGGACTCATATGAGGCCAATATAGAGGCTAGATTTTTTATTTCACCGAGTGATGATTGTTTTGGAAACGTTCCGTTCTCGACGTATCCATCTGCCTGTGTGTTTGTGTGTCTGTCTGCCTGCTGTCACACCCCAGGGAATCGCGTTCGCAGTTTCCTAATCCGGATCGTATTCACAGTTGACGGATATCTGAAAAACTCTACTGACCACTATTCTGTTAACTGTCATCACTAATCTAACTACACCATTTTAAGGTCTTTCAAACACTCGCAAAAAAGGCATACTCTAGGAAAAACGTCTCTTAAAACGATACAACTAAAAGAATAATAAGTAACATCAGATAAAAATAATTTGTATCATATAATTTTGATAAATTATTTGAGAAAAACCTTTCTGAACTGAAAAATCTGTAGTCAAAGTTTATAAACGACGAGTAACGAAGATTGGGTATGAAGTCGATAGACTAGATACATTTAATAGTTTGTATAAAGCGAGATATTGAGACTTTACTCCACTGTACCATGAAACTCTTTCCAAAGTTAATATAGGATGAGTATTGATATCGTTAGTTAATAAAAAACGGAATAGAGAAGTCGTTTTCAAGTATATGATCAAAATATGTTTCAAGTCTGACTCTCTGAAATATAGTAGGCGGTAGGGACGAGTGGATTTTTACTTCTCCTGAGAGACAGGCTTTGTACCTGACTTGTCTGTCTGTGTTTTGTTATTACTGCTGCAATTGTTTATCAATAAAGAGAAATGATTGCATATCTAGGTATGTTGGTGATATTATTTCACTTCCCCTTTTTACCTTAACCCTTTTATATAACACTAACCCATCTTTGTTCGAGTCTAGGGCGTTTATGTTGAGATAATAAGGATGGGTTTTGCACCAAGAATCGAACGCATCCATATCGAATTAAAGCTAGCATTATCCATTATCCCCTTCTGATGTTACACATTAATTGTTGTTGCTTTTATCGCCATTTCGACGGTATGGTAAGCGGTATCGCGAGATCCCTATGGGGAAAATATCACAGATATACGCTTTTGGTGCTTGGAGGAAAGTATTTTGCTATAGAATCCACTAACGTTATAACTATGGCTTTTTGGAATTGGGTTGATTTAATAAAAATTACGAACGTTATGAATTAGTTAAGCAAAATTAACCTATCTTTGATATAAATGCTATTTAAATATAATTGGAAAGCGTCTCAATAGTAATTAGTCAAAATTTTAATTAACTAAATTGAAAGTGATTATAGTTTAAAAAAATTTAAATAAGAAAAACCGTAAAAAGAGGTGTTCCGAAAAGGATGGTACGAGTAAAGCGAGTTTTAATTAAAATTTGAGATTTGAGTCGGAAATGGTTTCAGTTTCATAATTAAATTTAAGGGGTCAACCGAGGTGTCCAACATTTCCAAGAAAGTGTGCGGGATTTCAAGAAAGTTTCATGCTTTCGCGAAACATTTCGTGATTTCACGATTTCGCAAAGATTTTGTGAATTCTTCCTTGATTACGCGATTTTGACAAACATTTCGGGATTTCTTCTTTGATTTCGTAATTTTGACTAAGATTTCAGGATTTATTCTTTGATTTAACGATTTCTCCAAAGATTTCGTGATTTTGTGTGAAAGATTTTGCGAGAAGCGTACGGGATTTCGTGTAAATGTCGGACCCGTCGGGGTCATCGGTAAAGGGCGTAAAGCAGCGCAATCGTTACTCGTAAACAGTAGCACCTAGGACAAAATCGGTCAAAGAAGTATAGAACATTTTCCACTCAAAATTGATGTCCCATAGAACAATCCCTCTGCATGTTCTTCGGTCCTACAATTACCCACCCTTTTAGGAAAACACCCTGTATTTTTCAGACACTATTATTTAATTATAATTATTTTAATTCATTTGTTTGTTTTAGAGACTGAATTAGTGGCGGATATGGGGGGACACCGTTGTTTCCCCTGACGGCATGACCCTTGTTTGTTAATTATCAATTTATATTCAAATATAATTTCTAGATTGTTATTTGGCTTGCCTAACCCTTAGTAATTGTCCAACTCTAAAGGTGTTTTCTGACGATATAGACTCAACTAGATGGGTAAATATGTTGATTGAGCCAAAATTGGTCAGTGATCAATTTATAATTTGGTGAATCAACTTGTCCAACTTCTGTTCACGCGCAGTGTTGGGCACATTTATTTCTAGACCAAGAGCCAGTGGCGTGAATCTTACCTAATAAAGTACAAAATGTCTGACCATTGGAATGAGTTCAGTTTTGATGCTCATTAATAGATTTGGCCGTCTTACGCGTCACAGCTGGGGCATTTGAGGGGGGCGGGGTCATGTTTGACCCTAATGAGGTATGATTTCTTACCTCATGAGGTACATGAATAAAAAAGGTGGCAAATGATAGAACTGGAAACGGCGATTCCAAATATATGAAATCTGACGTCATCAAATGGGGCCATCAATAAATCAGACGGGGGTTAAAATGGTCGAATGAGGTATGAATTCTTACCTCATGAGGTACATGTATGAATCCGATGTGGTTTGATAGATCTGGTCGTGCTAAATAACAAAATATAAAATCTGACTGGAAAATACGCGGCTTTGGTTCAATCTGACGGCCTGATTCCAACGTCAGACTATGACAACTTCGTGCCTCATAAAGCTAGATTCCCACTCGACCGAAAAAACCGGCGCAAATCACGCAGCACACGGTAGTAATTTTACCTTACGCCGTCGTCCGGCTGTAGACTGTTCACACTACGACTGAATTTTGAGTTTGGCGGTAGATATTTTTGGGTCACGTGACAGATTAGAGTGGTTTCCATAACATATATTTCGCACTCTGAATTGGTATC
Source organism: Phalangium opilio (assembly GCA_019434445.1). Classification (NCBI taxonomy): domain Eukaryota; kingdom Metazoa; phylum Arthropoda; class Arachnida; order Opiliones; family Phalangiidae; genus Phalangium; species Phalangium opilio. The sequence goes on along the minus strand of JAEQBA010002262.1, from coordinate 768,256 downwards.
TCTGTCCCATTGTCGCTTAGATCGTACAAGAAATTATATTTTCTAACCTCCTCAATAAAGACTTCCTTATTAACATCTTACCTCTATATACTTCCATTAGATACATTTTTCTTTCTTCGTGGCATGTTTCCGACCAAAAAAATACATGGCGGCTATCAATCTATCTAGCATAAGCGTGCACTCTTGAAATTTATGACGTAGTCAGTGGGATAATTTCATTGGTTGAGACACCGGCGTAACGCCGAACACGACCGAAAAATAAACACAACTTGCGCCCGACCGAGCGGAAATTCCGTCGGGCTTGGCGTAAAGATTTTTCGGTCGAACCCCTTTCTGCCGGGTCTCCGTCGTGATTTCCGTCGAGTGCGAGTCTAGCTTAAATGTAGCAGGTGATATATTGTCAAACCAGCCCCACTGATGTCAAGTACATTAAACTTAGCTTGTTTGAGCAAGTTGCCTCTGTTTCTATCGAGGTAATGTGGTGAAATATTTTTGACTGTGAAAAATGAGATGAACTTAAATTGGCATCATTTAATAATAGAGCTACTTCAATTCGGAGTTCTACAGTGGCCCGCACGGAGGGAGGGTGAAAACCGGCTCCGTTTATTGGCAGGCGCAACTGCCACGTTTCCCCCTTCAACTGATATAGCTCTATGCAGGTACATTTTATATCAAACTCATTCAATGAAACCTTCTAACGTTAAATTATTATTTAATGCAAATACAGATTATAAAAAAACGTTTTGGTTTGGACCAAGGCCGAAAAAACAAACGATATGTGTGAGGTTTATCATTTGACTGAAGTTTCAGATATTGCAATTTTTTTAGTTATTTTGATCCATTTAATCCTTAATCAATATTAAATTCAATGAACTGATTTTACTGTTAATCGATCTATTCCCTCTAAATTAATTGAAAAAATTACATATCTACGCTTTTTCAAGAACAATTACATTTTCCGAAAACATTTTATCATGAAATTAATTATTTTGAAGGGATTTCGTGTAAGCTCCTAGACGGACATAGTTTTAATTGTTGCTGGCTTGACAAATTTTCAAGTTTGCATCAAAAAAAAACTTAAATCGGTAAGTTGCTAAGAAGACTGATGTTAAAAAAAATATGATAATTGAAATTTATTTTGTTCAGACTAGTTAATAAACGAATGCCGTATACTTAAGACAAAGCAACATCGTTTATCCTGTGTGGTTTTTGTTAGTAGGTAGCTATCTGTAGCACTGCAAATATATGATATTGCTATAAATATAACCAAAGGTATAGGTAAAGATTACATAAAAAGAAATACGTTTCAGTACCAATGGCTTGTTATATTCATTTCCATTCATTACCAGTTAAACGAAGAAGGTCACACTTAACTTAACCCCCCCCCCCAAGAAAGTCTAAAGTACGAAGAGGGAAATTGCAGTGCAACCTTTGTTTCATAGTCGCTACATTTGAAATGTAGCATTTCGATATACGAAATTAAATGTATGAATTCGTGCAACACCCTGGTTTGGCATCCACTATTAAATATTTACATTTTCCTTTCGAATTATGTCAAAGTTCGCTTGGTCTTTTTAGACAGTGTTTCAAATATTCAATGCTGAGCTCTCAACACGTACTCCCTTCAAAATAATTAATTTCATGATAAAATGTTTTCGGAAAATGTAATTGTTCTTGAAAAAGCGTAGATATGTAATTTTTTCAATTAATTTAGAGGGAATAGATCGATTAACAGTAAAATCAGTTGATTGAATTTAATATTGATTAAGGATTAAATGGATAAAAATAACTAAAAAAATTGCAACATCTGAACTTCAGTCAAATGATAAACCTCACACATATCGTTTGTTTTTTCGGCCTTGGTCCAAACCAAGACGTTTTTTTATAATCTTTATTTGCATTAAATAATAATTTAACGTTAGAAGGTTTCATTGAATGAGTTTGAAATAAAATGTGCCTGCATAGAGCTATATCAGTTGAAGGGGGAAACATGGCAGTTGCGCCTGCCAATAAACGGAGCCGGTTTTCACCCTCCCTCCGTGCGGGCCACTGTAGAACTCCGAATTGAAATAGCTCTATTATTAAATGATGCCAATTTAAGTTCATCTCATTGTTCACAGTCAAAAATATTTCACCACATTACCTCGATAGAAACAGAGGCAACCAACTCGCTCAAACAAGTTAATGTACTTGACATCAGTGGGGCTGGTTTTACAATATATCACCTGCTACATTTAAGCTAGACTCGCACTCGACGGAAATCACGACGGAAACCCGACAGAAAGAGGTTCGACCGAAAAATCTTTACACCGAGCCCGACGGAATTTCCGCTCGGCCGGGCGCAAGTTATGTTCTATTTTTCGGTCGTGTTCGGCGTTACGCCGGTGTCTCAGTAAATGAAATTATCCCACTGACTACGTCATAAATTTCAAGAGTGCACGCATACGCAAGATAGATTGATAGCCGCCATGTATTTTTTTTTGGTCGGAAACATGCCACGAAGAAAGAAAAATGTATCTAATGGGAGTATATAGAGGTAAGATGTTAATAAGGAAGTCTTTATTGAGGAGGTTAGAAAATATACTTTCTTGTACGATCTAAGCGACAATGGGACAGAGATACCAATTCAGAGTGCGAAATAAATGTTATGGAAACCACTCTAATCTGTCACGTGACCCAAAAATATCTACCGCCAAACTCAAAATTCAGTCGTAGTGTGAACAGTCTACAGCCGGACGACGGCGTAAGGTAAAATTTCTACCGTTTGCTGCGTGATTTGCGCCGGTTTTTTTTCGGTCGAGTGGAAATCTAGCTTTAGAGGCACGAAGTTTTCATAGTCTGACGCAAGAATCAGGCCGTCAGATTAAACCTAAGCCACGTATTTTCCAGTCAGATTTTATATTCTGTTATTTAGCACGACCAGATCTATCAAACAACACCGGATTCATACATGTACCTCATGAGGTAAGAATTCATACCTCATTCGACCATTTTAACCCCCGTCTGATTTATTGATGGCCCCCTTTGATGACGTCAGATTTCATATATTTGGAATCGCCATTTCCAGTTCTATCATTTGCCACCTTCTTTATTCATGTACCTCATGAGGTAAGAAATCATACCTCATTAGGGTCAAACATGACCCCGCCCCCCTCAAATGCCCCAGCTGTGACGCGTAAGACGGCCAAATCTATTAATGAGCATCAAAACGGAACTCATTCCAATGGTCAGACCTTTTGTACTTTATGAGGTAAGATCCAGGCTACTTGCTCTTGGTCTATTCGATACATCTTTTTACCTATAAAAATATTTTTGTTTTCGCCCCTATCAATTTTTTACCGATCAAAATATTTTGGATTTTGCACCTATCAATTTTTTACCCATCAAAATATTTTGGATTTCGCACCTATCAATTTTTTACCTATCAAAATATTTTGGATTTTGCAACTGATGTCCGCTTGAAAAGTAATAAAAGATGTCCCGACAGGCTGACGGGCAACGCCGAGTGCCTAATTCGCTCCTAGGGTGCTGCAAAAATATTAGTCATCAGTAAAATCTACTCATTCTTTATATCCATTTGATGGAAGTTCTTATTACACGCGAGCGACGCCACGGGTAACAGTTAGTATTAAACTGAAACGTAAGTTTAACAAAACGGTCTCTGCTTTACGTTGCGAGTTAGAGTTGTACTTACTTCAATAGAGAAGTGGCGACTGTGAACAATTTGTCCTTACAGCGGGTGCACAGTAGTCGAGGCACTTGGAGGGATGTGGTTTGACTAAGGATCCGCGTCATGTGTTTATAAAGGATCCTTTTCGAGTTAAACAGGGGAACGGGGGACGGACGTGACAGTATAATAGAGTGCACTACAAAGGGATAATGAAGATAGGAAATATTTTGTATTGTTAACAAAACTGACATTAAGATTCTCTTCATTTTACAATTAGTTCTAGCAGGAACACATGACCGTCTAATAAGAATCATTGTTTAGTAATTTTCACTCAACTTTAGACCACCAAACCGTGGGCAGGCAAAGCCGCGTTAAACGCGCGTTAGAAAATGGATATGCGTAGCACACGCTCTCACTCATCTCCCAACCGCCATTTTTCGCCGAATTTTACTAGGGTTTGGTGATAAACTTGCGACACCAGCCGTCACAGCCGTCAACCAAATCCCGCATAGAAATTTACATTTGAGACACGGGGGCGCAAGTATTCCTATTAGTTCTATGTATTCCAGGTTCTTGTGACCCGACATCTTGAAAACTTCGTCTTTAAGAAAAAGGCAGAACATTCTTCAAGACGACTTTCTTTATTCCTATAATTATTTCCGTTCAACGTTTTTAATCGTGCAGTTGTTGAAGTTCGACTTGATAATAAGTCACCATGATTTTTAAAATAATGTTTTAACAGCAATAATCAATTAAAAATTAGGGCCAATCTTCATTATCTCTTACGTGTCAGGTGTGTTTTTAATTTTTAGCGTGCCGCCAATCTCAATAAAAGCCAGATGTGTTTTAAAATAAGTTATGAAAATTTATTTTTTATTTTCTAGTATTGTTTACTAATTTTAGTTTTAACGCAACAGGTTGCAATGTCTGAGAGATTAATTCTTTCCCGTATTGGGGTAAGTGACCGGGACGCTGTTGTTGAACTAAATGAGTTTAAAGTTTAGTATTATTGCGCCCTAGCTTCAAATGAAATTTAGAGTTACAGAAGTCCATAACCCCACTCGAAGTAATGAGATGTAACGGTCGTCTTCAGTGTGGAAATTTTGTTCCAACTCCCCCCCCCCGTTTTAAGACTAGTTTAGGGGAAATATTCTCCCCCCCCTTTCAAGCCGGGCTTGGCGCCAAAAATATTTCTGAGAGGGTATTTTTTCACGAACGGGGGGGGTGACGTTGGGTAGTATTGTCCAATCGAAACGTTCCCTTCTCTATCGTTTCCTCTTGCCACTAGTCCCTACCACAAAAAATGGTATAGGGGGGGAGTAGAATAAGGCTTGGCGGGAGAGTTCCACCAGTGCTTTTTTTTTCACGTACGTATAATCTTAAATTTTGGATTTTTTATAAGTTTTCGGTTATTGTTACTTCTCTATTTTTTAATATATTGCTCATATTCAGAAGACTAAATTAACTAAGTTATATAATATTCTTCATAAAAATTTTTGATCTTAACTTAAACGATAAAAAAAGGTTTTTTCGTATTTAAAAAAACAAGTTGGAAAAACCAAAATATTACCTCTCCGAGTCAAGTGGAGGACTACTTTTACAAACTTATTAAGTTAAGTAAAAATTTACGAATTATTAAAGCAGTATTCCAAGAATAGCGAATATACAGTAAAGCTGACGACATTTACATCCAATAGAGATATGTCTTGGACACATGGAAATCAGTAAATAGGAAAGAGCAGGAAAAGAAGTGTATAAATTTTGGAGAGATATAACCTTTATGACTTTGAAAAGGCCCAATTGTCTACGCCTCAACTGTTAACCCTATATTCTCATAGCTACATTCACAACTGGTTTTCAGTATAAAGACTACTGTCTCGTATCACCTCAACGATATTCTTAGTCTGCCAACATGAGTGTTAACGTTAAATATACCAAAAATGACTTGTGGTTAGACGCACCAGAGAGGGTAGAAAGATGGGGAGTTGAAGCTAGCGGCTTTGGCAAAGCATTTTGTGTGTTCTCGCTTTTCTTCTTTATTTATTTTATTTCCCTCCTAATATCCGGTTCACTGTATTTCAACCAGTAAGAGGGCAGAGAAAGATGCGCGCGCGCACACCGGAAGCTTAGAGGTAAACTTTCGAAGCGAGAACGCTCCCGCGAAGCCTTCTACTCCCCCTCTTCTACCCTCTTTGGACGCACTGAAAGTCAATGCGCACCATAACAAGAATGAAAACTTCAAAGCTGTAACCATAGATATATTAAAAGGGTAGATACACAATTCAATGGGAGGTCGACGTGGAAGGGGCAACGAGCAGACAGCCGCTATTTTCTGGGGGTAGCCGTATAAAACGCCATCTATCGGGAACTTTCGAAACTAAATTAAAGGATGAGCTTAGAGTAGTGGCACTCTATGTTAACCCCCTATAGGGCATATTAAGTCAAACCCTCGGAGATGCCATTACTCCATTTTATACGAGCTAAGAGCAGAAAAACGTATTTTATAAATTTTACACCTGTAAAATCGTTTAAAAAACACTTGGAACTTGTATTTCTACTTACTTTCGAGGAAATACCACCGTTTTCTGAAGGTAAGAGTCTATTTTTATACATTTATTAGTAATAAAAACATTTAAGGCGAGCTAAGCCTTGGTCTTGTAAAACACGGCAGATTAGTGATTAGCGTTGTTTTCAGCGTTGAAAAACGTTATTTTATCATGTTGAAAAAACGTTAGCAACGTTTTAAGGTACTGATATTTAAATATCCGGACATTAAACTGTTACATATTCTTAAAATAAGAGTCGATAATGGTGCCCACCATAACAGACTTTGTTAAGTGTGTGTCTCTATATTTAAAGGCATAAAACAAAATATAACATAAACGTTTTTATTTACTTATTTATGTAACAATCATGGCTTCAACTCATGTTTGCTGCGTTCAAACTGTAGGTGTAAAGAACGTTTTCTTTCTTACCACAACTTTCCGAAAGAGACTGCCACTAGAAAGAAGTGGATTAATTCTATAACAACAGCTGTAGGACCTCTGTCCACTGATATCTCCAGTTTACGGATTTGTTCAAAACATTTTACAAAATCAGATTTCTTTCCCACCACTGGAAAGAGACTACGTAGAGCGCTCAAACCGTACGGTTCGCGATTCCATCCTAATTTAGAGATCAAATTAATGTAACCGATGAAATTATCCCTAAACTGACTCTCCGTAATTTGACTCTCGAGCAACAATCTGAAGCATTAGAGGAAATGGGAGCGTTGTCCTTTGATCGTGGATTGAAGCATGAACCCGCTGCTTTTTCAAATATTCAGGCAACACATCAATACCCAGTGTCACACCTCTGTGGGTTTGATTGTTAATCCACAATTTTGCTTCCTTGGGGCAAGCCCCGATTGCCTTATACTGGTTGAGGACCAGCTGTACTTAGTGGAGATCAAATGCCCTTACACTATTTTCAAGAATAAAGAAACTCAGAGGAAAAGCAGCTTCGGGTAACTTTTACCTTTACTTTGACGAAGAAACGGATGAACTGGAACGTCTATCATCAGATTCAGGGTCAGCTTTTCGTGTGTAACGTACCCGTATGCTTTTGGGCAGTATTTGTGCCACCCGATAACATCGAAATCTTGATGATAGTGAAAGACAACCAATTCATCAATGATACCTTGCTTCCAAAATTATCCTCTAAATATTTCATTAGTCTCCTAGGCCTACCTCATTTTGCCATAGAAATGTTCGAAAAGCCTAAAAAATAAATTTTCCAAGTCACAAAAGTACAGCCTCTTTTCTCTATGTGCAAATCAAATCTACATTATGGCCATGACCAAGGCTTAGCTCGCCTTAAATGTTTTTATTACTAATAAATGTATAAAAAAAGACTCTTACCTTCAGAAAACGGTGGTATTTCCTCGAAAGTAAGTAGAAATACAAGTTCCAAGTGTTTTTTAAACGATTTTACAGGTGTAAAATTTATAAAATACGTTTTTCTTCTCTTAGCTCGTATAAAATGGAGTAATGGCATCTCCGAGGGTTTGACTTATTATGCCCTATAGGGGGTTAACATAGAGTGCCACTACTCTAAGCTCATCCTTTAATTTAGTTTCGAAAGTTCCCGATAGATGGCGTTTTATACGGCTACCCCCAGAAAATAGCGGCTGTCTGCTCGTTGCCCCTTCCACGTTTTTTTCGTTAAGCCTAAGCCAGCGAAGTGGATCTAGACCCTTTATAGTTTTACTATATCTATGGCTGTAACCCGATAACGATTAGCCCATTCACTGATCTAATTGCTACCATGATGCTCAGGGTTCGTACGGAACCTGGATAACCTGGATAAGTCAGGGATATGAAAAATAGGGGAAAAAGTCAGGGATAAGTCAGGGATTTAAAAAAATTCCTAAAAAGTCAGGGATATGTCAGGATTTCGTTTGGTATATCAAACCAGGCTTCGAGCAATGCTAAATATGAGCCAGTTGTAAAAAGTGGGCTCTGGTAAATACCTTAAAATGGTCAGGGATATTGCGAAAATTTGGTCAGGGATAACCTAGAAAAGTCAAGGATTTTCAATGTTAAAATTTTGTACGAACCCTGTCAAAATAAAATAATATCAAATAGGGTCGAGATTTGTCCAGAAATAACCCCAATTATTATGTCTGGCATCTTCCCCTCGCTCTGTAGTGAGTTAGTTGATCAAAAATAGGCCAAGAGGAAAACGGAGTCAAACTATCATCTGAAATTGATGGAATAGTGTATCGAAATCATAAACAGCCTGGTGCTTTAGGTGGCGCTAACATTGCGCCATTTGTCACTTCCATGGTTACTCAGGGTGTATTGTACGGGACCAATGAGGTTGCTTCAATCTCCCCGCCATTTGTAGTGAACCACGTACCAACCCGACGTCTATAGCACAACCAATATGACGTCATCATTGAGGCAATGTTTTGCACGTATTTACCTCTTTTCGGCCTTGTCAACTTGAAAAGCGTTATTTCCCAAATAAAAATTGAAAGCACTATTTTTTACCACGTGACAGTTTATTATATAAGAAGATACACGTGTTTAAGAAGAGCGCGAGTCAGCCAGAATTCAATCAAATCAAAAACAATATAATGATTATAAAGAATGTGCACCTTGTCCATTAGTATATAATTCAACTCACACAGTGCAAGGGGGTTGTAGTATTATTCTACTATCATTTAGTGTTTTTCCCTCTATATTTACCCATACGCCCTGCGATCCCTACAATTACAAAGTCCTTCATTTCTATTGTAACCTATATGTTGCTGAAAATTATCTATCGGATAAAAACAATAGGGGTGAACGCCATAACTGTCGCGGGAGCAGTCGAACCCAGTGCACTCATATACGTCATGGCATATACAAAGACAGCTGTGCTCCAATGGAAGTTTTTTAATTTTTTCCTCATCAGTCATTCCTTCCCACCTAAATGGGACGTGCACGATGCATTCCAACTTCGTCACCCCCGGGCATTTCATTGTTTGATTACACTGTTTGTACCTCTCCTCGGAACATTCTGCATTAGAGAAAACATAAATTAAACATGTTGGGTAAGCCAAAGGACTAAATCTCCGAGCCGAAATGACTGTCGCCAAAGACCTACCCTTTCTTAACATGACAAGACGACCCAAGGGCTCGTAATAGTAGCTTCATCGTACGAGTGAATAGCCCTTCTATATCCTATCCTAATGAGTGGATAACCCCTCTATACACTACACTAATGAATGGATAACCCTTCTATACCTTACCCTAATGAGTGAATAACCCTTCTGTACCTTACCCTTATGAGTACAATGCGTAAATGATTTACCATGCATAAAATCAGAGTGAATAGCCCCCCGATGCTCTACCCTAAACAGTGGTAAAATTATTACCCGTATAAATTTACTTATGCTGTAATTGTAATATTTTAGTGATTATCCTCTCGACGAGTTACCCTTAGCAATGCTAAAATGATCAAACGCGTAACGCTCATTTAACTTTACAACATAAACTTATGCCAACGCATACTTATCGCGTCTTAATAAATTGATAGTTTTAGTGATTACCCCCTCGATTAGTCTAGACATAGACTTATGCCGACGCGTACATATCGCATCTCTTAAATTTTTAACATGAACGTATGCCCAGAAGCGTTTGAAAGAGAAAGAATTCGGTAAAACACCCTACTTGAGTTCTTTCAAGTTCGGATTCTTAGAAAAGTCATGGCTTGAAGTTTGAGAAATTTTAAAGAGAGATTGAAATTTCTCTCGTTTTAGATAAGGCAATTAGATAAATTTGTGTGTTCATAAAAGACTACTGATATTACTGTTTGTTCATTAATGTCTTTGAAAATCAAAAATCCCTCTTTTCACTCTCCCTTTAAAAAGACGAACTATACTTCTTCTTCAGACCAAGCCAAACTAATACCCCCATCGTTAGATGTACATCAAACGATGTGGCTAAAAACTGTTACTAACAAGTAGAGTTCGATATTATCTGCGTCATTTTACATTTATCCGTACTCTAGCATTATCCACTGAAGTTGTACGTGAAAATTTATTGCACTCACAACTTCTTTTTATCAATAATCGGTTAATCACTTATTTGAACATAATGGATTGATAATGCCGAGCTCTACTTGTAAAATTAATACCAATCTACGACCATTGTAAAAACAGACAGACACATGGACAGAAACGTCCAGAACAATACCTCTCCGTGACGTAGGTCATCCGGAGAGTTAATTGAGCCTGCTTGTGCAGTAAGTGTAAATACTTAGTTTAACTTAAAAAATGCTAGCCAAAATGAATTATTATCTAACGAATTCCAGTTAGATGTACTTACTGTACGGATTACCATCGCAGTAGCTAAGTTTTACCAGCATCAGAATGGCAAAGACCCACTTGAACAACATTTCTATCTGATTGAATAGTTGTAATTATATGTTTAAAGTAAATAATCAGAGACACTTAAGACGTTTAAGAAAAACAAAATCAAATTGCGCGAACGTTTTAGAGGTTCTAAAAAATGCTGTCTATTAAATGATAGACATTCACCTTCTTTCCCAGCTTAAACGGACCACCGACTACATCCCCATTGTTCAACGATGCCTCTAATAGAAACATTTGCTAAACGTCTACAGCTTGCAGCCTTGATTTTCTTAAAAGCCATCGGTTTGTAAAGTTTTAGAGATCCTTTAGTAATAACTTTCGAGACATCGAAGATAATTACAAAGTTTTTGGCTATGCTCTTTTAAAATCAGAATTCCGCTTCAAGCCGACGAGTCTTATGGTTGTACTTACCAGCCAAGAGAAGCGATGGCGATGAACAGTTTTGGCGAACGTTTGTCGTTGGTTAGTTGACGAGGAACTTGTACAGTTGGCAAAGGCTCCGCCGTCTTGCGTTTTTATATGATTCGTTTTGAATTAAAACACGGGGTGTTTGTATACATCACTAGACAATGACAAGAAAATTTATCGTTAATCAGTTGAGGATCTTGTACAGTTGGCAATGGCTTCGCCGTCTCTCGTTTTTACGTGATTCATTTTCAATTAAACAAAGGGGGAGGGGATAGACATCACTAGACAATGAGAAGTACGGTTTAAAGGAACAGTGACGAATTTAATTATTCGAAAACTAAATTCAGAACTGACCTGAAATTTCTCCACACGTTTATGATTCCAAGTCATGGCTAGGAATAACTTCATTTTTAAGACTGCGGTCATTTTGAATAAAAACGAAAACGCAAGAATCACCCAGTTTTCCCACACAATTAGTTTTTTCACGGAATGATGGAACAGCATTGAATAATAATTTAAAAGTCATTCACGGTACCTTTAAGGAGTCTTGTAGGAAGTGAGTTCTGGTTTTTGTTTGTACGTAAAACCTAGGTAGATCGAAAAGAAATGTCAAGTGAACATCAAAACATAATATCTGATATTTCATTTTATTTCATTCTTGATGTATTGTTTACGAGATGATTTTTTTGAATTTATACGAAATTTATGGAAATGTTTGGAACGGAGCCTCCGAGATGAACTAGGCCCATGCGTGTCGCGTAGCGAGAATATTTTTTTAACCAATTTAGTTCGCCGTGGTTTTACGCTTGGGGGCGCTTATATTACCGTGAAATAAACAAAGTTCAACCCCGTGACCCTGTCGACTGCTTGGGTATTTGAGCCAAGGTCGCGGATTGTAAGTATACGTTTTTATTACTCTTACTGAGTTATATTTTAATTGAAATAATTTATTTTGTTGTCATCAATACAATCTAACCGAAAGATTCAATAAAAAGTGAATAGTCCCCAAAGAAATTTACGTTAATTTTAGGATGAAACTTTTCTTTATTGCGAAAATTTTATGACTGACCCCTAAAATATCAACGATAATTTAAGGAAGACCCCTGTCACAACGGTAGTATAAGCGCCATCTCGTACACATATATGGTGAAAATATTTTCCTTAACAAACTGGATATTTATTCCCACATAAAATTTGACATGCATGGGCCTAGTTCATTTCGGAGGCTCCGTCTGGAACATCAATCACTTTCAGTACGTGAACTATTATATAAAAACGTCTTGGTTTGGACCAAGGCCGAAAAAACAAACGATATGTGTGAGGTTTATCAATTGACTGAAGTTCAGATATTGAAATTTTTTCTAGTTATTTTTATACACTCAATCCTTAATCAATATTTAATTCAATCAACTGATTTTACTGTTAATCGACCTAGTCCCTCTAAATTAATTGAAAAAATTACATATCTACGCTTTTTCAAGAACAATTACATTTTCCGAAAACATTTTATCATGAAATTAATTTATCATCTTGAGGATACAGTATTGAATATTTGAAATGTTCTACTGGATGTCTATAAAAAGCAAGCGAACTTTGGCATAACTCGAATGGAAAATGTAAATATTTGATCGTGGATGCCAAACAAGGGTGTTGCGCGAATTCATACATTTAATTTCGTATATCGAAATGCTACATTTCTATTGTCGCCTCTTTGATGGTAAATTTGCACTGGAACTTCCTTTTCCGTACTTAATAATTTCTTGGTCATAACTCAGTCTATGGTAATATTGGCTGAGCGTGTTGCGACAGCTCAGATGACCCATACACTGAAACCACTGGTGATTATAAAATGCCATATATTAAGAAAATAGAGGAAGGGAGGGGGTGTCGGAGTTAAATGTGACCTTCTTGGCATAACTAGTAATGAATGATGTGTTTAACCATATTATTTCCGCGGGAAATGAATATAACAAGTCTGAGAAGTATTTCTGTTCATGTGATCTTTACCCTTTACCACACAGGATAAACTTTGTTACTTTGTCTTAAGTAGACGACATTCACTCTAAACGACAGTCTTATCAACAACTTAAAACAGATTTAAACTTCTTTTGGTGCAAACTTGAAAATTTGTCAAGCCAGCAACAATTAAAACTATGTCGGTCAAGATGCTCACAAGTTAGTGAGCATCGACACGAAATCCCTTCAAAATAATTAATTTCATGATAAAATGTTTTCGGAAAATGTAATTGTTCTTGAAAAAGCGTAGATATGTAATTTTTTCAATTAATTTAGAGGGACTAGGTCGATTAACAGTAAAATCAGTTGATTGAATTAAATATTGATTAAGGATTGAGTGTATAAAAATAACTAGAAAAAATTTCAATATCTGAACTTCAGTCAATTGATAAACCTCACACATATCGTTTGTTTTTTCGGCCTTGGTCCAAACCAAGACGTTTTTATATAATATCTGTCGCTTCAGTCTTAATGTTATTAAATTTTGAGTAATTATGTTTTCTTTACCGCTTATTATTATGTCCAATTACGATGGTCAAAAAATGTATCTAGGCGGACGAGATAACCACTACACTACACATACCAGGTAATACTGAGATTCCGAAGAGATCTAGCTTATTATTATGTCGAATCACGACGATCAAAACATGTATCTACCAGGGCTCGAACCCGGGACCTTCCGCGTGTAAAGCGGACGTGATAACCACTACACAATGAATACTTGGTTATTGTGAGTTTTCGAAGAGATCTAGCTTATTATTGTGTCCAATAACGATAGTCAAGTCATGTATCTACCAGGGCTCGAACCTGGGACCTTCCGAGTGTAAAGCGGACGTGATAACCACTACACCATAGATACTTGGTTAATCTGAGTTTTCGAAGAGCTCTAGCATTATTATTATGTCCAATCACGATGGTCGAAACAAGTACTTCTGTAATTAACTAAAATTAACATACTTAGACTTAATTTTTTCTGATTAAACTAGCCGATCGCACACCCATAGTGAATACTTAATTGTTAAATTAAGAGTATTCCGAAAAGTAACTACGCTGTAGTTTTTCAGTTAGAGGTGGTTAAATATCACGAAAAACCCCATGTTAATCTCCATAGGAAAATTGGAAAAAGCATGTGAATTTTGCTTTAACGTTAAAGAAGAGTATCAAGTCATATCTACAAGGGCCTACCGGCCCTGTAGAATACTCCCCTTAGACTGTAGTTGTCCAGACAATGAGGGGTGTAGTGTTGGTATATTATTTCGCCAGTTATTTCTTATAAGAGCCCAAGTGAGATTTGTTCTTGATTTTTGGGACACTCTTGAATAACTTCTTTAGACCAATCAGACTCTGGAGTCACTAAACTCGATGAGCTTTTCTCTTCGGCGGTGGAAAAATCATATTTAATTATTAATTTTAATCTAATCTAGATTTGTGTTCGTTATGGAGGTGATTGAGATGTTGAAAATAAAATAATATCAAATAGGGTCGAGATTTGTCCAGAAATAACCCAAATTATTATGTCTGGCATCTTCCCCTCGCTCTGTAGTGTGTTACAGTAGATCAAAAATAGGCCAACAGAAAAACGGAGTCAAACTCTCATCTGAAGTTGATAGAATAGTGTATCGAAATCATAAACAGCCTGGTGAACATTGCGCCATTTGTCAATTCCATGGTTACTCAGGGTGTAATGTAAGGTACTAATGAGGCTGTTCAATCTCTCTGCCGTTTGTAGTGAACCAGTTACCCACCAATAATGACGTCATCATAAAGGCAATGGTTTGCAAAGCATATATCATGTATTTATCGCTTCTCGGCCTTTTATTGTCAAGTTGAAAAGCGTTATTTACAAAAACAAGATTGAAGTCATGATTTTTACCACCACTGATGTAAAAGATTGAATAATTGTAAGTTTACAAACTAAAGCCAATAATCAAAGTTTTATGACATCGAAGTTAAAAAGATATAAACAGAGATTTTTGCAATACACTTTTAAAATACGAATTGCGCCTCAAGCCGAGTCTTGTGGTTGTACTTACCAGCCAAGAGAAGCGATGACAATGAACAGTTTCGGCGAGAGTTTGTCGTTGGTTAGTAGGAGGAACTTATAGTGTTGGCAAAGTTTTTGTCGACGTACGTTTTTAAAGGATCCTTTTTGATTTAAATACCGGGGCCAGAGAAAATATATTTGACAAGATGACAAGACAGTGCAGTCAAGACTGTCAAGTTTAAAAGGATATTGAAGAAAGTAATTATTATTTTGCCTTAACTATCAATGAAAGTGATCTAAACTCTATTTAACACTGTCATCTTAAAATGGCTTTCTTCGGAACAGTAATTGAAACGAATTTAATCTTGGAAACTACATAATTAAACATTATGATATTTTGATAATATCTTCTAAAATGTCTTCTTGATAAATAATTAGATACTGTTTCACCATCCCTTTAACGACTCTTGTAAGTCATGGGTTTTTTTAAAGTTTATGTCTTTGATTCGTCGACTGCAATAGCTCTTAAATGTTAACAGATCATAAAGAATTATTTGAAATATAATATTATTCTTCCATTATTTTTGACGAGACTATTTTTGTAAAACAATTCGAATTTCGAGGTTTATACGAATGCGACGACGTGGCGCAAGTTATAATTTCTAGAAGATTCAGTGGATGATTTTAACCAGGTGACATTTTATAATATAGGAAGATACATGAATTATACAAAGAGTGCGAGTTAACCAAACTTCAATCAAGTCAAAAACAATATTATTATTACAAAGAATGTGCACTCTGTCTGTTAGCATATAATTCGTATCATACAGTGCAAGAGGGTTGCAGTATCATTTAGTTATTTCCCATAAGTTATTTTGTGGTCTATACATAAGCAATTTCCATGAGATGAAGAGTAACCTATAAATTTCACATCACTCGAGGGCCATTTAAAACAATAGGGGTAAATTAGACCTTTCTCTCTGCACTTGAACCCCTAGCATTCATCACGTTCTAAGCACACACAAATGCACTTGGGATTCCCAAAGACATTATTGATGCAATCCGGCTTAGTTATCCCCGGACATTTCATCTTCTGTTTACAGAGTTTATTCTCGTCTTTTTCACACTCTGCGTTAGATAAAATAATAGAAAAACAAGTTGAGTAAGCCAAAATAATACCTCTCCGAGTCGAGAGTTTGCATTTAGGTCTCCAAAGACCTACCCTATCCTGTCAGAACGTTGGAACTGAAAAAAACTATTGCTAGCAAGTAAAGATCGGTATTATCCACGTTATTTTATCTTTATATGTATTCCAGAATTATCCACTGAAGTTATGTGCTAAAATTTATTGTACCCACAACTTTTTTCTATAAATAATCGGCTAATCACTGGTTTGAGGTGAGTTTATGCCGAGTCGTACTAGTTAGATTAATACGAAAACTGTGACTATTGTTAAAACAGACAGACACATGGACAGAAACGTTCAGAACAACGTAGATCACTCGGAGAGTTTATTAAGCCTGCTTGTGAAATAAATGGTAATCGACTACAAAAATTTATGTTTTGCCAAAATCAATGATTGTCTAACGAGTTCTAGTTCGATTTTCTTACTGTACTCCTTTGCATCGCAGTAGCTAAGCATGACCAGCATCAGAATGAGAAAGGCCCAATTGAACAGCATTTTCTATCTGATGTAAAAGATTGAATAATTATAAGTCTGCAAGCTAAAGTTAATAATCAAAGACAGTTGAAGCATTTAAGATAAAAAAATTAACGCTTAAGAGATTATAAAGCAATGCTGGCTATTAAAAGATGAACCCCCCTCCCCTGCAACAAAAATCAACTGCGGGGACAGTACGAATTTTAACTAGCTGGACGGTTTTTTGGATCGCCTGATTTGTGACTTAAGACCCTACCCTACAGTGCGAAATGTCCGCCCAGATAAGTGTCTTGCTATCCCAACGTTTACTACGGTTGATTGCAAAATACACTTAATGGATACAAAATCGGTAAGCGAATGGACAAGAAATTTTCAATCAAACGGTCAGAAAATCAGCAGGCGAATGGACTCAAAATTGATAGTCTAGTGGACACGAAATTGGTAGTCTAGAGGACACGAAATTTGCAAGCAAACGGTCAGAAAATCGGCAATCGGATGGACACGAAATCAACTGGTAAACGGTTATGAAATCGCAAGGTGAATAGACGCAAAATCAGCTTGCGAATGGACACGATATTGGCTGGCGAAATGGACACGATATCGGCTGGCAAAATGAACAGGATATCGGCTGGCGAATGGACACGATATCGGCTGGCAAAATGGACACGATATCAGCTGGCTAAATGGGCACGATATCGGCTGACAAAATGGACACGATATTGGCTGGGGAACGGAAACGATATCGGCTGGGGAACGGAAACGATATTGGCTGGGAAAATGGACACGATATCGGCTGGGAAAATGGACACGATATCGGCTGGCGAATGGACACGATATTGGCTGGCGAAATGGACATGATATCGCTCTGCTGGGGAACGGACACGATATCGGCTGGGGAATGGACACGATATCGGCTGGGGAATGGACACGATATCGGCTGTCGAATAGACACGATATTGGCTGGTAAATGGTTGGTTCCAAACCATTCGATCGAAAAGTTAATTCTGAGGCCCCATTCGACCGAACTCCCACACTTTTGGCGACTTTCGAAAAGTGGTAAATAGCTTCAAATGACTGCACTTAACGAAAGTGTTTATTGCTATTTAATCTCCGATAATATAGAGTAGCACTAGCAAAGAGTTATATTTTCAAACGATTTGAAGGCTTATCTAAATATAAGGGAAAGATGAAATTAGCCATAATCCCTAACATTTTCTTTGATATTATTGTAAAATCATGCTTATAAAGTTAAATTTATATTTAAATCTGGGTAAACTAACATGTTACAGTTAGTTGTTGAGATATAATGGATTTTTAAAGAAAGTATTGCTTGTAGTTCAAATTTACATCAGCAGAATCGTGGAACTTTAGTGGAGAATAACTTTCGTTATTATTTGGATTTTCTTAACCTTTATTTCATCCGAAATCCTACACTTTGGGCCGTTCACGAAGAGTGTGGGAGTCGTGATCACTTTACGAGCATGCCGCTATCCATCGACTGCTAGTAATCTGTCACCATGGAGAATTAAAGGAAACCACAAATTTCCATAAAATTTTATCATTAAAATAAAATAACAGAAATTTAGAATGAAAAACGGGACAAATTGAAGAAGTCAAACGTTGACATGATATAGATAAAATTCAGATATATTCCAACAAGCTCGACGACGTTGGGAACTCAAAAATAGAGCAGCCGACAGATTGTTCCATTACAAGACTAAATTTAGCACGCGCGAAGCTTTATATATTATAACTATTGGACTGTCTGATTATAGTTCTGAAATAAGGAAGTCATAGACTTATTTTGGGAGAGCCAGGGGAATGTCTCATTACAAGATAAAACCAAGGAAGTCAGGGACTAAGATCTATATCTATATAAATCAAAGTCCTGACTGACTGACTGACTGACAGACTGACCGCTTGTCCTAGAAGGCTGAAAATTTGCAGGAACGTTACTCATAAGTAGTAGGCGCGTACTAAGAAAGATTTTTCCAATCCGCCGCCATCTTAAAAAATGGCGCCCAAAAATGTAAAAAATCTTCTCTATGCAGCAAAGTCCGCGCGTTTCAACCGATTTCGCAAATTTTAGTACAGGTTTCCTTTAACCTATAGACGGGCTGAATGGTCTTTCGGGTTCTTTTTCTTGCCATCTTTTTAAATGGCGGCCAGAAATTGAAAAAAACCTTTTTTATGGAATAATGTCCGCGTGAAAAGTAATAAAAAATGTCCCGACGGGCTGACGGGCAAGGCCGAGTGCCTTCGCTCCTAGGGTGCTACAAAAATATTACTCATCAGTAAAATCTACCCATTCTTTATGTAATTTTGATGGAAGTTCTTATTACACGCGAGCGACGCCGCGGGCAACAGCTAGTAAGGAATAAAATAAAAACAAATGACACCAACATCTAATAACAATACTAATAATGGATATCAGATACTGAAATGTAGAGAAGCCGGCGGACTGTCTCATGACGATATATTAAATCTCGCATTTTCAGTTTCAGTCTGGTTATGAGACAGTCCGCCGGTTTCTCTATTTTTAGTCTCGTATTTTCAGTTTCTGTCTGGTTATGAGACAGTCCGCCGGCTTCTCTATATTAAGTCTCGCATTTTCAGTTTCAGTCTGGTTATGAGACAGTCCGCCGGTTTCTCTATTTTAAGTCTCGCATTTTCAGTTTCAGTCTGGTTATGAGACAGTCCGCCGCCTTCTCTATATTAAGTCTCGCATTTTCAGTTTCAGTCTGGTTATGAGACAGTCCGCCGGTTTCTCTATTTTAAGTCTCGTATTTTCAGTTTCTGTCTGGTTATGAGACAGTCCGCCGGTTTCTCTATTTTAAGTCTCGTATTTTCAGTTTCTGTCTGGTTATGAGACAGTCCGCCGGCTTGACTATATTAAGTCTCGCATTTTCACTTATAGTCTGGTTTTGAGACAGTCCGCCGGCTACTTTGTATTAAGTGTGGCGCGTTCAAGTTATACTCTTGTTTAGTTAAACGTGCGAGACTTAGAGAAGCCGGCGGACTGACTCATAACAAGACTAATACTTGAATGAGCGACACTTAATATAGAAAAGCTGGCGCACTGTCTCAAAACATGAGTATAACTTGAACGCGCCACACTTAATACAGTGAAACCAGCGGACTGTCTCATAATCATACTAAAACTGAAAATGCGAGACTTGATATAGTAAAACCAGCGGAGTCTCATAAACAGACTAAAACTGAAAATGCGAGGCTTAATATAGTCAAGCCGGCGGACTGTCTCATAACCAAACTCAAACTGAAAAGGCGAGATTTGATATAGTAAAACCAGCGGACTGTCTCATAACCAGACTAGGGAGGCAATTCTCTAACGCTTTTCTGTTCGTTTCGTCTTACTTTTCGAACGAATTTTACGATTACGAAAGCTAAAATTCTAAAATCCAATTCTGTAACATTTCGATTTTCGCGCGTTCGAAAAATGAGAGAAAAATTTCGAACAGATGAAACGACAGGGGTCGGGCTGTCGTTGTTCTCTTTTCGTGTCGTAGTTGACGACTTGACGTCTGCCGTCTGCTAATTTTAAAAATGGCGTTTAATCAGCTGGTTATTTTAGAATATTTAAGGAGGTTAGAAGATGAGAATAGACGCGTTTTAAGAAGAGAAAGGGTATTAAGAGACACTGGACGCGCTTTTGAGTTGCAAGACTCACAATTTGTAAGACTATTCCGCCTTCCTCGGCCTATGGTGTTTGAAATGTGTGATGATTTGGATTTTGCTCTATGTGGTGAGAGATCGACATCGTTGCCAGTGCCTCTGAAGGTAAGCCTCGGGTTGTCAGTTAGCAAATCTGAGAGCTTTTTTGATATTACAGTTATATTATATATATTTATATATATATTTATATATATATTTTTTTTAAAACAGATCTTGATTGCACTTCGTTTTTATGCCACAGGATGCTATCAAATGAATGTAGCTCAGGATTATCTCTTGAATGTAAGCCAGTCTACTGTCAGCCGAGTTGTAAGGGCTGTAAGCCAAAGCATCGTTGAAAATCTAATGGATAAATGGGTGAAGTTTCCCGTTACAGAAGAAAGTATGACGAAAGTCAAGAAAGGGTAATAATATTTGCACATAATTGCAAAAACCTTAGGCAACATGAGGGTCTGGATTTATTTACTGTTAGCATGGTTTGTGTCAGTGAAAGCTATTCATTTGTGAGTGTTACACATGGGAAAGTGCTAACACTATCCGCGTAACTTAACTGACTGCCAAAATATGTTTAATGCCGCCTTCAAACTATTAAAACTATACGCTGGGTAATATGTATTTTTAACAAAACAGATTCATGAAGCTATGTAACATCCCAGGAATAATTGGTGCCTTGGACTGCACACATGTAGCAATTGTTACTCCAACCAAAAAAGATGAAGAACTAGCTGCATGTCATTTTATCAATCGCAAAGGATTTTTTTCGATAAATTGCCAACTGGTAGCCTCACCAATTGCAATTATATTTTAAAGGATACTACCGGAGGCTTGCATGGGCGCGGTACCTTTCCAAGGAGTAAAAGGACCACTGTCATTTGGCTAGTGTAGGCGTAGAGCTCCTGCAAGCCTCCAGTGGCACCTTTCATAATTATGAAATAAGATAAACAATGAAATATTTCCCCAAATGTTTCACACCTAAAATAGATATGTGATAGTGATGCTATAATACTTAACGTCAATGCCAAATACTCAGGAGCTACTCATGATTCGTTTATTTGGAAAAATTCATTGGCTAATTCCCATCTACAAGAAATGCATATGAATGGCTCTTTGAATAGCTCTTTTCTTCTCGGTATATGTTATATTAATGGTCCAGGAGATTTTTTTTAATGTATATTGCTTTTCAGCGGATTCAGGTTATCCATGTCAGCCGTGGTGTCAACCACCTCATCCAAATCCAAGTAGAAATTCGCCAGAATCGCGTTTTAATGATGCCCATGTGGATGGTCGCAAAATTATTGAATGTTGCAATGGTATTTTAAAGCAACGCTTCCGTTGCCTTTTGAAAGGCCGCACGCTTCATTACTGCCCTACAACAGCTGGTACGATAATCAACGCGTGCTGCATTTTGCATAATATGTGCAGATCGCGAAGAGTCCCTGAAGATTTTACTGGTGAGGCGCCATTGGATGACGCAGATACGCTATTTAATACGGACGAAGGCCAGGCCATTCTCGCTGATCGAACACCTGGCATACACAACAATTGGCATAATGCCGGAGTGCGAGTTAGAGATCGTTTAATACGGCGGTTTCGTTAGCCTGATTCAAAAATATCAGTTTTCTTGTTCATTGTAAAAATCCACAGCAGTTTAAATAGACTTTATAATACATGTACAGTTTTTATTAAAGATATTATTTACAAATGTGGTTATTTGTCCTTAGTCAATTTTAGGTATTGCTTGGTTAAGCGGTAACAAGCTTCAGCGATGTTTGTTAAAGCAGTTACTTTCTCCTCTTCAACCTCAACTCTCCTTTTTTTAACCTGTAACAATTCTCCATAGTGAGCAAGAGTTGCTTCTGCCGCGCGCGTTTGCCGTTCTTGAAGTTCTTGCATAGTTTTAAAAAAGCTTTCTGTTGAGTTTTCCTTTAACTCTCGAGAATATGGTGCTTTATTTTGGCGGCTTCTCCCTAAAATTCATTTAATTACCTTCAATATGTTTGTGAAGATTTATTCAACAGATACTACTTCTCTCATTTGGTTGACTAATCACTGGTGGCGTTCGGCAAACTTGCTGATGGCGCGATGCGTTCTCGCGTCGTGGTGGCGTTCGAGGAACAGAAAATGTCACTGGTGAAGCTCTGCGGCTTATGGGAGTGGAATGCCTGTTGTCATTTCCTTGACCCTCTGGTACTACATGTTCTTCTGGGCTTAACGAAAACCCATCATAATTGTAATAAATAATCTGTTCCAAAGCACTTGGGGCTGGATTTCTTGAGCAATGCGCAATAGGTTCTGCTTCCTCATTAGCTGTAGCTTGCTACATGGAACCGAACCAATGTAATGAAGTTGGAGGAATTACACTGAACGACAATCAAATGAAGTGTTGGTATACCTCTGGACGAGGAAAACCGCCTTCCCTGACAATATTGTTTCCTGTCACCGCGGTCCACCCTATTACTGCAACAAGCCGGCCATCTAGTTCGCTAAGCTTCTCTGCTGTTTTCTGTCCACCACCCGTTCCATTTTGGCTTTGCATGATCCTGGCTGCTTTTGCTTTGGTCAGACTTTTCCAGTCAGCTAAACACTTAAAACAAGCGGGAAAAGTTTCTTATGCCGATAATATTATACTCTAATATTTAAAATTTACCTTTTTCCATTGCTTTACTGTTTTAAAAGCACCCGATCCCTGGCTATTTAGTTCGGTAGCCAAATCCTCCCACATCTGATTAAACATATCTTGTGTGAACGCTGCGCTAAACTTCCCATCCACGAACTTTTTGTTGTTTTCAAGAAATACTACCATAATGGCCCTTTGTTCTTTAGAAATCTTTGAGCTATTCTTTTTATTTTGAACGCGAAGTGAAGAAACAGACTCAAAAGATTCATCCATTTTTTATTTGAACAACTCCAATCAATACAGTGCACTGCAATCACTTAAATATATAACCCTCGACTTCAAAAATCCAATATTTGTTAAGCCTAATTCGAATTTCGCGCGCGTCTTCCGAAGTCAAAGCGGATTGGCTGGATCACTAGATCACGTGACTCAATGTTCGTTTTATTTATTTTCTTTCGTTTTCAAGTTTTACGAACAAGTTCATCTCGAAAACGAACGACATAGCTTAGAGAATTGACACTAACGAAAACGATCAATCGTTTTCGAGTTCTAGGTTTCGTAATTTTTAATGTTCGAAATCTCAATAAACTTTACGAATGCGTTAGAGAATTGCCTCCTAAAACTGAAAATGCGACACTTATTACAGAGAAGCCAGCGGACTGTCTCATAACTAGAATAAACCTGAAAATGCGAGACTTAATATAGTCAAGCCGGCGGATTGTCCCATAACAAGATTATAACTTGATCGTGCTAGAGTTACAAGTTGGGAAACCAAAATAAACCTCTCCGAATCGAGACGAATTTACATTCCAAACACAGGTCCACCATGGACGAACCAATAATAAAGAACGGATGGCAGAGGGAGAAAGTTGAAAAATACTTGTTAATTCGCCTTCTACCGGCAGATAGTAGCAAACCGGATAGTGCATCTTACGTCTTATTTTGTCTAGATGGCACTAGCCTTTTCCGGGATTTGACTCGGTATTTTTCATAACCCCCTCCATTTTGGGGCTGAAAGGGGGAAATAAGCTTAACATTGGTTGTTAAGTCGCTTTGTATGGGGAAGTACTGGGCTGCCATTGGTCCTCCAGTATTACTTCGTCCATGGGTCAACCAGCCAATGAGAAAAACCGGAAATACATAGTTCAAATTGGCGAGAAATTGCCAAGGTCATTTGTAAAGGTTTAATAATTTCCTGCGTATCCTCAATAATTCTAATGAGGACCTAATATCTATCACTTAAATGTGTATTTAACTTTCGGCTCACATTGAACCGTTAATACCGCCTATAAGAGGACACGAAACAAGGTCAATTCTGGTTACAATCTAGGGTACCTTATCTCATAGACCCAATCGTTTCAACCCTTATGGAGAGATGAAGTATTAACATCCATATTATCTAACGAAGCTAAAAGTTACGTTTACACTATATATAAATGAAGTAAAGCTGAATTAAAAAGTAAACACCAAATTTGAAATATTAATATCAAAAGATCTTGGAATATTGATATGAAACAGAGCTTTATAGCTACACAACTACTAAAAGAATCGTAATGCCGAATAATTCCAGAATTTGCTATGTATTGGGATAACATCTTAATTATCCCTATATTATAAAACTTATCGACTTCATACATGTATATTATCATCATTACTTGTCTTAAATTACCTTCGACGGCTGAACGAGGTTCATCTTACATAATATAGGGACGATGTCATATATTTTAACGTTCACTTTATTTACTTATCATTTAATTCAAGACCATAACATTCTGAAAGTACATTAGGCTCAGAAGACGGTATTTATTATATTACATTAGGCTCAGAAGACAGTATTTATAACACTTCAACAATACTTCAATATATACAAAGCAATAAATAACATAATACATTAAACTGTACAGTAAAAGTTAAATATAACCTAATTAAAACCATAAAACCCACAATGCATATGGGAACAAAAGGTTCTTGAAAAACCATTAACAGAACAGTATTTATAATACTTCATCGTTTCTATCTATATACAACATTGAATAGTTATTTAACATTATATATTGGAACATTCAGTATAATTTAACATTAAGCAAATTCGAACCATAAAACCCCACAGGGCATATGGGAAAAAAGGCTCTGGGAAAACCCATTTGGGAAAAAACCATAATCACAGTTGAATTATTAATATTAAAACACTTATTTTTAAATTATTGAATTTCCACTCTGACGTCTGAGCTATCCACGAATCCACGAATAAATTTATTAATAGCATTAACAAACGATGCAATGGATGTCAAATATTCATATCATAATACAAGCTAATTCGAACCATAAAACCCACAGCGCATATAGGAAAAGAGGGTTCTGGGAAAACCCATTTGGGAAAAAACCATAATCACAGTTGAATTATTAATATAAAAACACGTATTTTTAAATTATTAGTTGATTTTTCACTCGGACGTCTGAGCTATCCACGAATAAATTTATTAATAGCATTATCGAACGATGCAATGGATGTCAAATATTCATGTCATAATACAAGCTAATTCGAACCATAAAAACCCACAGCGCATGTGGGAAAAAAGGATCTGGGAAAACCCATTTGGGCAAAAACCACAATCAAATTAGGACTATTAATATTAAAAACTTCTTCAGACTGTTTAAGGATGAATGTTTGGTGGATAGCGTCCGAAAGAAAGCAATAACCTAGTAGATGAGGCGTAGTTCATAAAGTTTCGTTTTTTCGAAACTATTACATAAGTGTATTGGCGCTGTACGTTTCAGACCAAGACGACTCCAGTTCCACAAAATAGGAAAACTCTGCCTCTTGGCGTTAAGTTTTTCTCCTTTCTGTATTTCCACTGCTAGACCGCTATGCAGCCCGCCCTTGTATTGCTCTACTTGCCGCTCCCATAACATTGAACGTGCTAGAACTATAGTTCTAGTCGATAAATTGCGGCGAATTCCAACTTCCGATTTGAGCGTTGGCCAACTTTTGAGGACGCTGCAGTGTTACCAACGGCAGATAACGCAGCCAGGAACATTTTCAAAATCACCTCGGCGGCGTTTTGCCGAAAAAAGGGGATTTTCGACTAGGACTATTGAATTGTCGCCGATTATTCAGCCATTTCCGCTTCGCCATACCTAAAACATTTTTAAAGTACGCTATACGAAATTGCTCCATTCTTCACCAAACCTATGAAACTTGATGCAACACTTACACTTTGTTCAGTGGTTCGCCTTTACATGAACCCACAGTTGCCGCTCCAGATCTCAGTCATCTCACGCAACCATTTTAACGTTTTCAGAGTTGTATTTCACCTTTATTATGCCTAAGGATAAGCCTTGAGATATATTTGCCGACGTATTTTCTGAAAAACCACAATAAATCACCTCAACGATTCTCCTCATTAACTAATTATCACTATTACATACCTTGTTTAGAATTTCGTTGACTTTGTCCTCCATGGTTACCCATGAACTAAACCAATGCTGTAGGGTTACTCATGAATCACTCCAATCCTCTAGGGTATTCATGAACTACGCCTATCCTCTAGGGTATTCGTGAACTACGCATAACCTCTAGGGTATTCATTAACTACACAAATCCTCTAGGCTACTCATGAACTACGCCAATCCTCCAGGTTGCTCATAAAATATACCATATTTTTAAATGGATTAATACCAAACTTATATGACCATCAATTCCAATAATGATACTTACCATTATTTTTTCAAATCTTGAAGTCAGATGTGGGTTCTTTAGTCAAGGATCCTAAGCCTTAAGTGGGTCTCTTAGTCAAGGATCCCAAGCCTTAAGTGGGTCTCTTAGTACAGGATCCCAAGCCTTAAGTAGGTTTCTTAGTACAGGATCCCAAGCCTTAAGTAGGTTTCTTAGTACAGGATCCCAAGCCTTAAGTAGGTTTCTTAGTACAGGATCCCAAGCCTTAACTAGGTTTCTTAGTACAGGATCCCAAGCCATATGTGGGTTTCTTAGCCAAGGGTCCCAAGCCTATTTCTCGTAGTTTAGACCCTTAAAGCAACAGGCGGCTCCATTGGCGCCCCTACCATGATGCCTAACCTTGTATATACATAATCATTTTACCTTGCCGTAGGTAGGTAACAATGAGACTTAATGCATTAGGGAGGATCTGAAAATTACCCTAACAAGCTAAACCCAATGTACATACAATAGAAAGGTCGTCAATAAGGGGCGCACTGGAGCTCCACCTTGCTTTAAATAAATTTATCCATTTCAAACTATGTTCTTTTAAAAATGCAAATACCCTTGTGGTAAGAATAATAAGACTCTCTATAACATGCTTCGTATCGGTCTCGAAAAAGTTGGTTACCAAACGCCAAATCCAATTGACAATGATAGTCAGTGGAATACTTTTGTTCTAGACCCGGCAAAAGAGATATTCCAGATGAATCAAAGAACATTCTCAGTGCCGTTTGGCTCTTTAAAAAGTTAATATTGAAATCTCCAACCACAACTGTTGGAATAGAAGAATCATATTTCATGTCAAACAAAGGGTTAAAGTCCTCAAACACAGTTCTCAAACTTGCTAAGGGAGATTTGTACAACAATACCACAGATATAAGTTCTCCTTCTATGTAAACATTCAACCAGCAACGTTCCACGTGAGAATTTCTAACAGGACTGTCGCTTCGTAAAACTCTAGTATCTATCTCTTTAACTTCGTTTTCAGGCGTCTCTCTTAAATATATGGACGAACCAAAAGCAACCCTGCGTGCCGTACTTGGCAAGTAAATACCACCTACTTCCTTAAAAGATGGCACTCTAAAATCGTCCGTCTCTTTTTTCCACGTTTCAACAAAACATAACATTTGACTTTTCATTATTACATTGTCTGCTAAAACATCTTCTAAATGAGCATTTAAAGACTGCACGTTATGTACATAAATGTAAACGGGATCATGCAAGAAAGGTATTTCGATGCTTTTTGTGTCTCGCAACCTCTTAAGTTCCAATTCTACTAGGTTGTTTTTGGGTGAATTAGGAACTTGAAATTTTCCATCAATATATAAACCGGAAGCGGTTTTTGCTCTACTACAAGCCACATATAAATGCGCTCTTTCAAATTTTTTGTAGCCTTACAATGAACCACTACCGACGAGTAAGTATCACCCTGACTTTTATGTATCGTAATGGCCTCAGAAACAACCAAAGGCAATTGTTTCCTAGAAACTGAGGCATTATTTTGTCTCCATTTTCTATTAAACGACTTGATGAACTTTTCAACAGGCGTCCACGAGGCGTTAATATTACTATTCAAATATAAACCATGACATTTTTGCCTCAACATTTTCCCAACTTTGGGATCGTCAAACTCCATCCATACCCTGAACGGGGTTTTATCCCCGAGCCTATTTGTGCCGTACTCTATCTTTCTTAACCAACCGGTCGCGCCATTAGTTAGTCCGTCAGAGGTGTCAACATTGTTGGTCATCATATATCTCGCGCCACACGCAAGAGTCAATTGTTTGGGCAGACCATACGTATCAGACGTTGCTAACTTTTCAACTTGGGAAAGTATGTTATTTTTAACTTCACTACGAAGATCACCATTGACAAAATCTACTGAAACCGAAACAGCCTTTTCCGTATTCATGTTTAAAAGCTTATTTTGATTGAATTGGTTTACTTCCGCGTTAGTGGCGAAAAGATGTATCGCTCAAGCGTTACCTCCAGACTACAAAAGAAATCAATATCATTTTGAGTCATACTTCCCACAGCCATTCTATTTAAAGCTTCAGCAAATATTTTATCATCTCTCTGTCTCATAATTTCTTCAAGTTCGGCAAATTCAAATTGCTCCCATATTGGGTTACCAATTAACGACGCGTAAAGCTAGATTCCCACTCGACGGAAAACACGACGGAAACCCGGCAGAAAGGGGTTAGACCGAAAAATCTTTACGCCGAGTCCGACGGAATTACCGTTCTGTCGGGCGTAAGTTGTGTTCTATTTTTGCGGTCGTGTTCGGCGTTACGCCGGTGTCTCAGCCAATGAAATTATCCCACTGACAACGTCATAAATTTCAAGAGCGCAGGCACACGCGAGATCGATTGATAGCCGCCATTTTTTTGTGGTTGACCAAGGCTTATTGGAAACATACCACCAAGAAAGAAAAATTAAACTAACGGAAGAAAAAAGAGATAAGATTTTAATAAGGAAGACATTACTGAGAAATAGAAAATATCCCTTCTTGTACGATCTAAGCTACAAGGGGACAAAGATACCAATTCAGAGTGTGAAATAGATGTTGTGGAAACAACTCAAATCTGTCACGTGACCCAAAAATATCTACCGCCAAACTGAAAATTCAGTCGTAGTGTGAACGGTCTACCGCCGGACGCCGGCGTAAGTTAAAATTTCTACCGTTGGCTGGGTGATTTCCGCCGGGTTTTTTCGGTCGAGTGGGAATCTAGCTTAAGGATTATCTTTCTCACTTTGACCTTGAAATGCGAAATAATCGCAAACTAGTCTCAATTGGTTAAAGTCTCCAACTAGAACGACAGACACCACCAAAATAATCAGAACAACCCATAATCTCTTGTAACCTAGCGTTTACCCGATTAAACACTTTCGCTCCAACCATTGAAATTTCGTCAATTATTACTAGTTTTACTTGACCATAGAGTAACCTGCATTTATGAAGTGTTTCACTTTCCAATCTCGATATATTTCCACCAAATTGGCTAAAGGGTAAACTAAAAGTACTGTGCAAAGTTGCCCCACCTATGTTAAAGGCAGCCTTGCCAGTAGGTGCGCAACGGATTACTTTCGCTTCCGATGGATTACTCCCAGGTTGTTTGTTGTAAAACCTTGACACAGATTCAAATATAGCACTAATCAAAAGACTTTTCCCCACACCAGCGCCCCCTGTAACAAAGAGGCGCAACGGAGTTTCTTTGCTTTTTACATGATACAAAACATGGTAATATATCTCTCTTTGTTTTCAATTCAATTTTCTAAGAAGGGCGTTGTACTCCGAGTCATTAATTAAGGTAATTGACGGAGCAACAGTATTTTCAGCATGGCCATCAATAATTTCTCTATTAATATTTCCTACGGGTTCTTGAACCGTATTAATTAAAAAATCGGAATCATCCATAGCCAAAGATCTATCAACTTCATTTATATGTTCTAATTCAGGCTGGATATTAGTAACATCCACTTGAATTTCTCCATTTTCAAAATCTGCTACAGCCTGTTCCACGGCTTCTTCGTCAATTTCATTTTGAAATTCTTTCCTAACTTCATTAATAGTTTCGCGACAAAGCTCATATTCTAATTTCATATCCTTTGTCAAAATATCATTACTTTAATCGCGCCAAGGCTTAAACAACATTAATTGTTCACGATAAAAGTTATCGGGATCTTTTTCTAAATTGAATCTTCTGTACCTAATAATTTTAGCATGGCCACGTTTCCTAATAAACCCTGATTCATCTTTAAGTTTCAGCCATTTACCACAAGCTTCAACTTCATTGCTCTCTCCCTCATCAACATGATCGTGGGCGGCTTTAGTCACTCTACGGGCTTTGGAATATTCTTACCAGGCACCAAATTGAGCTAATGTTATTGCCTCTAGTTCCTCTGGCCTTTGAACATAATGTTCTAGCATCCCAGAGGCAAAAACATCATTACTGTCTGCTGGTAGTTCTTCAAGTTCAGATTGACTCTTAAGAATGTGTACACGATTTTCAGGGGCAATGGTGTTTATAAAAACACAGGCGCGACTGCACCTGGACACAGGAATTTGTAAACCACAGTAAGCCGCTTCCTGAGCGCTTACCTCGTGGGCATTCAAGAACTCATTAACAATTAGTTTCAACTTCTGTTTTACTGTACATTTATCATTTTTTGCCTGTTTAGAAGCTTCGCGCAGAAGCAAAGACCTCCCTCTCTGAGACTTTCCCATATATGATACAATATACATAACCAGTGCGTAAGCATCAAGAACGAATTGAATGTCCATATTCGCCTGCCAAAGACGCAAAGCGCACGGATTGTAAGGATTAACTCTAGTATCTTTAGGGTGTCTTTTCAACAAAACTGTTTTCCTTTTAAGGTCATAAGTAACGGCAGAAATATATTCCTTTTCTGACCAACCCAACTTAGCTAGCAACTCCTCAAAACTATCTACCCAAAAACTCTTTTTCTTTCGATTGCAACATCTCATACAATCTCTTTGACCTTTCCTTACATCTGAGGTCTTCCTGTACGCTACCAGGCTCTCTTAAACCAGGGTCGTAAATTATGGTTCTGGGCATAGGTGGAAACGGGATTCCAAAACGACAAACGGAATTATTATCGACCTTCTTTCTACAAGTCGTTGTGTGTTTGTGAATTTGTAATCGTGTTAACAAATCTAAATATTCGTCATTGTGCTCAGCAGCACAAGAAATAACATTATCAATAAATTCCTCTACTTCCTTAACATTTGAGAGATCATTTTTAAGTCGAGCCCCTTTCTGCCGGGTTTCCGTCGTGTTTTCCGTCGAGTGGGAATCTAGCTTTACGCTGAGCCCGACGGAATTACCGTTCGGCCGGGCGTAAGTTGTGTTCTATTTTTTCGGTCGTGTTCGGCGTTACGCCGGTGTCTCAGCCAATGAAATTATCATACTGACTACGTCATAAATTTCAAGAGCGCACGCATACGCGAGATAGATTGATGGCCGCCATTTTTTTAGTGGCTGACCAAGGCTTATCGGAAACATGCCACCAAGAAAGAAAAATGAAACTAATGGAAGTAAAAAGAGATTAGATGTTAATAGGGAAGACTTTATTGAGGAGGTTAGAAAATATCCCTTCTTGTACTATGTTCTAAGCGACAAGGGGGCAAATATATCAATTCAGAGTGCGAAATAGATGTTGTGGAAAGCACTCAAATCTATCACGTGACCCAAAAATATATACCGCCAAACTCAAAATTCAGTCGTAGTGTGAACGGTCTACCGCCGGATTCCGGCGTAAGTTAAAATTTCTTCCGTCGACTGCGTGATTTCCGCCGGGTTTTTTCAGTCGAGTGGGAATCTAGCTTAAAGATTTTTCGGTCGAGCCCTTTTCTGCCGGGTTTCCGTCGTGTTTTCCGTCGAGTGGGAATCTAGCTTAATTTCTGTAGAGCCTTAAGCAAAGCCCGAAAACGGTGGTCAAAATATCTAGCACAAGTAACAGGATCATCCTGAATCAGTTTTGCCCTTTCAGAAAAACTTAAATTGTTAATATCATCGTTAGGTAAACTCTCCTGCCCAGAGGTTAGTCTCAAAATATTCAGTAGCTCAGGCCATTTACTTTCGGCAGCCGAAAACGTTATGAAAAAGGTAGCCGTACCAAGCTGTCTAATCATACCCATCAATTCCTTTTGTCTGTGTTGCCAATAAGAAGGCGAGCTCTGTAGTCTTTCTAGAACCCTAAAACCATCATCCTGCTTAATTAAAGCATCAAGAGAACCTGCAGACGCTAAAAGTCCAGCAGTATAATTCGATCCATCTGTTCTTTTAGTTTTCCTCATGCAAACCTGTATAGATTGACTAAATTTCAAGGTTTCCAATTTGACAAAAGAGTAAAACAATTTCGAAGGATTTTTAGCACAGCGCCAGTAATGTAATAATGACAGTTTCGATTCACCCCGTGTTAATCACGTAAGGTGCACACCCCGACGGCTTTTTCAGGAGCATTTTATGCCGCGAGTCGGAGGTCT
The DNA here is from genome assembly GCA_019434445.1 of Phalangium opilio. Lineage (NCBI taxonomy): Eukaryota > Metazoa > Arthropoda > Arachnida > Opiliones > Phalangiidae > Phalangium > Phalangium opilio. The sequence goes on along the minus strand of JAEQBA010002262.1, from coordinate 735,579 downwards.
AAGTACGGGTAGGGGTATATTGTCTTCCGTCGAATTTCGATAGATGGGGTGAACGGGGTGTAGAAATCCCTTAGAAATAATGGACTTTTTACGGCGATACTCTCGAACCCCAAACCGTGCTTTATATATGGAAAATCAAATATTTCAACGCCGTGATAATTCTTCGCAAATACCGATAGAATTTTATCAGTCAACAACATAAAATCACCCCCAATTCGAACGAGGAACCCAAGAGAGCCAAAATTTCCCGGGAATTTGGTGTATCCATAGGCGGTAGCGTGAAAAGTTTATTTCTCGAGATTATTTATAAATCGATTGTTTATCTATTGAAATGAAACAAATACAGTAAAGGGTGGAAGTATGGTTTTCAGATATTGCGATGGGGCTCTGTAAAATTGCAGACTTACGCGAAAAATCTTATTGACCCCTTTGGATAATATAAGGACGAACGGACTTAAAAAAAGTCAGCAGTTTATAAAGGTATGTTATTATTATCAATATTATATTTAGACTGTCTTTATAATTTGATTTTCTAAACTAGATGAAGAAAGTCCATCTTCCTGTAGACGGAGAATCTGAGGTGGAGGATGTCCTTAGGTTCTTTGACATCGATGTTGCCACAATTATACCCGTCATCAACCAAGATGTTCCTACTAACCCCCAGCTGGATGAAGCATCACCCCTGTCTCTACCAGTACCCGAACCCATCCTGTCCCGAATTGAAGCTCCACCATCATCATCGACACCACCGCCTACCCCCGAGGGTAGTTCCACCACACCTGCACGTAAAAGAACTAAGGCCTCAAACCCCACTGACGGAGAACCAAAAAAGCGAGTGAGGAGAATGAAGCCAGTCATTGAAACCGATGAACTCCAACGTCAAATCGACCTTCAGCAAATCATGCAGCAAATCCTGGATGACCCCGAAGACGATTTGGATGTACAAAATCTATAACATAAATATTAATCAAAAATGTCTTGATTAGAATCAAGACCTGAAAAGTATCGATAAGACTGAGGTTATCACTTGACTGAAGGATCAGATATTAATTTTTCTTTTTAATTGAAACTTAAAGGCATGCTTAAGAAAAAACAACGTTCCATTACCGTTTTCCGTTGAAATAACTTATTTTACTGGTAATCAATTTCAAAAATTTACTTATCTCGGCTTTTCGACCACAATTCCATTCCCCGAAAACATTTTATCATTACATTAATTACTTTTGAGAGAGTACGTGTATGGTTTTGCGTTTTAAAAAGGTTCCTTAAGACATTACATCCCCATTCGTCCTGGCACGCTTTGCAGTGGAACATTTTATTTATTCTAAAAGAAATGGCGGTAAATTCAATAGGGACAGTAAGATTTTTACTCGCGGTTTTGCAAAATGATGTAATATCAAGTGTACTTTAGTCAACCGTCGTATTGTTCTTTCTCATAGTTCAGGGCATGATCATTGTTACTCCGCAATTTCTCTCTTTAGTTTCTAACAATGGTTAGAGACTATTTGATATGGCATGTAACAACGTTATATACATTTGTAAATTCTAAGTAGCACAAAAGGAAAAAGAATCCAATTTTTTTATATTTTGGTTTGAAATAAATAAACTCATGATAGTAGTTATAAAGAACTGAAACTCAAGGGAATGACACCGGTAATGAGCAGCAAAATGAGAGGAAAGTTTGCTTCAGGTTACCAGAGGGAGATGGTAGTGAAAATAGTAATCTGGAATTTTGTTCCTTCAAATCTTAATATAATCATGAAAAATTCAAGTGAGGTGAAAGATTGATTTGGCGTGAACGAGTGGTCCGTGAAAATAGCAGATAACAGCGAAAAAATTCCCTTGGATCATAGCCCACTCGATCCATGCTCACGGAAGAAAGCTGCTCGCGCTATAGTCTCGAAAGGGTTATATGGAGCTTTTAACTATTTAAAGGCTGTTTTCATGGCTAAACAGACCACTATTACAGTTTTTCTTGTTGTTTTATAGCTTATTTTGACACGGTATCTCCCAAAAGTAATTAATTTTACTGTAACAATGTAATGATAAAATGTTTTCGGGGAATGGAATTGTGGTCGAAAAGCCGAGATAAGTAAATTTTTGAAATTGATTACCAGTAAAATAAGTTATTTCAACGGAAAACGGTAATGGAACGTTGTTTTTTCTTAAGCATGCCTTTAAGTTTCAATTAAAAAGAAAAATTAATATCTGATCCTTCAGTCAAGTGATAACCTCAGTCTTATCGATACTTTTCAGGTCTTGATTCTAATCAAGACATTTTTGATTAATATCTGTTCCTTCAGTCTTCATTTTAATTAAGATTGTTAAGAAACTGTTTTACATTTTCAAAATCTGCACTAAGCAGAAACATATATAAAGGTGACCGTAACTTTAGCTCAATCAAACATTTATTTGTAATGATACTTCAAAAACAAAAACTTAAATCATTAGAAGTTTGTAGTCTTATGATAATTAACGTAATACAATTTTTTACAATCGTTTATTCAAACGCGAGGCGCTCCCCTAAAAATTCCAGAAATAGGACCAAATTGAAAATTTTACACAATTTTTAAAAACGCTGATTTATGTCCGTTTAAGCTTTAGCTCAAAATTTTCATAAGCCCAATATGAAATTCGGATATCCTTAAAACTTCACAAAGACGATCCGTGATTGTCAATTTCAAACTTTTTGTAGCATTAACTATCGTCTGTTTGATATTAAGCTTAAAACCTTAAACACAATATAGCCAGGGCTACCCTAAAAGTCCACAAAGATGTTTCAAGATTGCTAATACGCCTAAAAAGTACCCTCTTCAAAATATGTAGGCGGAGAAAAGAGAGCGTGATCGAGTGGGCTATGCTAGTGGGAATTTGGGTAGGAAGTCGCGGAGGTTGGGAGTGACTTGGGACTCCAGGCATAGCCCATTCCATCACGCACTCGACAACGCAAAGCAACTCGCGCCAGCGTGTGAAATAAGGCGGTGACACAGGACAAATGAACAGTATAAAAATTGCTTGGTCCAGTCCAAAAATTAAATCGGAGGAACAGTGGTCCACGAGACTACTAAGAAAATTGAAGGGAAACTAGAGTCCACACATTAAAATAATAATATTTTAATTATCCACTTCTTTAGTTTAGCAGACGACGTGCTCTGGTCAATGGTCACGGACCAGTTTATTTATTGCAAGTCAGGACTCGGGAGGGTCGCTGGCCTAATGTCCAGTTTAAAAAAATCCTTATTTCCCACCCTGCGATGTGTTGCGCGTGATCGAGTAGGCTATGCTCAGAGAAAAAGAAATCTTCACTTCAGTCATAGCCCACTCGAGCAGCCGCAGTGCAGCGTCCAGTAGCGCGGATCGAGTGGGCTATGCTTCAGTTGGGAGTCCTGGGAATGAAATAAGCACAGAACACTGGACATTGTGCAATAAAATTTTATAATGTCCCATAAATATTTTAAACACTAAGGGGGTCACTGGACAGTTGACCAGTAAATTTTTCCGAAGTTCTGATAGTTTGATTTTGAAGACGCGGCACAATTTTTGCGCACTCCAGTGGACAATGTCCTATAAATTTTCCAGTCAAACAGGGGGTCGCTGGACACACGTCCTATATATATTCTACCCTGATTTGAGCAAATTAGATATCGGTATCCTGAATTAACTAGCGCTACTGTTACCTATGTTGACGATAGCGCGTCATCGAGTAGGTTATGCTCCGGGCAAAAGAAATCTTCACTTCAGTTCAGCGTGGGAAATAAGGCGGTGGCACAGGTCAAATGACCAGTTAAAAATTAAATCGGAGGGGGTCAGTGGTCTACGGGACCACAAAGAAAATTCTAGGGTATTAAACCAGGGTCCAGACATTATCTCAACTATTTAAATTCCACTTCATTAGTTTACCAGACAACGCGCCCTGGTCAATGGTCATAGACCAGTATATTTATTCCAGGCTGGCCCAATGTCTAGTTTGAAAAAAAATCCTTATTTCCCACCCTGCTTCTGTTGGGAGTCCTGGGGCTCCTGAAGGCCATGCATATGACAAAGATTCATTTCTTATAAGCGAGAATGGCCAACTTTGTTGTGTAAGAGACAGCCTGGCAGCCCGGTATTTGTTTACTACTAACCTGTCAGGTTAGAAGTTAATACAGCCCTTTGAATTTAAATAATTAGAAATGAGAAATGTCAGACAGTCAGACAACACATTTTCTGGTTACCCTGATACTGTTATCCAGACTTTCCCTCTAATATATTTTCCCTGACCTTTAAAAAGGTCCATTTTCACTTTCCCAGACTTTTACCTGACTTTTCAGGCCCATTTTCAATTTCCCAGACTTTTTAGGACCATTTTCAATTTTCCAAACTTGTCCCAGACTTTTCAGGCCCATTTTCAATTTTCCAAACTTGTCCCAGACGTTTTAGGCCCATTTTCAATTTTCCAGACTTGTCCCAGACTTTTCAGGCACATTTTCAATTTCCCAGACTTGTCCCAGACTTTTCAGGCCCATTTTCAATTTCCCAGACTTGTCCCAGACTTTTCAGGCCCATTTTCAATTTCCCAGACTTGTCCCTGACTTTTGAGGCCCATTTTCAATTTTCCAAACTTGTCCCAGACGTCTTAGGCCCATTTTCAATTTTCCAGACTTGTCCCAGACTTTTCAGGCCCATTTTCAATTTCCCAGACTTGTCCCAGACTTTTCAGGCCCATTTTCAATTTCCCAGACTTGTCCCTGACTTTTGAGGCCCATTTTCAATTTTCCAAACTTGTCCCAGACGTTTTAGGCCCATTTTCAATTTTCCAGACTTTTCCCTGACTTTTCAGGCCCATTTTCAATTTTCCAGACTTTTCCCTGACTTTTCAGGCTCATTTTCAATTTCCCAGACTTGTCCCTGACTTTTGAGGCCCATTTTCAATTTTCCAAACTTGTCCCAGACTTTTTAGGCCCATTTTCAATTTCCCAGACTTTTTAGGACCATTTTCAATTTTCCAAACTTGTCCCAGACTTTTCAGGGCCATTTTCAATTTTCCAAACTTGTCCCAGACGTTTTAGGCCCATTTTCAATTTTCCAGACTTGTCCCAGACTTTTCAGGCACATTTTCAATTTCCCAGACTTGTCCCAGACTTTTCAGGCACATTTTCAATTTCCCAGACTTGTCCCTGACTTTTGAGGCCCATTTTCAATTTTCCAAACTTGTCCCAGACGTCTTAGGCCCATTTTCAATTTTCCAGACTTGTCCCAGACTTTTCAGGCCCATTTTCAATTTCCCAGACTTGTCCCAGACTTTTCAGGCCCATTTTCAATTTCCCAGACTTGTCCCTGACTTTTGAGGCCCATTTTCAATTTTCCAAACTTGTCCCAGACGTTTTAGGCCCATTTTCAATTTTCCAGACTTTTCCCTGACTTTTCAGGCCCATTTTCAATTTTCCAGACTTTTCCCTGACTTTTCAGGCTCATTTTCAATTTCCCAGACTTGTCCCTGACTTTTGAGGCCCATTTTCAATTTTCCAAACTTGTCCCAGACTTTTTAGGCCCATTTTCAATTTCCCAGACTTTTTAGGACCATTTTCAATTTTCCAAACTTGTCCCAGACTTTTCAGGCCATTTTCAATTTTCCAAACTTGTCCCAGACGTTTTAGGCCCATTTTCAATTTTCCAGACTTGTCCCAGACTTTTCAGGCACATTTTCAATTTCCCAGACTTGTCCCAGACTTTTCAGGCACATTTTCAATTTCCCAGACTTGTCCCTGACTTTTGAGGCCCATTTTCAATTTTCCAAACTTGTCCCAGACGTCTTAGGCCCATTTTCAATTTTCCAGACTTGTCCCAGACTTTTCAGGCCCATTTTCAATTTCCCAGACTTGTCCCAGACTTTTCAGGCCCATTTTCAATTTCCCAGACTTGTCCCTGACTTTTGAGGCCCATTTTCAATTTTCCAAACTTGTCCCAGACGTTTTAGGCCCATTTTCAATTTTCCAGACTTTTCCCTGACTTTTCAGGCCCATTTTCAATTTTCCAGACTTTTCCCTGACTTTTCAGGCTCATTTTCAATTTCCCAGACTTGTCCCTGACTTTTGAGGCCCATTTTCAATTTTCCAAACTTGTCCCAGACTTTTTAGGCCCATTTTCAATTTCCCAGACTTTTCCCTGACTTTTTTGGCCCATTTTCAATATCCCAGACTTTTCCCTGACTTTTTAGGCCTAATTTCAATCGAAAAAAGTTATTAAATGAATAAATCTATATGGTTTTAATTATGTTGAAATGAAAGCTATTAAATCCATCTCTTTGTCATTCGGCTCCGTTAATTTCTGAAACTTACCAAAAACTAGTGTATTACATATTTAACCAAAAATTTATGTTAATTAACCAAACAAAAAACGTTATGAAATAAAGAGCCTGAGAATGGATCCCCTTAAAACCAGAACCAAGACCTGTGAGTGTTAGTTTGAAACAATTTTTGAAAATGAACACTTTCGTTTCTTTGATATTTACCTACAATAATTTCAGAAACTTTGAAGGCTTAGTTGCAGAACTACTGTAACACTGAACAGTGTGTTACACATTAAACATAAACCAAAATAAATATAATTTTAACTATACATCGTGTTATAAACGCCTTTAAAAAAAAACGCGCCCTCAAAATACAAAAGCTACGTTAGTATGTCGAAAATTAAGAAAACATGTTAGAGAACCAATGAACAGCAATCTTTTGCACGTTTAATACAAAATTTAAATTTAAATAATGCAAATATAGAATGTTATTAAATGAAAGACTATATACAGTTCTGTTTGTCATTATTTCCCTTGAAAAGTTGTCGCTAGCATTCAGCCAGCGGAGGGTTCATCATCAAGGTGTAAAATTTACCACTACAGCTGATTGATGTGTCCTAGCTGTCACAGATAATAATGTAGTAATTAATTGATCTACCAGTAAGATTAATAATTAATTTGAACATACCAACAGTATTCGTATTGTCTAGCTTTTATCTCAACCGAAGTTAATGTTGCCTATTCCTATAACATCAACAGACAACATAACGGCAACGCTACCTTGACCGAGGCTTAACGAAATTAGCTTAGCGAAATTCGTTAATAATAAAATATTCTGTCTGCTTTTAAATTTAAAATTAATTTTAGTAAATTTCATTGACGTTTTTTGTTGTGAAAACAATAAAAATCATACGTAATTAGCCTCCAGTTTAATTCCAAATCCAAAATTTTAATTTTAACCGACAGCTCAAACGCCATGTTTTTCTTGCTTAATATCCCGCTAACGGCGTGAATCACGACACAAACGCCGTAAGTCCAATATAAAAATGAGGGCTAAAATGCTTGTCTCTAACAGTGGTAAAACGCCGTAATTCCAATACCCAAAACAACGTAAGTCAAAGTATGTGTTAATAATGATAAAAATCAATACTTAAACTTAATTTATCTTAATGAAACTAAGGGAAGGCACATCTATGGACTGTTATCTTTAATTTAAGATGGTTCCCAAACGTAACGAATGAATAGTTTTCTCTATACACGATCCCAATTAAGGTCATTTTTCAATAAAATCCCGTGTTATCTCTATGGAACAATATAGTATCTTTCACCAAATGTCTGATTAATTTTATGGATTCTAAAACCACCCTTAACAACTTTTTTCTTTATAGAATTAACTATTAGTTGGATCTCTTTGAAATTTTAACCACAAAATTAGGGCCCGAATTTTAGTTCACTGGCAAAATTTCAAAGCTGCAAACACAATACGAAAAAAGTTACGGTCAATCAAAAAACCCTCCTTTAGCATTAGAGGGAGTATCAGGTCTTATCTAAGAGAGCGACCGCTCTCCTAGAATAATAATAAAAACATTTGAATTTAAATAAAACAAGAGTGTGTGAATCCATGCTTACTTTACTGGCAGTCATAAATTTCCCCATATAGATAACATAATTTCGAGTGTTCGGTGGGGTATAAAAGGCTCGATAAATTTTATTTCATTTTATTTCAAATCCAAAGTATTCCGAAAAATCTTTCCTAGAATTGAGTTTCTGTGAACTGATGATAAGTAATATTGTTTGTACAGCGAAGAAAATGCTATTAGGAAAATAAATATAACTTGACACGTTTGAAATGTTTCATTCTTGAAATGAAATCTACGCAACAAAACACAACTAAATATAAAAAACGTCTTGGTTTAGACCAAGGCCGAAAAAACAAACGATATGTGTGAGGTTTATCATTTGACTGAAGTTTCAGATATTGCAATTGTTTTAGTTATTTTTATCCATTTAATCCTTAATCAATTTTAAATTCAATCAACTGATTTTACTGATCCATTCCCTCTAAATTAATTGAAAAAATTACATATCTACGCTTTTTCAAGAACAATTACATTTTCCGAAAACATTTTATCATGAAATTAATTATTTTGAAGGGAGTACGTGTTGAGGGGTCAATATTGAATATTTGAAATATTCTACTGACTTTCTAAAAAGAGCAGGTGAACTTTGACATAATTCGAAAGGAAAATGTAAATATTTAATAGTGGATGCCAAACAAGGGTGTTGCATGAATTTATACATTTAATTTCGTTAATCGAAATGGTACATTTCTATTGTCGCCTCTATGAAGAAAAGATTGCACTGCAATTTCCCTCTCCGTGCTTTAGAATTTCTTGGTCATAATTCAGTCTTCATTTGAAACGTCATTTCTACATTGTTGGCGCTACTTGTACACCGGTTACGTATTACGTGTAATCATTTTAGTACGCATAAAGACCATTTCGGAAAACACACAGGGGCGAGGCCACCATTGGGGTATTCTCCCTCACACCAAGGGTCACTGCCAGACTGTGCCAAAGTTCACTACAGGCAAGAGGCTAGTCAACTCTCACTGCCTATAGCGGGGCTTCTAGGCAAGAGAGAGAGAAGACCTCAATGGTGGCATCACCCCTGTGTTTTAATTATCTGTATGTAATTTCCAAAATGGTCCACTCACTTACAAATGAACACCGATTACACTGAGTGATCGGTCCTTCAGGCGCTAGCGAGTGTCAAGCCACAACCGTAATCATTCATGTACACGAATGTTTTATAGTTTTAGGTTATTAAGGTTGGCAGGCAAGTCCGGAATAAGTTATTTATCATAATTTCTTGAACATCAGTCTTCTCAGAAACTTACTACAGATTTAAACTTTTTTGGTGCAAACTTCAAAATTTGTCAAGCCAGCCTTAATTAAAACTATGCCCGTCAAGGTGCTTTCAAGTTAGTAATCGTCGACACGAAATCCCTTCAAAATAATTAATTTCATGATAAAATGTTTTCGGAAAATGTAATTGTTCTTGAAAAAGCGTAGATATGTAATTTTTTCAATTAATTTAGAGGGAATGGATCAGTAAAATCAGTTGATTGAATTTAATATTGATTAAGGATTAAATGGTTAAAAATAACTAAAACAATTGCACTATCTGAAACTTCAGTCAAATGATAAACCTCACACATATCGTTTGTTTTTTCGGCCTTGGTCTAAACCAAGACTTTTTTTATAATATCTGTCACTTCAGTCTTAATGTAATTAAAATTTGAATAATTTTATTTTTGCTTTACCGTCATATATTTGGGGTTGATCTATTTCTAATTCCTTAAAGAAGTACTTAATTATAGTTAAATACATTTAACTTATATCCAATAACATTGATTTTCATAAGCATATAATGTTGTACTTTATTTATGAAAGTTTAACAAGATGGCCCCGGCCAAATTAGAGCCCCATCGTTTGTAAGGCTCCATCTATCGAGGACATTCTATCTTTGGAATAGGTATTAGTTACCCTTAATCCCCATCCATTTAAAATCATCAATAAATCCCTATCACATTTAAAAGCATCAATAAAAATCACCAATGAAAGAAAATCTTCATTAGTGAATAGCCCCTCGACGCGTTGCTTTTAACAGTGCTAAAATGATTGCTTGGAACCACTAAATAATCCCCCAAGTACCTACAAACACCCACAAGTACCCGGGGAAAGTACCTACAAGCACCCACAAGTACCTACAAGCACCCACAAGTACCTACAAGCACTTACAAGTACCTACAAACACCCACAAGTACCCGGGGCAAGTACCCACAAGTACCTACAAACACCCACAAGTACCCGGGGCAAGTACCCACAAGTACCTACAAACACCCACAAGTACCCGGGGCAAGTACCCACAAGTACCTAAAATCACCCACAAGTACCTACAAGCACCCACAAGTACCCGGGGCAAGCATCTACAAGTACCCTGGGCAAGCACCCACAAGTACCTACAAGCACCCACAAGTACCTACAAGTGCTCAAAAGTACCTACAAGCACTCACAAGTACCTACAAGCACTCACAAGTACCTACAAGCACCCACAAGTACCTACAAACACCCACAATTACCCGGGGCAAGCACCCACTAGTACCCACAAGTACCTAAGAGCACCCACAAGTACCTACAAACACCCACAAGTACCTACAAGCACCCACAAGTACCCACAAGTACCTATAAGCACCCACAAGTACCCAAAATTACCTACAAGCACCCACAAGTACCTACAAACACCCACAAGCACCTACAAGTACCCACAAGAACCCACAAGTACCTACAAGCACCCACAAGTACCCACAAGCACCCACAAGTACCTACAAGCACCCACAAGTACCTACAAGCACCCACAAGTACCTACAAGCACCCACAAGTACCTACAAGCACCCACAAGTACCTACAAGCACCCACAAGCACCTAAAAGTACCCACAAGCACCTACAAGTACCCACAAGTACCTACAAGTACCTGGATCACGCGACTCGCGGACGCAGGCTGCTCGCGCTATAGGTTCAACTTCCACAGAATGAAGCAAACTGAAAATGTCAACATAACTTGTTATCAGGCACAAAGCTAGGCCCTCCCTTGTTCTCAATCTGGTTGAAAATTGACGAAATGGGTATCAGCGCGCTAACAGGTTAACCTGACGTTTAACTCAAGAGCCGTACTTGCGTAATTAACTAAAATTAACATACTTAGACTTAATTGTTTTTCATGCTACTTGCAAAAGGCACACCCTGAATACTTAATTGTTAAATTAAGAGTATTCCGAAAAGTAACTTCGCTCTAGTTTTTCAGTTAGAGGTGGCTAAATATCATGAAAAACCCCATGTTAATCTCCATAGGAAAATTGGTAAAAGCATGTGAATTTTGCTTTAACGTTACAAAAGAGTATCAAGTCATATCTACAAGGGCCTACCGGCCCTGTAGAATTACAACAAAATACAATTAAACTACAATAAAGCACACTAAAATACACTAAAACTACAATAAAACACACTAACACTACAATAAAACACACTAACACTACAATAAAACAGGTAGAACATCGCGAAAAGTCATCTTAAAAAACGTCGTGTTAACGTGATTTGAATCCCATCGTCTCGCGATAAGATCCTATAAAAGACGAGGTAGTTTAAAAGAAAAGTCATTTTACGACTCTTCAAGCTTTTCACCCCAGCTAACGATATCCACGTGTCATCACTTAGAAATGGACTCAGTCAATTGTAAGTATACTCATAACAATACAGTTAACCTTGCATATGCATTTGTATCCAGACTTATAATCAGAGTATCCGGTTAATTTTTTACACCAACAGGAACGAATCAATAGCGTTCTCCGAAACTGACAATACGTCGGACACGCCTTCCTGCCCTATCTGCTGTAGTGAGGGTGGTAGATTGAATTCACCCATTACTTTAGAAGCCGTCGTTAGACGAAACAACTTAAGACGAATTGAAAAATTTGCTGCTATCGGATGGGATAAAGATTACGGAAAATCTGAAAGGACTACAGATCCCGAAACGGGGGATTTACTAATAAACCCCACACCAAATGAAGTCTATAATGTAGCCGATGGTGAAGGCTATATATGGAAATACGTTAATGGCCTTAATATAAATTTTGGTTTGAAACACTTAGCGATGTACAGATTACTAACTTCTACAGTGCAATTACCCGCAGGACCATTAATTGACATGTTTGCTAGACAGTTTCCATGTATCATAAATAAGAAGGTTCATCAACTCAAATTGGAAGAATTTGCGGGGGATACTATCCTCGTATTTCCCGTACACCTCACACCACACAAAATGTACGGAATGCCAACCCCAAATATTTGTCAGTTAGGGAGTTGCCATCCTCGCAATGAGGAGGATAGATGTAAATTTCGTACCTTTTATTACGGAGGATACGAATGTCATTGTCCATACCAGTACTTAAGAGTTCTGAACTTAGCTCTTCATATGTGTATGTTTATGGTATATAAAACTAACAAAGCCGTAAGGAAAAATTATAGTGATGAAAACGACACAGCTACGCATAATATATTCAAGGCCCTACAGATTTGCAGGTTAGCCGAGTTTCTGTGTGATAACACTCACAGTTTAATGTTTCACGAAGTTCATTATCACATGAGATCCAATGACGCGAATAATTATTTCGCGAATAAGTATTTCGCAGACTTTCTTTAATTAATATAGCGTTTGTAAGTTCTACTTTTTGTATGTGAGGGATAGTGTTAAATGCTAAACAATATTTGTAGAATCTCGAATAAAAAGAAAATGTTTGAATGATATGTGTTTCTAATTATTTTACGGTTTAATGTAATTAATATTTTAAGCCCATTTTAAAACCTTATCTTTTGACCATTTAAACAACCACCTTATCTGCAAGTTCATATCTATATATAAATAACTATTTTGTTATAGATTTATGTGGTTGTTGATCTGGAGGTTCATATCTATATATAAATAACTATCTTGTTATAGATTTATATGGTTTTCGAAACCCCGCCAATTACGTCAATAAATCTAATATATATATAAATTAGCCATATTTAAAGGAGGTAGGAGATGGAATATATGTAAATAATGAATCTAGTTTCTCTCTTTAAATAATTTTTTATTTCATTTTATGTATTTACAAAAACATTTTTACTATCTTTTTAACAATTTTTGGGATACCAATCCCCGGCACCAGAGCACATGAAAACTACATCATTTTTGATGTAGTAAATGCTACCCCGATAGTAATAACATCTACTATTCATACAGTAGAAAACTATCGAGGTAGCATCACACGTGCTCTGGTACCCTCGACTCCGTAAAGCGTTACCCGCAATACAGGCAGTGTGGGGCGCAGTATGCCTCTGGGAGCTGGGCATATCCCTCAACCCAAAGTTGGTCGAAATCCCATCCCCTAGGAGTAGAGAAAAATAAAAAATAAGTAACCAAAATTCAAAAAGTTTTAGAAGGCAGGTGATGATAATAAAATTAATATTAAATATTACCAAAAGTAATATAAGAACCTCCCTACGGGAGGAAAGTGTACAAAGGCGAACTTTTACCGATACATCCTCGTACCGCGAATGTCCCCGCGCACTTATACGGTCGTAAACAAAGTTACAAAAAATAGGGCCGCGGCGCGTAGAGCGTAGGAATACATTCTCTGATCTCGCGATTGCGTCGGCTGCTTAAGTTAGTCAATCTCACAGACTCATTGTAATTTTAAACATTTCCAAAGAAGTAATTCATGCTGCATTTTTAGATTTTGATGATAATCAATCATTAATAATCAGGGAGTGACTAAATTATAGGATTTTCATAGGTCTTTGCATAAAATTTGAACTAAAGCCTTACCTTGCCAAGGTATATGCCTAACACTGTGCATAGATAGATTTTAAAATGGTGTTATTATCTATCTCGAAATTTTATTCTTATATTCATCATTTTCATCTTCTTGGCTTCACAAAAAACTAGATTTTCTCTTCGAAATAACCGTATGTGAATATTTATTAGCAAATTCAGGAATACTCTATTTCTTACGACAGACGGCTTAGCAGACTACACAGCTCTTTTTCCTCTTTCCCTTTCCAACGACCATATCAAAGGACTAAGATCTACCGTACCTTGTCCATACGCAATAGTGTCAGAGTATGGTATTTGGCGGTTCGAGGATGTCTCGCGTGTTTTAACGTAAGACTATGGCGTCTTGTATACTTCCCTCCCGTAGGGAGGTTTCTTATATTACTTCTGATATTACCTCGTCTTTTATAGGATCTTATCGCGAGACGATCGGATTCAAATCACGTTAACACGACGTTCTTTAAGATAACTTATCGCGATGTTCTACCTGTTTTATTGTAGTGTTAGTGTGTTTTATTGCAGTTTTAGTGTGTTTTATTGTAGTTTTAGTGTATTTTAGTGTGCTTTATTGTAGTTTAATTGTATTTTGTTGTAATTTAGTTGTGTTTTGTTGCGTAGATTTCATTTCAAGAATGAAACATTTCAAACGTGTCAAGTTATATTTATTTTCCTAATAGCATTTTCTTCGCTGTACAAACAATATTACTTATCATCAGTTCACAGAAACTCGATTCTAGGAAAGATTTTTCGGAATACTTTGGATTTGAAATAAAATGAAATAAAATTTATCGAGCCTTTTATACCCCACCCGAACAACACTCGAAATTTTGTTATCTATATGGGGAAATTTATGACTGCCAGTAAAGTAAGCATGGATTCACACACTCTTGTTTTATTTAAATTCAAATGTTTTTATTATTATATTTATGTTATTGATTTTGTACATCCAAATCGTCTTTGGGGTCATCCAGGATTTGCTGCATGATTTGCTGAAGGTCGATTTGACGTTGGAGTTCATCGGTTTCAATGACTGGCTTCATTCTCCTCACTCGCTTTTTTGGTTCTCCGTCAGTGGGGTTTGAGGCCTTGGTTCTTTTACGTGCAGGTGTGGTGGAACTACCCTCGGGGGTAGGCGGTGGTGTCGATGATGATGGTGGAGCCTTCAATTTGGGACAGGATGGGTTCGGGTACTGGTAGAGACAGGGGTGATGCTTCATCCAGCTGGGGGTTAGTAGGAACATCTTGGTTGATGACGGGTATAATCGTGGCAACATCGATGTCAAAGAACCTAAGGACATCCTCCACCTCAGATTCTCCGTCTACAGGAAAATGGACTTTCTCCATCTAGTTTAGAAAATCAAATTATAAAGACAGTCTAAATATAATATTGATAATAATAACATACCTTTATAAACTGCTGACTTTTTTAAGTCCGTTTGTCCTTATATTCTCCAAGTTGGCGTGATACGGGAGATTTACCCGAATTTGACGCTTGCTTTCATCGGGGAAAATACCGTTATGCCACGTCTCGTGGTACTTGGAAACAATTACTTTTAAAACTTGAAAAGTGAATAAAAGGTTCGGAGCTATTAAACCGAACGTTGCCGTATATACGATACTACATAAAGTAGGGCGGATTGGTTTGGTCTCCATTTTAGTTTTTCTTTTACTTTACGTAGTTGTTAGAAGGATTGGTGCTTTTAAGAAATTTGAAACAGCTATTTATACCAAATAATAGTGAACTTAAGGGAATTACTTCCAGATATGAATTTTATTTTCAATTGGTGTACAAACACTTCAATTATTTTTTATCCATAAGTATAACTTATATGCTTTAAATAAACAACAATGGACGTGATCTCCGTGGTATTTACAATTTAAATTGGGGCTTTTTTGTGCAATTCTTTAATTTGGGACAAAGCAAAGTCTCGGCGTTTTCCACGTCAACCCCGAGGTATTTCGAGAGTATAGTCGACTTTTCAAGTCCCTAAATAATAGTGAACTTAAGGGAATTACTTCCAGATATGAATTTCATTTTCAATTGGTGTACAAACACTTCAATTATTTTTGATCCATAAGTGTAACTTATATGCTTTAAATAAACAACAATGGACGTGATCTCCGTGGTATTTACAATTTAAATTGGGGCTTTTTGTGCAATTCTTTAATTTGGGACAAAGCAAAGACTCGGCGTTTTCCACGTCAACCCCGAGGTATTTCGAGAGTATAGTCGAATTTTCAAGTCCCTTCGTCCAATAAACGCTGGCTAGGCCCTTAATCTCCTTAAAAATATGGGGAATGTCGCTATACTCATAGTCTCCGTCATCCCACTCCAGGGCGCAAATATTCCTAGAAATCCAGGAATTTGTCCGTTTTTCTCGGGGAGTCAGTTGGTTGTATGGAAACGGCGGTTTAAAAACGAACACCCCATTTTCACTAGTTCCATCGACGTAGTACGCCAATTCCTTTATGATATATCCGTTCTTTGCCCGTAGGTAGCTGACCTCTAGAATGCATGTCTTTTCCGTACAGTTCATCATTTTAAGTTCTATTAGTGTAAAGTATCAATAACAGTTCTAATGATATTGTTGTTATAAGATGTTACTTACATCGGCAGACCAACTTAATCCCTGATAACGTCCTACCGCATTTCTCTTCTCTTTTATAAGCCCGTTTGTTTACTTTACACCCAAAGGGGTCAATAAGATTTTTCGCATAAGTCTGCAATTTTACAGAGCCCCATCGCAATATCTGAAAACCATACTTCCACCCTTTACTGTATTTGTTCCATTTCAATAGATAAACAATCGATTTATAAATAATCTCGAGAAATAAACTTTTCACGCTACCGCCTATGGATACACCAAATTCTCGGGAAAATTTTCGCTCTCTTGGGTTCCTCGTTCGAGTTGGGGGTGATTTTATGTTGTTGACCGATAAAATGCTATCGGTATTTGCGAAGAATTATCACGGCGTTGAAATATTTGATTTTCCATATATAAAAGCACGGTTTGGGGTTCGAGAGTATCGCCGTAAAAAGTCCATTATTTCTAAGGGATTTCTACACCCCGTTCACCCCATCTATCGAAATTCGACGGAAGACAATATACCCTACCCGTACTTAGGCCTCCGACTCGCGGCATAAAATGCTCCTGAAAAAGCCGTCGGGGTGTGCACCTTACGTGATTAACACGGGGTGCTGTGCACCCCGTGAATCGAAACCTGAAAATGCGAGACTTAATATAGTCAAACCGGCGGATTGTCCCATAACAAGATTATAACTTGATCGTGCTAGAGTTAAAATGGAGAAGCCAGCGGACTGTCTCATAACCAGACTAAAACTGAAAATCCGAGGCTAAATATAGTCAAACGGGCGGAATGTTTCAAAACAAGACTAAAACTTGGTCGCGCCTGATTTAATATAATCTAGAGCAAGAAAAACAGGCTAAGTTTAGAGCATTCGGAAGACTGTTAACCGACCTATAAAATTAGTAATAATAATGGACTTTACATTATTGCTTTTCGGCTTTTGCTTACATGCATTATCAGTCCCGAGTTTTTAGGACACCTAGCGGATACACGGACTGTTAAAAAGGTTGTACTGTGGAGCCCATGTGCTACTGGGGGCACTTCGATCCCCATTTGTTTCTCTTTCCAAACTTAAACGGACCACCGACAACTACATCCCCATTGTTCAACGATGTCCCGAAAACAAAAGGCTAGAGGAACGTCCAGAGCTTGTAGCCCTGAATACGAGGGGTCGGTCATTCATGAAATCCCGTACGCTACCCGTGAAATCCAACTTAAGAAATCCGAAATCAAGGCTGATTTCGAAATCAAATAAAAAATCCGAAATCAGCATCGAAATCACAAAATCAGTAAAGAAATCAAAAAATCACAAAATCAAGAAAGAAATCACGAAATCAACAAAGAAATCACGAAATCAGAAGCGAAATCACAAAATCAGTAAAGAAATCGTGATATCCATTACAAAATTCACGAAATCCAAAATCCAAAGAAATAACAAAATCCGACGAAATCACGGGGAAAATCTCAAAATCCGAGGAAATCACGCGAAAAACCTCAAAATCCAACGAAATAAGTGAAATATCGCAAAATCCGTCGAAATCACGGTAAAAATAGCAAAATCCGACGGAATCACGGGGAAAATCTCAAAATTCGACGAAATTTTATCGAATTCTGAAATCAAACAAAATGCAACGAAATCAAACCAAATCCGATGAAATCCGACGAAATCAAACGAAATCCGAAGAAATCAAATTGGATTTCGAAATCCCGTAAACTTTTTCCAAAACGTCCAACCCTTCGCCTGAGTATCTTAAACTTTTACAGATCCTTTAGTTTCAACTTTCGAGAAATCGAAGTTAAAAAGATATTTAAAAAGTGTTTTAAAATACACTTTTAAAATACGAATTGCGCTTCAAGCCGAGTCTTATGGTTTTACTTACCAGAATAGGGAAACAATGACGATGAACAATTTCGGCGAGTTTGACGTTGGTTAGTTGACAATAAAGTTTGCAATAGCGCCACCGACATGCGTTTATAAAGGATACTTTTTGATTTAAATAACGGCGATAGGAAATATATATGACAAGATATTGCAGTCAAGTTTAAAGGGATATTGAACTAAGTACTTATTGACTTTTCTTAACTACTAATGAAAGTCTATATTTTAACACCCGCCATTTTAAAATTACAACGGAACTATAATTGAAACTAATTTAATCCTGCAAATGGTAAACTTCACAATTAAACATCATGTTCTTTCATAATATTTTGTAACGTCTCTAATAGTCTCTATCTGATTGAAAGGTTTTAATTATAAGTCTGCAAACTAAACAAAATAATCAAGGACTCGTAAAGCGTTTCAGAAACAAAATCTTAATTGCACGAACGTTTTAGAGGTTCTGAAAAATGCTGGCTATTAAAAGATGGGCATCCACATCGAACCCCGTTTATTTTTCCCATCTGAATCGGACTACCGACTAAATCCCCATTGTTCAACAATGTCTCGAAAGTTTTACAGGCAATTCAGTATTAATTCTCGAGACATCGAAGATAATTACATGGTTTTGGGCATATTCCTTTAAAATAAGAATTCCGCTTCAAGCCGAGTCTTAAGGTGGGTTTCCATACGCGCTTGAAAGTCAAAAAGATTGAGCTTGAGCGTTTCAAAATCCGTGCGTCTCAAGCGTTCCAATAACTATTGCCATCTTGCGGCGTAGCATAAGTATGAGCACAAGCGTTACCTGTTTCCAAAGAATATAAAAATAGGTGCTTAGCTCGCGTTGCAGTTCAAAAAATTCTGAAATCAAAATGGTGAATATCAATCAGCGGAAACGACGTTTGCTTATTAAACGGAATTTGTTGCTAATTCAGTTGTATTATCAATGAATTTCAAAGTTCAAGCCAAACAAAAATAAACACATAGATTTACACGTGTCCTCAAACTTTCAAAGGCTATTTGAATAGCAAAATACCGAGATAAAACCTATATTGAACCTACTTGATAATTTCATTTCAGTTGCAATAAATTTGCAGTGATATTCCACGGTATCTATTTTCTTCGTATATCCCAAATTGCTGGCTTATTTAAAACAAGATAAATAAATATTTCTTTCATCACCACCGTTTCTTTATTTCCCTGCTTGCTTTTTAATTAATTCTTTCAATTCGCGTTGTGTAGGCATCTTCATTTCTCAATCCGAGTCCGAACTTATAAAAACTTGGGCCTTGGCCATATGGAATTTGATTCTCATTGGCCGAAACGTCTATGACGTCAAGCTTGAACTGCCTAAGCTCAAGCAAATATCTACTCACGACAGATACAAGCTTGACGCTATTTTCAAGCGCAAGCGGGCTACTTTTCAATCGCAAGCTACTTTAAAAGCGAGTATGGAAATGGTACCGACCTGGAGCTTAAGCGTAAACTTGAAATTTTCAAGCTTGAGCTCAATCTTTTTGACTTTCAAGCGCGTATGGAAACCCACCTTTATGGTTGTACTTACCAGCCTAGAGAAGCGATGACGATGAACAGTTTCTGCGAACGTTTGTCGTTGGTTAGATGACGAGGAACTTGTACAGTTGGCAATGGCTCCGCCATCATAAGAATTTATAGGATCCTTTATGATTTAAATAACGAGGTCAGTGTATATATTTGACAAGATGACAAGACAGTGCAGTTAAGTTTAAAGGGATATTGGGTTAAGTGCATATTCACTTGCCTTAACTATTAATGAAAGTGATCTCCAAGTCTAACTATATTTAGCACAGTCATCTTAAATTGGCTTTCTTCGGAACTATAAATGAATTAAATATAATCTGGGAAACACGTAATATCTCTTGACATCTTTTGTCGATAAAAAACTCGAAACTCTTTCACCATCACTTGAACGACTCTTGTAAGTCATGGTTTTTTTGGCAATCTTTAATAAGTTCCCTTGACCAATCAGACTCCAGTCCTAATCATTCTTGAAATTAAGTTTACTGAGAAACCAACACACTGGAGGGAGGTCGCCATCGTGGGTTATTTTCCTGTCGTCAAGAGGTAACGTCAGACGGAGCCCGAGTTCACTGCACGCAGATGACTCTCCGCTCCATTGGGTGGTCACGCTGGTGGAGCAGTGCAAAAGGCCTTGTGGTTGCGGAGGGGGCCCGAGTTCAGTGTGCCGGTTAGGGAGTTCCTTGGGTTCGCCCTTGGTTCAGGCCTTTCCCTGCCGCGTTCCGCGAACGTTTTCCCCGGATGTTGCTCTTGGCAACTCTCTGGGGTTAGCGGATACACGTCTGGACCGTATGGCACTGCTGTGCTCTGAGGGAAGTCCTCCGTCCCTTGAGCCTTCTGCTGCCTTAGTCCGTCCCTGTCACCGACCACCTCCTGGCTGGGCTCACCGCTGACGGTGTCCCGCTTCAGTCACCTGCTCAAGGGGTTTTGTCGGGCCCGCTGGCCGAACCTGTGTGCCTTGACGGTGGATTCCGCAGGTATCATTGGGAACGAAAATTGGGGGCACCCCAGCTAGGTGCAGCGCCTAATCAAATGTTCTGACATGTCTCTAGTGGTGCTTCTTAGCGCCAGGAAAATAACCCAGGAATTCGGGGCCACCCCTTAAGGTGTTTGCTACTCTTCTATAATTTACTAATTATAGGAATATTCTATTGAAATCATTAACACCCTGGTGCTTCAGTGGGCACCATTTGTCTCTTCCATGGCAACTCTGCACTGGACCAATAAGGTTATTTGAGTGTCCCCTACATTTGTAGTGAGCCACGTACCAACCCGACTCCTAGCACAACCACGAATGACGTTATCTTTAAGGCATTAACTTTCAACACATTATACTACTTGAACGGCATTATTTACAACAAAAATAAAAGCATGATTTTTACCAAGTGACAGTTTATTATATAGATGGATACATGAATTTACAAAGAGATAATACATATTATTATAATTAAGAAAATGCATAATTAATATTATTATATACTTCAATTTACACAGTGTAAGGGGCTTGCAGTATTATCCTACTATCATTTAGTGTTTTTCCCACTATAAAATAATTAGGGAGAAACATAATTGTTATTATAGTGTATTAAATTAACAAAATCAAAAGATTAATATAAAATATGAATAAATTTTATTTTGGATTTTTTTTTCAAGAAAACGTTTTATTTAAATAATCGGTTAATCGGGAAAGATCAAGATTAAATACAGGTTTCGGAAGGTAGAGAAAGGGTTTTTGGCTAATATGGTCTATTTCTACACCCGCATTGGTCACCAAAAGCGCAGTAGGTATAATCAAGCTCCTTGGGGCAAGGCATCCCTTTGCACTGATCACCTGCTGTGCATCTACAATAACAATTGATCCTCACCGTTTATTTTTAGTTCCTCTTTTTTTGGACGGTAATTAACTCTACGATATGGTTCTTCCTCTTCGCAATAAAACGTCGTGTCCTTCGGGCATTTCATTGTCTCTTTACATCTCTTCGACCCGTCATTACAAACTGCATTAGCGTAAATCACAAATGAAACAAGTTGGGAAAGCCAAAAAATACTTCTCCGACTCTGGACGACTGACTTAAAAGTCGTAACACAGGAGTGGCCACTCTTTTGGTCTAAAGGGCCATTCGAACTACGTCGCGGGCCGAGAGTTTCAAATTTAAAATTAATAGCGCAGAATCTCTTAACCTAACCACTTTTTTCGATTAAATTTGATTGCACAAAGCGTGATAAACAGCTTCCTAAGTTGTTGAGACTTTAATAAGAAAAATCAGGGATTTTTATGGAAACAGCTTTCGAAATTTCTGAGACTTAAGTCCTCAAAATAAATAAATAATAATAATAATAATAATAATAATAATAATAATAATAATAATAGATAAAGTTCTCAAGCCGGGAATTTAATTTTAAAGCGGGTTGGCGATGACTAACGGACACATGAACAAAAACGTCCAGATTAGTATATCTCTCCCTCACACACCTCACTATAGCTCAGGACCGATAAATCAAAAATGGCCCGAACCCCAACAATTTTAGGTACAAGCTGAAATTTGGCACACAGGTAGTATTTGACGTAACCAAAAATATATTAAAAGTCCCCACCTCTAGGATACTTGCGTCGTCACCATTTTCTAAAATGGCTGCCAAAAGGTAAAAAAATCCAAAAATTTTAAAAATATATATTTTTAAAACGGAAGTTCCCAAAAATAAATTTCCAGAGGCAAATACAATTTATTAATGATTTTGACGTGTAAAACATTAAATGAAGCTTCAGATTCCATTTGCAAATTGGCATCGAAACTTCAATGCATGCGTGTTCGACGTTTCTTTGTATTCTTTGTATTAGGATTTTAGTTTGAATTGATTTATTGTGCCTATAAACCGTTTTTATTACTCTGAGTCACATAAAGACTTTATGGACCAATCCATTAATTACATCCAGTGAAACGAACACACAGTGCCAGTTTGTTTTCTTATCTCGCACCATGAAGCACCGTTAGAGGCAGTGCGAGTTGGCTATAGCCTCCCGCATGTAGTGAACTTGGGTTCCGTCTGGCGTTGCCTCTTGGAACGAGATAAAAAACCTTCCCTTCCTGTGTTTGTTTCCCTGGAGGAATTTAATAATGGGTTTATTGCATAGCGTGGGAACAAACGGTTTTGTTAAGCACTAGAGAAGAAATATAAAGCCCGAAATTCAACGTTTATGCCTAGTTTTATTGCTATGTACTAGTTTCACCACTTTAGTGTCTCAGATCTATTTTTAAGAAATATTTTGCGACCGGTCACTTTCTCCGTGGCTTGCGACCCCGAAAGTTTGATTTGCTAACGGCCCCGGGGATTTTGCCAACCTACTAACTTGGCTAGTCCGCCCAGCTGCAATGGACTGCCTAATTTGTGGCTCAAGCTTGGATATCGGCGAAACAGTTTGCGTCACTCGAGGCTTAAGTACGATCATAGAAGCCAGCGTTAAAAGACAAGATGGACAAGAAGATAGCTAATTTGGAAAAAGTGACTTTACACAAAAATTGCTGAAAATAATTTGTTTCTTCTGTACAAATTGGTCTGGGGGTTCACCTTCACCGCAATTATGGATCTAGACATGTCATAGATATTTTATCAAATCTTGGATTGTGCTCATCCTACAAAGAGGTTCTTCGATTTGAAAGGGCAGTGGTACGAAACCCTAGCTGGTTCCACAATAGTTGACGAAAATGCCTACTTGCAATTCGTATTTGACAACGCGGATTTTAACATTCGTACACTCGATGGACATGGTACATTTCATTGCATGGGCGGGATCAAGTGTGTTACACCTTCAACTGCTGTCAGTGTTTCTACACCAGTACCAAGAATTCTGACAGAAACCACAGACATAATGTTGAACGAGGCAGAAAAGATAACTCCCATAGCCTACAAGCCCCCGAAAGTCAAAGGTCTAACGAAGATTGTAGCGAAAGCCCAATTCACTGATGAGGAACCAAGTGCAGAAGTTGTTACTTCTAAAACTCTACTTGATATTTTATGGGCTATCGGATCCACGCAGGAAGAAAATAACACTCCAGGCTGGAATGGATATATGCAAAAGTCGTTTTCAACAAATGAAACACCTTACCAGATATCGAAGGTCATTCCTGTACCATTCATTACGATGGATCCTAGCAATCCAACGACCATTTACACTGCTCTAATGTTTGCTGCTAAAGTAGCGCGAAGTCATGGTCAAACGTGTTGTCTCGTCGCATTCGATCAGCCATTATACATGAAATCAGTAGAGATCGTTATGGCAGCGGAAAAAGAGAGCCCACTCTCCGTGATTATTCCACGACTGGGAGGATTTCATTTGCTGATGTCTTTCATGGGAGCTGTAGGAAACATCATGGCCGGTAGTGGCTTACTAGAACTATGGTCCATAATTTATTCCAAGTCTTCCGTGGAACGTATGCTTACAGGACACGCTTATGCTCGGGCCCTTCGAGCACACTACCTCCCCCAACTTGCACTCACATCGATCCTTTTAGAGGATATTGAAAATAGTGAAGATGAGCTTAAACACGTTTGTGAACTATACAGATAGGTTCTTCAAAATGATGAGTTAGTTGTGAATGTTGAAAATTCAACCTCACTTTGCCACATTCAAGATCAGCTAGCGAACTTGATTACGGTGCTTAAAAGAAAAAGCGAAACGCCTATGCTCTGGCTTCAGTATTACGAACAAGTTTTATTGATGAGAATGTTTGTGCGAGCCGAAAGAACTGGAGATTGGGAGCTTCACCTTCATTCTGTACGTCAAATGCTACCCTTTTTTCATGCAGCAGCTCATTTACCATACGCCAAAGCTGCTCAAATATATCTTCAGCAGATGGAAAACCAAAAACCCATCATGCCTTCTCCTGAATTTCAAAACTTCACTAGAGACGGTTTCTTCACTGTTCGGCGCTCGAATCGCTTTTGGAGTGGTGTTTGGACAGATATGACCATAGAGCAGGTTTTAATGCGATCCATGAAAGTCACGGGCGGCCTTACTCAAGGAAGAGGTTTAATAGAAAGTACATTAGCAACATGGGTACAGGCCATGCCAGCTTGTATTCAAATTACTGATGCGGTTGAGGATTTAAGTGGGGTTTCAAGTAACACCTCTGAGCAACACGTCGAGCTTCGTGACAGTAGACAGTCACGTGACAAAGCTGACACCAAAAGGCTTAAGAATTGGCTAAAAGATCACGATCCTTTCAAACAGTCTAAAAATCTTGTGTCTTTATTCAGTGGAATGGTGGCTGATGAAACTATAAACTGCCATCATGCTAAGCAGGTTGGAATGAGAGCAATGACTTCCATGGTTAGAGTTAACTTTGCGGAGCTAAAGTTGAAACGCACCAACAAAGTAAAGACTTTAGCTTCTATGATGAATGGACTTAAAATAAGGGACGAGATTAAGGATGTAAATTCTCAACTGCTTTTTAATAGAATTACGTGTGTGATTGACTCTAGTGATGAAATCAAAGATTATTTGACTTATGAGCTCGCTCCTCGAGCACCGTCTCTGTTTGACGATGTTTCTTTGAGGAAAGGAAACAAGGCTTCTCTGGAAAAGCTTTTGTTGGATGTTGCGAATAAAGATTCTCCAGCAAGAAATGAAGGGACTCTTTACATAGTTGATGGTGGCCACCTACTGCATAAGGTGGTTTGGCCAAAGCCAGCTACATACAAGGATGTCCTTGACATATTCAAATCTTACTTGCTTTCTCACTACGGCTCCCAAGTTGTAGTAGTATTTGATGGTTATAGTAGCAGTAATTCTACCAAAGAAGTAGAACAGATGAGAAGAACTTCCAAAAATATTTCAGCAAACTTAGAAGTAAAAGAAACAACTTTTGTATCCACTACGCAAGCCGCTTTTTTAAGCAATTCGCACAATAATGGTCAATTAATAGTACTGTTGCGTGGAAAACTATCTAAATCAGGAATTAAAAGCTTGATAGCGGACGCTGATAGACTAATTGTCACAACTGCAATTACAGAAGCACAAACACTTAGTATTCCTATCACCGTTGCTGCAGAAGATACTGATGTGCTTGTACTTTTCATATCACTCGCTAGTACAGATTTGAATGTTTTTCTTGAAGCCGGGATCTAAAAACACTTCCTCTACATTGGTGTAACTGTCTTGCCTTCAGAACCGATTGGGAGAACTTAAAGGTCATATTCTTTTTGCTCACGCCGTAACTGGTTGTGATACCACATCAGCACTTTATGGAAAGGGCAAGAAAGCTGCGATGAAACTTCTGGAAGTAAATGCAGAATTAAGAAATCTTATGTCTGTATTTAATCATGCTAGTCAGTCACACGAAGAAGTAGCAAAAGCCGGAGAAAGATTTTTGGTTACATTTTACGGCGGTAAAAAGTCAGACACGCTCGACCAGTGCCGATATTACATGTATAATCGGTTTGTGGCACGTCTATCAGTCAAATCAGCGTTCGAGTTGGCAAAATTACCCCCAACATGTGCGGCAGCAAGACAGCATTCCTACAGGGTGTACTTACAAGTACAGCAATGGTTAGGAATTGATTTAAATCCCGAAGAATGGGGGTGGCAACGAAATTCAAATGGTGGTTTAAGACCAATTGTATCAACACTTCCACCAGCTCCAGATAATCTCTTAAAACTGGTAACTTGTGCGTGCAAAGTATCTTGCAAAAGGAAATGTGAATGCAAAAAGGCGGGACTTGTGTGTTCAGCCATGTGCGCACACTGTCGGGGAAACAGTTGTGATAACGGTGATTCAATCACTTTAAATGAAGAGGATGAAGAGATGGTTTTAAAGTTTTTAGGTGGATTTGTTTTATTTTATATACTGTATATCGAATCAAATTTTTAGTACTTAAAATTTTCTGTAAATCATTTTCACAAAATTTTACTTAAATGCCCATTAAACCTTATTTTGATATGCTTTATAGAGCTGTAATGTATTTTAAACTAGGGCCGTGCAGACTATTCGTTACTATTTGGTCGGACCAAATAATTTGGTCAAAATTGACGTTTACTATTCGCACCGACGAATCGAATAATGATTTTCAAAATTCTAGAATACCAAATAATGAGCTTCGAAAAACCGACTATTCTATAGCGGATAAAACCACGAGAAAATGAATGTTTTTAACAGTCTATTTACCAAATTATTTGGTATTCGCAACCACTTTTTGAATTTTTCTGTTGATTTTGTGAATTTGAGGGCGCTGTCATAGAGATAGAAACATAAATGTGATGCTTCTATCCCTATGGGCGCTGTCATAGTGTCCGCTGGACCGTGGCCCCATAGATGACGCGACTCGGCAGACACAGCCTTAAAATTCTGACGTGGCTACTGTTATCAAAAGTATTACCCGCGTTCACCGAGTCGCGTGATCTAGGAGGCTATAGCTGGAATCAGCAACTCAGTCTTTAGAAGTTCATAGACAAGAATAAATCATTAAAGGTTTTAACTTAAAGGGTACTGGTTATTATCAACTTCTCGCTGCGGAGCTAACTATTGAACTTCCTAATAATATGTCACTATAGTATACCTATTAAAAAAATATAGTATCATGGAAGAGGTCATACATTGCAAAGCAATAGGGATATATTGACAACTAACCTAATTTTGATTAAAATAAAACCTTTGATTCGTTCAAAAATAAGTTTTCAGCCGTTCAAAAGTACCTTTCCGTGTCCCATTATTTATAAATTTGAAATTTGGTAGAATAGTTTTATAGAAATTTAAATTTGGTCGAATTTTTGAACTTCACACTATTTGGTCAAATTATTTGGTCATTTTCCTATTTCGAGCCGAGAGATGGCTCCCAAAAACACTGCTATTTGGTATTCGACGAATACCTTAAAAAGTACTATTCGCACAGCCCTATTTTAAACTCTAAACCGATGATAAGAGTAGTTGTAAGACTTTTTGTGAATTGCCAGCCATATTTCAAGATGGTGTCCTATATTTGTTTTTCGTTCATAATATTTTAGACGTCGAAATCATTAATAAATTTGCCTCTGGAAATTTATTTTCAGGTACTTCCGTTTTAAAAATAATTTTTTTTTTAATTTTTGGA
This sequence comes from Phalangium opilio, assembly GCA_019434445.1. Classification (NCBI taxonomy): domain Eukaryota; kingdom Metazoa; phylum Arthropoda; class Arachnida; order Opiliones; family Phalangiidae; genus Phalangium; species Phalangium opilio. The sequence continues at coordinate 707,769 of JAEQBA010002262.1, read as the reverse complement.
TTTTTTTCCTTTTTGGCGGCCATTTTAGAAAATGGCGACGACGCAAGCATCCTAGACTTGGGGACTTTTAATATATTTTTTGTTACGTCAAATACTACTTGTGTGCCAAATTTCAGCTTGTACCTAAAATTGTTGGGATTAAACTCTAAAGTGCCTGTACTACTAGGAGAAAGTTAGTTAAGCCTGCTTTTTCAATAGTTGTAAATTTTAAATTCGAGTACAAAAACCTAATGTTTTGCCAAAATGAGTGATCATTAAACGAATTATGGTTATATATACTTACCGTTTGGATAGGCCATATAGCCATCATAGCAGTAGCTAAGCTTGCCCAGCATCAGAATGACAAAGACCCTCTTGAACAGCATTTTGTATCTTGTGTAAAAGATTGAATAATTGTAAGTCTGCAAACTAAAACCAATAATCAAAAACAAAAAAATAATTGCCCAAACGCTCAAGAGGTATAAAACAATGTAGTCTATTTGAAGATTAAAATCCACTTCAATCCCCATTTATTTTTCTTTCCCAGCTTAATCGGACAACCGACAACTACATCCCCATTGTTCAACGATGTCTCGAAAAGAAAAGTTAGCGAAACATCACGAGCTTGTAGCCCTGATTTTCTTAAAAGCGATCGTATTGCGAAATTTTAGAGACAATTCAGTAATAGCTCTCGAGACATTGAAGTTAAAAAGATATTTGCAAATATTTTTCCAACCCACTTTTAAGATATGAGTTCCCCTTACCCGTAAAGAGAAGCGATGACGATGAACAGTTTCGGCGAGAGTTTGTCGTTGGTCAGTTGACGAAGAACTTGTACAGTTGGCAATGGCTCTGCCGACATAAGAATTTATATGATACTTTTTGATTTAAATAACGAGGCCAGAGAATATATTTGACAAGATGACAAGACAGTGCAGTTCAATGTAAAGGGATATTGGATTAAGTACATATTCACTTGCCTGCCCTTAACTATTAATGAAAGTGATCTCTAAGTCTAACTATATTTAGCACAGTCATTTTAAATTGGCTTTCTTCGGAACAATAATTTAATTAAATTTAATCTTGGAAACTCCATACTTAAACACGTAATATCTCCTAAAATCTCTTGTCGATAAATAACTCGAAACTCTTTCACCATCACTTGAACGACTCTTGTAAGTTTATGCCTTTTGCGTGAACTTCAATAACTATTAAGTGTAGACAGATCATAAAGAATTATTTGAAATATTATATTATTCTTCCATTATATTTTACGAGGTTGTTTTTGTAAAATAATTCGAATCTTTTTTGCGAATGCGACGACGTGGCACAAGTTTTAATGTCTAGAAGATTGAGTGCTTTCTGTCTGATCTGGGAGTGTCCAATATTGAGGCTGACCATCCAAAGGGCAATTTAACATTGTGCATTACTCCGCGCGTACTTCGGTTATATCACTCAAGCGACCAAGCTCGGTTTGTCCTTAATTTCGACTAATAACTACATTTGTAGTGAGCCACGTACCAACCCGACTCGGACTCCTAGCACAACCACGAATGACGTCATCTTTAAGGCATTGTATTTCAATACATTATACTACTTGAATGGCATTGTTTACCAGAAAAAAATTTAAAGCATGATTTTTACCAAGTTACAGTTTATTACTTAGGAAGATACATGAATTTACAAAGATATAAACAATATTATTATAATTAAGAAAATGCATAATGCCCATTATTATATACATCAGTTTACGCAGTGCAAGGGGCTTGTAGTATTATTCTACTATCATTTAGTGTTTTTCCCACTATAAAATAATTGGCGAGAAACTTAATTGTTATTATAGTGCATCACATCAACTGAATCGAAATGTTTATATTAATTAGGAAATAACAACGGTTTTTTTAAGTCATCGGTTAAGCGGTGAAGGTCAAGTTTAAATGTACATTTCGGTATTTAACGTTGTATATTATTCAGCCCGTACTTGATCATCGCAGATAAGGGTGGCACCGTACTTTGTGGTCATTGCACATGCATCGCTGGCCTTAACGAGTGTTGTACACATGTTGGGGCCCTTTTATTTATATTGAATATGCTGTGAGGTTTAGAGAAACCGTTGGTTGTACTGGCGTTAAAGCAAAATGGGTTGTACCCATTACAAAGACAGTTTCATACTATCCTGATTGGCAAGCTGACATTTCAACAGCAGAAACTAAAAAGAAACAGTTGAATGAAAGTCTTAAAGAAGAAACGATACCACCAAAAAACTTAAAATCAGATATTCGAAAGCAAAAAGATGTACCTTCTATTACTGATGATGAATTTGAAGTTTGGTGCGCAGAAGTTTTTGAAGCCAGCCCAGAGAGTGGTCTTTTTAGTATATTACTTTCAAAGTGGATTTATCTCGAAGTGTTTAAATTCAAAATATCCTCCAGTGTTGTCTGAATTATTTGAGGAAGAAAAATTGAACTTTGCATTTAATGATCTTCTCGCTTACTGCCAAACTATAAATTTTGACTTTTCACAAGATCAAGTGAATGTAGCAGAGAAAGATACAAAGCTTCAGTCAAAGAACAAGCTATGGCAGCAGCTCAGGGCCGGTAGAATAACTGCTTCAACGTTCAAGAATGCTGTAAGTACAGATCCTGCAATGCCTTCCATATCGCTTGTCAACTTAATTTGTTACCCTAACTCTCACAATTTTCGAACTGAAGCTACAAAATGGGGATCAAATATGGAAAACACTGCTAGAATTAATTACAGAGATTATATGATGGGTAAACAGCAGAACTTTAGAGCTACAAATTCAGGATTATGATTAAAGAGCGCCTATCCCTTTCTGGGAGCTTTCTCTGATGGTTTGCTGGATTGCACCTGCTGTGGTAAAGGGATACTGGAAATAAAATGCCCCTTTACTATGAAAGACAAATCTGCACATGAGGAACATAGAAATTCCTGTCTAAGAAACAGCGAGTCTGGTTACGTTCTAGATAAAAAGCACTCTTACTACTATCAAATACAAGTTCAGCTATTTGTAACAGAGTCGCGTTATGATGACTTTTGCATTTGGACCAATGTAGATATGCATGTATAACGAATTAAACCTGATATGGAGTTTTGGAAGAAGAATGTAGAAAAAAATATTTAGGTGTGCAATTTTACCTGAACTTGTTGGAAAATTGTATAGTAAAGGAGTGGATGAACCTACACTAGACAAGGATAAGCCACATGTGATAACGCTAAAGCTACTGCAGATGATAACGCCAAAGCTACTGCAGATGATAACGCCAAAGCTACTGCAGATGAAAACGCCAAAGCTACTGCAGATGTTAACGCCAAAGCTACTGCAGATGTTAACGCCAAAGCCACTGCAGATGATAACGCCAAAGCCACTGCAGATGATAACGCCAAAGCCACTGCAGATGATAACGCCAAAGCTACTGCAGATGATAACGCCAAAGCTACTGCAGATGATAACGCCAAAGCTACTGCAGATGATAACGCCAAAGCTACTGCAGATGATAAAGCCAAAGCTACTGCAGATGATAACGCCAAAGCTACTGCAGATGATAACGCTAAATTTACTGCAGATGAAAACGCCAAAGCTACTGCAGATGATAACGCCAAAGCTACTGCAGATGATAACGCTAAATTTACTGCAGATGAAAACGCCAAAGCTACTGCAGATGAAAACGCCAAAGCTACTGCAGATGAAAACGCCAAAACTACTGCAGATGATAACGCCAAAGCTACTGCAGATGATAACGCCAAAGCTACTGCAGATGATAACGCCAAAGCTACTGCAGAGAATATATCGCCAAAGCTACTTGTGATAATAAAGTAAAAGCTAATTGTGATGTTAGTGTCAAAGCTACATGTGATTATATCGACATAGTTACTGGTGATGATAAGGGAACAAGAGATGAAAATAGTATTCCCGACTTGTGCATTCCATCGACCACAAAACCCAGCTTACTACTATCAAATACAAGTTCAGCTATTTGTAACAGAGTCGCGTTATGATGACTTTTGCATTTGGACCAATGTAGATATGCATGTATAACGAATTAAACCTGATATGGAGTTTTGGAAGAAGAATGTAGAAAAAAATATTTAGGTGTGCAATTTTACCTGAACTTGTTGGAAAATTGTATAGTAAAGGAGTGGATGAACCTACACTAGACAAGGATAAGCCACATGTGATAACGCTAAAGCTACTGCAGATGATAACGCCAAAGCTACTGCAGATGATAACGCCAAAGCTACTGCAGATGAAAACGCCAAAGCTACTGCAGATGTTAACGCCAAAGCTACTGCAGATGTTAACGCCAAAGCCACTGCAGATGATAACGCCAAAGCCACTGCAGATGATAACGCCAAAGCCACTGCAGATGATAACGCCAAAGCTACTGCAGATGATAACGCCAAAGCTACTGCAGATGATAACGCCAAAGCTACTGCAGATGATAACGCCAAAGCTACTGCAGATGATAAAGCCAAAGCTACTGCAGATGATAACGCCAAAGCTACTGCAGATGATAACGCTAAATTTACTGCAGATGAAAACGCCAAAGCTACTGCAGATGATAACGCCAAAGCTACTGCAGATGATAACGCTAAATTTACTGCAGATGAAAACGCCAAAGCTACTGCAGATGAAAACGCCAAAGCTACTGCAGATGAAAACGCCAAAACTACTGCAGATGATAACGCCAAAGCTACTGCAGATGATAACGCCAAAGCTACTGCAGATGATAACGCCAAAGCTACTGCAGAGAATATATCGCCAAAGCTACTTGTGATAATAAAGTAAAAGCTAATTGTGATGTTAGTGTCAAAGCTACATGTGATTATATCGACATAGTTACTGGTGATGATAAGGGAACAAGAGATGAAAATAGTATTCCCGACTTGTGCATTCCATCGACCACAAAACCCAGCTTACTACTATCAAATACAAGTTCAGCTATTTGTAACAGAGTCGCGTTATGATGACTTTTGCATTTGGACCAATGTAGATATGCATGTATAACGAATTAAACCAGATATGGAGTTTTGGAAGAAGAATGTAGAAAAAAATATTTAGGTGTGCAATTTTACCTGAACTTGTTGGAAAATTGTATAGTAAAGGAGTGGATGAACCTACACTAGACAAGGATAAGCCACATGTGATAACGCTAAAGCTACTGCAGATGATAACGCCAAAGCTACTGCAGATGATAACGCCAAAGCTACTGCAGATGAAAACGCCAAAGCTACTGCAGATGTTAACGCCAAAGCCACTGCAGATGATAACGCCAAAGCCACTGCAGATGATAACGCCAAAGCCACTGCAGATGATAACGCCAAAGCTACTGCAGATGATAACGCCAAAGCTACTGCAGATGATAACGCCAAGCTACTGCAGATGATAACGCCAAAGCTACTGCAGATGATAACGCCAAAGCTACTGCAGATGATAACGCCAAAGCTACTGCAGATGATAACGCCAAAGCTACTGCAGATGATAACGCTAAATTTACTGCAGATGAAAACGCCCAAGCTACTGCAGATGAAAACGCCAAAGCTACTGCAGATGAAAACGCCAAAACTACTGCAGATGATAACGCCAAAGCTACTGCAGATGATAACGCCAAAGCTACTGCAGATGATAACGCCAAAGCTACTGCAGAGAATATATCGCCAAAGCTACTTGTGATAATAAAGTAAAAGCTAATTGTGATGTTAGTGTCAAAGCTACATGTGATTATATCGACATAGTTACTGGTGATGATAAGGGAACAAGAGATGAAAATAGTATTCCCGACTTGTGCATTCCATCGACCACAAAACCCAGCTTTTCTGGTACTAAAATGGTAGTCTCTTCAATTACAAATAAAAAGTCAAAGAAAAAAGTACAAACTTGGTGCTACTGCAAGGGGCCAGACGAAGGATCAATGATTGGGTGTGATGGGGAAAACTGTCGCTTCCAGTGGTTTCATATTGATTGCCTTAAAATTGACAAAATACCACGAGGCAAATGGTATTGCCCAGACTGCGTAAAATTGAACAGAGTTAACAAAAAGAGAAAAGAGAAAAATAAATGAAATCTAGTTCCTACTTTTAAAAAAATTATATTTTGAATTAAACAAATCTTGTTTTTACCTCTCCGATTGACGTATGTCACGGAGAGGTTCTGTAACGATCGTGTGTGTCTGTCTGTGTGTGTGTCTGTGTGTGTGTCAGTCTGTTGTTATTGACTTACACCCCCAGGGACCGCGTTCGCAGTTTTCAAATCGGAGCAAACGTTTTCCCAAATTCCGGACCGCATTTACATTTCCCGGAAATTTGGAAAATTGTATTCCACTTACAATGGCTATTATCCATTGCCTATCTAACACCACTATCCTCAGGCCATTTGTCCATCTCATATGGACACCAGTCTTTACACACTGGCTTCTACACACCACCATTTTCTGGTCTTTATCCATCCCACTTGGACACCAGTCTGTACACACTGGCTTCTACACACCACCATCTTCTGGTCTTTGTCCATCCCACATGGACACCAGTCTGTACACACTGGTTTCTACACACCACCATCTTCTGGTCATTGTTTTTGTCCATCCCACATGGACACCAGTCTGCACACCTGGCTTCTACTCCATCATCATCCTTAAGATTAAGACATACGCGGCGATCGGCCAGGGTTACGAGAAACGTCCGGCCTCCCTAAGGTGGGGCTTCCACCAAAGGTTCACGCAATTGCGCTGTTCTTATCCATAGCTGCGATTCGAAATCCTTATATACTACCTATTTGAGTAAGGCAAAGCAGCCGGCGTATGCTTCATTTCAAACGCCAATATTAGTCGAGTCTCTCAAGAATGTTTAATTGTTCTTTTTTAAAACGATGTAACGTTCAATAAGGCGAATAACTAACGAAGAAAATATTAAATATTAATTATATTTATTTTAATATTTAAGATAATCTTGTTTCTCAATTCAAAATTAATACGGAAAGAGTTAAAAAGCAGTCTATGTTTTTGTCTGTGTGTGTCCGTCCGTTGTTACACTAGTGCGCTGCGTTAGAAGTTCGTTTTATTTTGATGTGTAAAGAAATCCTACAGAACCATAATATTTCTTTTATCCTTAATATAAAATGAATATGTGGAAATATTTTTCGTAATTATGATGCATTTAGTACTTTTGTAGCTTTAAAGCTCTGTTACATTTTGATATTCCAAAGATCTTTTTTAATATTATTATTTGAAATGGCTGTTTATATTTTACTTAAGCTATACTACATCTATATATAGAATAATCCTTGTCTTCATGATTTCTTGAAGAAAGCTAAGGTCTAGACTCCGACGGGTATAGCTAATATTACCCGCAACAGGCTTAGTGAAATAAAGAGTAAATAATTGAGGCCTGAGGTGAAGTAAACTTTGGGCTTTGATTTTCGTGTCTGAAATGAAGAGACATCAACGGTTCAGAGTGAGCCGAAAGTTAAATACACTCTCAAATAATCAGGTTAAGATTTTATAATAGAAGAAACGATTATGGTGGCAATTAGATTAGTAGGGCTAAGCTACAGAGTTTTTTTGTTCTCTTTAGGGTGCGCATTGACTATCAGTGCGTCTAGCTACAATTTAGCTTTGGTATTATTTAACGTTAACGCTCATGTTGGCAAACTAAGAATATTGTTGAAGTGAGACGAAACGATAGTGTTTACACTGCTAACCAGTTGTGAATGTAGCTATCAGAATATAGGGTAAACAGCTGAAGCGTAGACTTCATTTCCTGTTCTTTTTGCCATTGACTGATTTCCATGTGTCCAAGATTTATCCTTATTGGATGTAAAATGTCGTCTGCTTTACTGTATATTCGCTATGCTTGGAATACTGCTTCAATATTTCGTAAATTTTTACTTCAAAAAAGAGAAAAAATTCCATATCTAGGAAAATAACTTTGTAGTAGTAGACCGCTTGTCTCGGAGAGGTAATATTTTCGTTTTCCCAACTTGTTATCAATGATTTCGGATGAGTTTGTAGTTAACTTCTAGAGGTAGTTGTCAAAAATGTGATTTTTCGAGAAGCGTACGGCATATCGTTGAATGACCGACCCCTCGAACCTGGTACTTTCCAGTCTGGGTGACTTTCTATTGCATTGGCATTGCTCTCTGAGTCAGAGTCACTGCTCCCTGTTGAACTAATATTTTCTCCAAAGACTATATTTTATTCCGGTGGACATTTCAACTGCAATCGATACCAAGACCAATTCAGAATTTTGCACTCATTCGATCATTTGACTCCACTGATAATTTTCCCCATGATAAGCAATCTAATCTTTGTAAGGTATAACACCCCACTGCTACAATCGTCCGCACCTGTGGAACTGCTTTTCAATTACGCAAAAATGGCCCTTAAAACACAACGAAGGCATTGTTGAAAGTCAACAGATTCTATTAGTTTTTATTTTTGATAATTCGCGAGTTAACTCACAAATTAAATGCAACTTATTAATTTGTAATTTCAATTTCAAATATAATTCAATTAATAATTTAATTTGTAATTGAGTTTATCACAAATATGTAATTGTAATTTATAATTTGTAATTGAGTTTATTACAAATATGTAATTGTAATTTATAATTTGTTATTGAATGATTCAGAATTTGTAATTGTAATTAGTAATTTGTAATTTAAGGTTCTTGTAATTTGGCCAACCCTGCATTGCAGGCGGGTTTAAGATACTTTGTAGGATCATTGCAGGCGCGTTTCATATACTTTGTAGGAAAATTGCAGGCGCGTTTCAGATACTTTTTTGGATCATTGCAGGCGCGTTTCAGATACTTTTCAGGATCATTGCAGGCGCGTTTCAGATACTTTGTACATTAATTACAGGCGCGTTTCAAATACATTGTCGGATAATTGCTGGTGCTTTTCAGATAATTTTTAGGATAGTTTTTTTTTTTTTAACTTAATGATGCCCTCTCAATAGTACATTTTTGATTTTTTATAATAATAATTACATCATCCTTATTGCCACATGAACACAAGTGTTCGTGCGTGGCTAGGATCCATTTGGTATTATTGTGATCGAAAATTTAAATTCGGGGGAGAGCTTTACAATTTAACCTTATAGTAAACTATACATTAGGTTATTAGATTAGTATATTAGAATTCCATTCTCTCGTATAAGTTATCAATACCCAAGTTAATTAGCCATGTTATAATAGATGTTTTAAATTTTTTGTACGAGTCACAGAGTTTTAAATCAATATTTAACATATTAAATAGTTTTGGACCTAAATAAATAATATTTTTTTGAGATATATCCTTGTTTAGTAGTACATTCCTAAGTTTCCCTTCTTTTACAAAACTTGTGTTATAAATATTAGTTGGTTTCAGTTGTTCTCTAGTTTTAAAAGTATATAGCAATATTGATTTGGCATATAACTGCCGAACAGTAAATACCCTGAATTCGTTATGAAGGTTGGAGCGGGACTCGAATCTATTACGTTTTAAACAGATCCGTAGAATTTTTCTTTGAAGGATCTCCAGAGGTTCAATTAAAGTGGCATGAGTACCGCCCCAACCAATTATTGCGTAAGAAATAGCCGACTGCACCAAGGCAAAATACACCGTTCTCAGCCAATTTATTGACAAAAAGCATCTTAGTTCGTAAAATTTATATAAGCAAGAGCGTAGTTTCTGATGAAGGATTTGTGTGTGTTCAGACCATTTGAGATGTTGATCGATTGTAATACCCAAATATCTTATAGAATTAACATTACCAAGAGTATGACAGCTTGCATTACATTTGGGCAGATGAGCACAACCATGTATATATAGTTTGTCATTGACATCTATCAGTTTACCGGCTGAGAAACAAATGTATTTCGTCTTGTTTACATTGAGTGTTAAAAGGTTATCATTTAATAAACTTTGGAATTGAGCTATGCCCTCTTGAGTTTTTTGGAATACTTCGGTTCATGAGTTACCTGCCGCCTGCGAATAGTAAAGTCGTGTCGTCGGCAAAGGCTGTAAGTTTTCCTTGTATATTATAATCGCATAAGTCATTCATATAAATTAGAAATAGTACTGGGCCGATAATAGTTCCCTGGGGGATTCCATATTTTAAAGGTTGAGAATTACTATACGTGTTAGCTACCTTAACCACGGACTCTCTATGAGCGAGGTAACTCTTGAACCATTTTAGAGGTATTCCTCTGATTCCTGCATTATTTATTTTTGTTATTAATTTCTCGTGTGAAACGGTGTCAAAAGCTTTCTTTAGATCTAGAAAAACTCCGATAGTTTTGAGATTTTTGTCTATAGAGTTGTAAAGGAAGTTGGTAACTTCTGTTATTGCGTCACTAGTGCTTAAGTTTTTCCTAAACCCGAATTGATTGTTAGAGAAATAGTTTGTGCTTTCTAAGAAGTCTACAAGTGGTTTTTTAATCAAAGATTCAAATATTTTAGAGATGTTGCTGAGCAATGAGATAGGTCTGTAGTTTCCTATATCACTTTTACTCCCAGATTTGTAAATTGGGATAATAATAGCTTTTTTAAAGATGGCAGGGAAAATACCCATCGTGAGACTTTGATTTATAGTATGTGTCAATGGCAACGAGATGATATGTTTCAATCGTTTTAACACTTAACATCAATGTTATCGTAGCCTCTAGAACTGGAGTTTTTTAATCCCTGGATACAGGTTTCAACATCACTAGCTATTACTGGGTTAAAAAATAGACTGTTTATGGGTTGGTGGTGTTGGTTTATAGGAATATCAACGGATGGATTTTGGATATTTTTATGAATAAGTATTTTTTCTGCCAGGTTAGAGCCAATTGTTGAAAAGAACTCATTGAAACTATCAGCAACCATTTTCGCATTATCTCTACTTGAATAGGAATGACCATCGACTCTTATTTTTATTTCTGAATTTTGCTTTCTGGTTTTAAGGGTGGCTTCGTTAATTGCTTTCCATATTTTTTTGGGTCGTTATTAGCATTAATGATTTTGTTTTTAAAATATTTATATTTAACAGATCTGATTAGAGTGGAGAGTGAATTTCTGTATTGTTTATATTGATCCCTAAGCCTATGGTTAAATGGTTGTGCTTTTAGCTTCTTCGCCATATCATCTCGTTTACGGATAGAATTAATCAAGCCTTTCGTTATCCATGGTTTTAGTTTAAGATGATCATGAGTTATTTTAATTCTTTTGATTTTTGTCGCTCTATCAATGTAACTTTGTAGGATCTTTATAAAATTATTTATAGCTACATTGCAATCTACGGTTGCTAAAACACTAGACCACGTTTCGTTTTTAATCATCGATAAAAGTAAATCATAATCAATGGTCGAATTTATCTGAGTAGCATTCCTTTTTGTTCTAGAATCAATACTTTTTATGTTAGGGATACCGATTAAAGTTGCGAAGTGGTCAGTAATTCCGGTTTCATATATAAGTGATTTTATAACACTGTTATCATTTTTTTAGTAAAGATGTGATCTATGCATGTGGCAGAGGATTCAGTCACTCTTGTGGGTCCTTTAATGTATGCATTGAAACCATTATCATATAGTATGGTAGTATAGTCGGAGTTAACTTTTTCGTTTTGATTTAAAATATCAATATTAATATCTCCTATCCATATTACATTATTTGGCAGATTCGTTTCTGCGAGGCTATGGTTTAAGGAATTCAAAAATTCAGCGGTATCATTACTAGGGGATCTATAACACGCAATTATGTTATATGAGACATGATTAAGAAAAGTACAGTTTATTGCTAATATGGAAGCACCAGGGAAGGTAATCTGAAGCTTCGTGATTTGAATATCAGTTCTAGTGTATACGATGACGCCATCATTCTTATTCAAATATTTATCTAAACTCATAATATTATAGCCTTCAAGGTAAAATGGTGAAAAATCTACGATTTAAAACGTTTCGGTTAACATAATAATATCAAAGTCGATAGGGAAAGATTCCAAAAAAATGCTTAGTTCATCAAAATGTTTTCTTAAGCTGCGTATATTCAAATGAATGATATTGACATCGGTTATGTTAAGGTCATTAGAATTAGTTAATACAGGGTGTTTGTGAAAGGTCCATCAATAATGAAAGGGCGTATTTATTGGGTCATTTTGAGTCGAAAATGTTCTATGACATTTTTCCGTCCGGGCCACTGTTTTCAAGTTATGATTGGAGTAATTTACGGATGACCCCCTTAAATTTAATTAAGAAATTGAAAGACAGCGCTAATTTAATGAAGGGGTCATCCCTAAAATATTCAAATCATAACTCGAAAACCGTGGGTCGGACGGCAAAATGTCATAGAACATTTTCGACTCAAAATGGCCCAATAAATACGCCCTTTCATTATTGATGGACTTTTCGAAAACACCCTGTATATCCAGGTGAGAGTTATTTAACAAAAAATCAATATTAGAATTAACCATAATTAATAATTATATATTTCACGTTCTAAGTTAATCAGTTCATTAATATATCAAGTTAGATTGACTTCAAATCAGCTAAGGATTTGATTCTTTTGGCCAATGAAGTATCATTCTTCCTGATAAAAATCTTGCCATCGCTTATCCATACGTATTTAAAGTTATTATTTTTAGCAAGCTGTTTGGTTTCATACAATATTTTTTTGTATAATGGCGTGAGTTGCTCCATTTTCTCATTTTTTAAGGCTTTGTTAACATCGTTAGCTTTTAAATTCTTGTGTTTTTTAGCTAGTTTAATCCAATCATCGCGTATTTTTTTATTTAGAAACGTTATTCGAATTGTGGAAACTTTCTTGTTAGTTAAGTCTATTCTATATTTATTTAAAATATCATTGTGGTTAATTTTTAAACCTAATAAATTTGCAATTGCGCCTATTAAATCGTCAAGATCCTCATTTTTTGTTTTATCTATTCCCGTAATTTCCAAAGTATGCTGTAGATTATTTTGCATAATCTCATTGATTTTAATGTCTTGATCCATTATTTTTGATTCTAGTGAGCTATTTTTTAATTTGAGGTCTTGATGATCTTTCTTAAGGTCACGTATGTCGTCTAATACGGAGCTTAATTTATTATTAAAGTCATCTATTTTGTCTGAACAAAAGTTTATAGATTGCTCAATATCATCAATTTTAGCTATTTGTTTTTCGATTTTATCAATTTTGCTGACTTTAACTTCAATATCGTCTAATTTGGTCATCTTCGAATGGATGTCACTTACTTGCTGAATTAACAATTGCAAGCTATTTCCTGGGGTTTCCGTCGTCCTGGTTTCTGATCTTTTATCTTTACAGTCTTCGCACTTCCAGGTTGATTTTCTCGAACCCATTTTCCTGAAGGACTCTTCATTTTTTACAGACGTACAGTAATAATGATAATACTCGTTGCAGTTTCCAGAACACTGTAATACCTCTTTGGGATTTTCGAAGTCTTGTAGGCATTTCGCGCAAGTAGACATTACTTAAAGAATTGTATTAATAATATTAATTAAAATTATTACTGGCACGACTCGTATGACTATCGTTATCAGCGTACGAACTCTGAGTGAAGCAAAAAAAAAACTAAATTTGAGGAGCGATAAAAAATTGCGACCGCTCGCCCCGAAATCTAACTATCATTGTTGCAGGCGCATGTCAAATATTTTGTAGGATAGTTGCAGGCGCATGTGAGATACTTTGCAGGATAATTGCAGGCTCGTATCAGATACTTTGCAGGATAATTGCAGGCTCGTATCAGATACTTTGCAGGACCATGGCAGGCGCGTTTCAGATACTTTTCAGGATCATTACTGGCCCTTTTCAGATACTTTTAAGGACTAATACAGGCGCGTTTCAGATACTTTAATTTTTACGATAATTGCAGTTGCTTTTCAGATACTTTGTAGGATAATTGCAGGCGCTTTTCATATACTTTGTAGGATAATTACAGGCGCGTTTCAGATACTTTTTTGGATAATTGCAGGTGCTTTTCAGATATTTTTAGGATAATTGCAGGCTCGTATCAGATACTCTGCACGACCATGTCAGGCGCGTTTCAGATACTTTGTAGGATAATTGCAGGCGTGTTTCGGATACTTTTTAGGATCATTGCAGGCGCGTTTCAGATACTTTTCAGGATCATTGCTGGCGCGTTTCAGATACTTTGCAGGGTCATTGCAGGCGCGTTTCAGATACTTTGTAGTGCTGAAAGTTTGGATTTTCAATTTGTAAAACTAATAAATTTTTACCTTTCCGAGTGACGATGTCGTCACGGAGAGGTATAACACTGTACGTGTCTTTTTGTGTGCCTGTCACCGCGTTCGCAGTTGACAAATCGGAGCAAGCGTGTTCGTAGAGAGATACATTGGTTTCTACTCCACTATCGTCTTTAGGGTTGAGGTGTATGCGACAATCGCCGAAGGCTACGAGAAACGATAGCTTCCAAATGGCAAGGCTTCCACCAAAGATTCACGCAATTGTGTGTTTTCTAATTTATTATTGTTAATTAGTCGCCTTATATACCAACTTTCCAAAAATTGCTAAAGAGGCTTACGCTTGAGTTCAAACATCAACAATAGCTGTGTTTAAAATGATTTTAGGAATAAAGTTTCTTAAAACGATTTAACTAGAATTAAGGTAAATTAATGACGATCAAATTAATAAATATCAATTAGATTTATTTAAATATTTAAAAATAGCCTCTAAATTGCGTCTAGACTTGGAGAAGTTTATTTTGGATTCCCAATTTGTACTCATCCCTTTCAAAAATATTAAGCTGTAATTCATCTGCATACACGCTTTTTTATCGCTACCACGCTGTAATATGTATACATTGAGGCTACATTTTCTGCAGCTCAAAAAACGGGAAAAATTCACAGGATTTTTTAGAACTGCAAATTGACTGCCGTTTTTACATTTTCTGTTTGTTAACTGTTAACTGTCTAGCCTGGCAGAAATATGCAGCGCAATTCTGCAAACGCTATGCAAAAGTAGAAATACCAGCTGCTAGTTTAAAACTGTAATTTGTCCGTTTTTATAGACAAGTTACAGGTCTGCAAAAGTGATGGAAATGTAATAATCCAGCTGCTAATTTAGAACTGTAATTTGACCATTTTAATAGACATGTTTCAGGTCTGCAAACGTGATAGAAAAGTAGAAATCCTGCTGCTAATTTAAAACTGTAATTTGACCATTTTTATAGACATGTTACAGGTCTGCAATAGGGATAGAAAAGTAGAAATCCAGCTGCTAATTTAAAACTGCAATTTGACCACATTTATACACATGTTACAGGTCTGCAAAAGTGATGCAAAAGTAGAATTCCAGCTGCCAATTTAAAACTGCATTTTGACTATATTTATGAACATGTTACAGGTCTGTGAAAGTGATCAAAAATTAGAAATACCAGCTGCTAATTTAGAACTGTAATTTCACCATTTTAATAGACATGTTACAAGTCTGCAAACGTGATAGAAAAGTAGAAATCCTGCTGCTAATTTAAAACTGAAATTTGACCACATTTATAGACATGTTACAGGCCTGAAAAAGTGATGGAAAAGTAGAAATGCAACTGCTAATTTAGAACTGTAATTTTACCATTTTTCTAGACATGTTACAGGTCTGCAAAAGTGATAGAAAAGTAGAAATCCAGCTGCTAATTTAAAACTGCAATTTGACCATTTTTCTAGACATGTTACAGGTCTGCAAAAGTGATGGAAAAGTAGAAATGCAACTGCTAATTTAGAACTGTAATTGGACCATTTTTATAGACATGTTACAGGTCTGCAAAAGTGATAGAGGCATATTGCAGGTATTCAAAAGTAGGACATTTTACTTGAATTGAATTCCTGCAATATGTCTATAAATTTGAGGGTTGTTGATTTTTTGAGTTTTTCAAAAAAATCAAAAAAAAAAATCGATTTTTTCCTATTTAAATCGGATTTTTTTCATTTTTATTGATTTATTTGATTTTTTGGATTTTTATTTAACTACTAGTTAGTAAATTACCAACATGAAAACTTTTGAGTCAAAACTAACAACAAGCAAAGTAATTATGACATTTAAGCAGCTATTGGATATTTTCTACAAAGTTATTCTTATTGTTACTATTCAAATGCTTGTACAAAAAGACTAGCTTGAGTGCTTGACCGCTATTTCATTTCCTAGCCTATTTCTAATCTTACTCTAGTTAAAATTGACCACGAGTAGCAAAGACAAACTGGAGTTCTGGGAAAAAATTAAACTGGAATATGCCAAAACCATGATTGTTTTTAATTATAGGTCTCTTCTAGTTAAGTTTCTTAAACTATTTCTTGGAATCTTAGAAAACGTTTTTTTAAAAAATAAAAATAAATGCTTGATTTTAATAAAATGATTTTTTTAAAAAAATCGCTTGATTTAAATCATGATTTAAATCCAACTGATTTAAATCAAACAACCCTGATAAATGTGGAATAGCTACAGTTTTAAATTTTAAGCTACATTTCAACTTTTCCATTACTTTTGCAGACCTGTAACATGTCTATAAAATGGTCAAATTACAGTTTTAAATTGGCATTTGGATTTCTACATTTCCATCACTATTTCAGACTTGTAACATGTCTATAAATATGGTTAAATTACAGTTTTAAATTGGCAGCTGGACTTCTATTTTTCCATCACATTTGCAGGCCTGTAACATGTCTATAAATGTAATCAAGTTGCAGTTTTAATTTAGCAGCTGGTATTTCTACTTTTTCATCACTTTTGCAGACCTGTAACATGTCTATAACTGTGGTCAAATTACAGTTTTAAACTAGCAGCTGTTATTTCTTCATTTGCATCGCGTTTGCAGAATCGCGCTGCATATTTCTGCCAGTACAGAAATTGACAGTTAATAAACAGAAAATGTAGAAACGGCAGACAATTTGCAGTTCTGGAATTGCTGTGAAATTTTCACGTTTTTCGAGCTGCAGAAAATGTAGCCTTAATGTATACACATTGCAGCGTGGTAGCGATAAAAAAGCGCGTATGTAGATGAATAACAGCTTAAAAGTTTTGTACGGGAAGTAGATTTTTTTCGAATCTGCAATATATTGCAATTAAACTGGAATATTCTGGAATAATACTGGAATAAACCTGAAAAAGGTTCAACTTCAAACAAAATTAAGATGCATTCCAGAGGGCAATGCAGAACATTTTAGACGTTTTGCAAAAAAAATATCTTCCGTTGTAAAACTCAGTACAGCAGTATACAAAATCTAGCTACTCTAGAATCATAAAAGAGCTAACTTACAGCTAGAAAACAGAGGGGAAATAGTAACTCCCGTAAGAAATCAGGATGTTCGTAGGCTCATTACAGGTACCTTCCAGATATTTTGTATGAATGTTACAGTCGGAAATTGCTAAGTTTGTAGGATAATTGCAGGCGTGTTTCGGATACTTTTTAGGATAATTGCAGGCGCGTTTCATATACTTTTCAGGACATCACAGGCGCGTTTCAGTTAATTTGTAGGATAATTGCAGAAGCGTTTCATATAATTTTCAGGACCATTACAGGCGCGATTCATATACTTTTCGGGATCATTGCCGGCGCGTTTCAGATACTTTGTAGGATAATTGCAGGAGCGTTTCATATACTTTGTATGAAAATTGCAGGCGCGTTTCAGATACTTTTCAGGATCATTGCAGGCGCGTTTCAGATACTTTGTAGGATAATTGCAGGCGCTTTTCATATACTTTGTAGGATAATTGCAATTGCAGGCGCGTTTCAGATACACTTCAGGATCATTACTGGCGCGTTTCAGATAATTTTTAGCATAATTGCAGGCGCATTTCATATACTTTGTAGGAAAATAGCAGTCGCGTTTCAGATACTTTTCAGGATCATTATTGGCGCGTTTCAGATACTTTTAAGGACCAATACAGGCATGTTTCAGATACTTTAATTTGTACGATAATTGCAGGTGCTTTTCAGATACTTTTTGGGATCATTGCAGGCGCGTTTCAAATATTTTTAGGATAATGGCAGGAGCTTTTCAGATACTTTGTAGGATAATTGCAGGCGCTTTTCATATACTTTGTAGGATAATTACAGGCGCGTTTCAGATACTTTGTAGGATAATTGCAGGTGCTTTTCAGATATTTTTAGGATAATTGCAGGCTCATATCAGATACTTTGCAGGACTATGGCAGGCGCGTTTCAGATACTTTGTAGGATAATTGCAGGCGCTTTTCATATACTTTGTAGGATAATTGCAGGCGCTTTTCATATACTTTGTAGGATAATTGCAATTGCAGGCGCGTTTCAGATACACTTCAGGATCATTACTGGCGCGTTTCAGATAATTTTTAGCATAATTGCAGGCGCATTTCATATACTTTGTAGGAAAATAGCAGTCGCGTTTCAGATACTTTTCAGGATCATTATTGGCGCGTTTCAGATACTTTTAAGGACCAATACAGGCATGTTTCAGATACTTTAATTTGTACGATAATAGCAGGTGCTTTTCAGATACTTTTTGGGATCATTGCAGGCGCGTTTCAAATATTTTTAGGATAATGGCAGGAGCTTTTCAGATACTTTGTAGGATAATTGCAGGCGCTTTACATAAACTTTGTAGGATAATTACAGGCGCGTTTCAGATACTTTGTAGGATAATTGCAGGTGCTTTTCAGATATTTTTAGGATAATTGCAGGCTCATATCAGATACTTTGCAGGACTATGGCAGGCGCGTTTCAGATACTTTGCAGGGTCATTACTGGCGCGTTTCAGATACTTTTAAGGACCATTACAGGCGCGTTTGAGATACTTTAATTTGTACTATAATTGCAGGTGCTTTTCAGATAATTTTTAGGATCATTGCAGGCGCGTTTCATATACTTTGTAGGAATATTGCAGACGTGTTTCAGATACTTTTCAGGATCATTGCAGGCGCGTTTCAGATACTTTGTAGGATAATTGCAGGCGCTTTTCATATACTTTGTAGGATAATTGCAGGCGCTTTTCATATACTTTGTAGGATAATTGCAATTGCAGGCGCGTTTCAGATACACTTCAGGATCATTACTGGCGCGTTTCAGATATTTTTTAGGATTATTGCAGTCGAATTTCAGATACTTTTCAGGATCATTGCAGGCGCTTTTCATATACTTTGTAGGAAATTTGCAGGTGCTTTTCAGACACTTTTTAGGATCATTGCAGGCGCGTTTCAGATACTTTTCCGGATCATTGCAGGCGCGTTTCAGATACTTTTTAGGATGATGGCAGGTGCTTTTCAGATACTTTGTAGGATAATTGCAGGCGCTTTTCATATACTTTGTAGGATAATTACAGGCGCGTTTCAGATACTTTGTAGGATAATTGCAGGTGCTTTTCAGATATTTTTAGGATAATTGGAGGCTCGTATCAGATACTCTGCACGACCATGGCAGGCGCGTTTCAGATACTTTGCAGGGTCATTTCAGGCGCGTTTCAGATACTTTGCAGGGTCATTGCAGGCGCGTTTCAGATACTTTGCAGGGTCATTGCAGGCGCGTTTCAGATACTTTGTAGTGCTGAAAGTTTGTATTTTCAATTTGTAAAAGTATTAAATTTTTACCTCTCCGAGTGACGATGTCGTCACGGAGAGGTATAACACTGTACGTGTCTTTTTGTGTGCCTGTCACCGCGTTCGCAGTTGACAAATTGGAGCAAGCGTGTTCGTAGACAGATACATTGGTTTCTACTCCACTATCGTCGTTAGGGTTGAGGTGTATGCGACGATCGCCTAAGGCTACGAGAAATGATAGCTTCCAAATGGCAATGCTTCCACCAAAGATTCACGCAATTGCGTGTTACTAATTTATTATTGTTATACCAACTTTCCAAAAATTGCTAAAGAGGCTTACGCTTGAGTTCAAACATCAACAATAGCTATGTTTAAAATGATTTTAGGAATAAAGTTTCTTAAAACAATTTAACTAGAATTAAGGTAAATTAATGACGATTAAATTTTTAAATATCAATTATATTTATTTAAATATTTGAATATAGCCTCTAAATTGCGTCTCGACTTGGAGAGATACACTGTAAAAAAAGTGAGATTCATCTTTGAATGCTTAGACGTGCATAGCCCCAACACTGTAGTGGTACGCTTTAACGTTCAAATTTGAATAGTTTCTTTGCGTTCAAATTTGAACGGTGCGTAAAAGGTTAGTATATCGTGTAAATTTAAGCACGAAACCGTTCAAATTCAAATTGAAAATTAAACGTTTAATATTGTATGTTTTTACAATCATTTTTGAGCAACATCGGATAGTTTGATCGAGCGTTCATATTCAATTGCTTACGTTCAAAATTGAGCAGTTCACCATTTAACAATACATGGTGGACAAGCGTTTGATGAAGCATCGAAACTTAACAGTTGTAGCGTTCAATTTTGAATAGAGAAGTTCGATTTCAAATTTCATTATTGAATTCCTTATTGTAGGCCTAACTATATTAAATGTAGGCACTGATAAGGAAGAAATCTAATGTGTTTAAAGCTAGTACATCTTCTCAGGGCGGTTGGACTTGAAACACATATACATTAATCGTTGTGTTGAATAATAATTCAATTATATGAAGAGACTCCACTTTTAAGGGACGTGTTCATTATCAAGTTCCCCTCAATTATAAAGGAGTATGTTTTACGTTATCAACCGATTTGAAGGCCTATGTAAATATAAGGGATTGGTGAAATACACCATAATCCGTAACCTTTACTTTGATATTATTATATAATGATGTTTATACAAACAAATATATATTTAATTCAGGGTAAATAAGCAAGTCACAGTAAATTGTTGAGATATTATTGGATTATTATTGAAAGTTTTGTTTTGATACCCAAGATCTTGGATGATACTGCACACTTTTCCTGATTGAACGCCTGACATTTCCAAACTGTTCAATAATGAACAATTGCGCTTACTTTTGAATAGGACTGTCCACGAGCCAAGCTGAGCGAGCTTTTTAAAAGCTCGGCTCGGCTTGAGTCAAAAAACCGGAGGCTCGGCTCGACTCGAGTCGAGCTGGGTCTTGGCTCGGCTCTAGCTCGGCTCGGCTCGAAAATGATCGAGCCGAGCCAAGCTGGCTCGATTATTACATACATTTTTAAAAAAATTGCTACTACCAATGTCAAACTTGAGAACGAAATGCCATCTCATGTTTAGGAATGTAGAGGTTCAGTAAAACCCGCTCGGTAAAATGTGCTCAAGGTTAGAGACGAGAGATTTTTCCCACGCTATATTTCGTGTAAAAATACATCGGAAAGCTATTGGTGGAGAGAATAAAGACTAAAAGGGAAGCACTATATCAGTGACTAAGCTCGCGAGCCGGCTCACGAGTCGTAGTGGCTCGATGCCTGTCGGCTTGGTTCGGCTCGACCATAAAAAAGCTCGCTCGTTAATTAATAGAGCCGCAAAAGTGGCGGCTCGGCTCGGCTCGAACTCGGCTCGTTCGTCACGAACCCGAGCTGGCAATCCTACTTTTGAATACCCATTGAACGCTGTTTTTCTTATAGTGTTGTTTTCTAGCCAAAAACACTCGTTTAAACCCCAAAAACACTCTCGTGTGAACGCCCATAACGCTCTCGTTTGAACGCCTATATCACACTCGTTTGAACGCCCATAACGCTCTCGTTTGAACGCCTATATCACACTCGTTTGAACGCTCATAACGCTCTCGTTTGAACGCCCATAACGCTCTCGTTTGAACGCCTATATCAAACTCGTTTGAACGCCCATAACGCTCTCGTTTGAACGCCTATATCACACTCGTTTGAACGCCCATAACGCTCTCATTTGAGCGTCAAAAACAATCTCGTTGGAACGCCATAAACATCCTCGTCTGAATGCGCAAAAATTTGTTATTTGAACGTCTAAAACGCTCTTCTTTTAATACTTATAAAACCTATAGAACGCCATAGCTACCATAACTGAACGCTTCATTAGCGCAAGGTGGTTATTCAAAATTGAATGGGATAAAGATTAGTTTTTGAATGGTAATACATAAGTTATTCAAAAAGGAATGCTATAGTTAAGTTCTAATCAATATGACGGTAGTTTGTTCAAAAACGAATGCTAATGGTTAGTTTTGAACGCGTAAAACACTCCTCGTTCAAAATTGAATATCTCTGGTTAAATCTGAATGCGTCAATAGAGGCTTGTTCAAAATTGAACGGTCGCTACCATTTTTGAATGCCAAAAGCACGCTCAATTTTTACAGTGTATCTTTTGGATTCCCAACTTGTACTCATACCTTACAAAAATATTAAGCTGTTATTCATCTGCATACACGCTTTTTTATCGCTACCACGCTGTAAAATGTATACATTAAGGCTACATTTTCTGCAGCTCAAAAAACGGGAAAAATTCACAGCATTTCTAGAACTGCAAATTGACTGCCGTTTTTACATTTTCTGTTTTTTAACCGTTAACTGTCTAGCCTGGCAGAAATATGCAGCGCAATTCTGCAAACGCTATGCAAAAGTAGAAATACCAGCTGCTAATATAAAACTGCAATTTGACCACATTTATAGACAAATTACAGGTCTGCAAAAGTGATGGAAATGTAGAAATCCAGCTGCTAATTTAGAGCTGCAATTTGACCATTTTTATAGACATGTTACAGGTCTGCAATAGTGATAGAAAAGTAGAAATCCAGCTGCTAATTTAAAACTGCAATTTGACCACTTTTATAGACATGTTACAGGTCTGCAAAAGTGATGCAAAAGTAGAATTCCAGCTGCCAATTTAAAACTGCAATTTGACTATATTTATGGACATGTTACAGGTCTGCAAAAGTGATGAAAAAGTAGAAATACCTGCTGCTGATTTAAAACTGCAATTTGACCATTTTTATAGACATGTTACAGGTCTGCAAAAGTGATAGAAAAGTAGAAATCCAGCTGCTAATTTAAAACTGCAATTTGACCACATTTATAGACATGTTACAGGTCTGCAAAAGTGATGGAAAAGTAGAAATGCAACAGCTAATTTAGAACTGTAATTTGACCATTTTTATAGATATGTTACAGGTCTGCAATAGTGATAGAAAAGTAGAAATCCAGCTGCTAATTTAAAACTGCAATTTGACTACATTTATAGACATGTTACAGGTCTGCAAAAGTGATGCAAGAGTAGAATTCCAGCTGCCAATTTAAAACTGCAATTTGACTATATTTATGGACATGTTACAGGTCTGCAAAAGTGATGAAAAAGTAGAAATACCTGCTGCTGATTTAAAACTGCAATTTGACCATTTTTATAGACATGTTACAGGTCTGCAAAAGTGATAGAAAAGTAGAAATCCAGCTGCTAATTTAAAACTGCAATTTGACCACATTTATAGACATGTTACAGGTCTGCAAAAGTGATGGAAAAGTAGAAATGCAACAGCTAATTTAGAACTGTAATTTGACCATTTTTATAGACATGTTACAGGTCTGCAAAAGTGATAGAAAAGTAGAAATCCAGCTGCTAATTTAAAACTGCAATTTGACCACATTTATAGACATGCTACAGGCCTGAAAAAGTGATGGAAAAGTAGAAATTCAACTGCTAATTTAGAACTGTAATTTGACCATTTTTATAAACATGTTACAGGTCTGCAAAAGTGATATAAAAGTAGAAATCCAGCTGCTAATTTAAATCTGCAATTTGACCACTATTATAGACATGTTACAGGTCTGCAAAAGTGATGGAAAAGTAGAAATGCAACAGATAATTTAGAACTGTAATTTGACCATTTTTATAGACATGTTACAGGTCTGCAATAGTGATAGAAAAGTAGAAATCCAGCTGCTAATTTAAAACTGTAATTTGACCACATTTAAAGCCATATTGCAGGTATTCAAAAGTAGGACATTTTACTTGAATTGAATACCTGCAATATGTCTCTAAATGTGGATTAGCTACAGTTTTAAATTTTAAGCTAGATTTCAACTTTTCCATCACTTTTGCAGACCTGTAACATGTCTATAAAAAAGGTCAAATTACAGTTTTAAATTGGCAGCTAGAATTCTACTTTTGCATCACTATTTTCAGACTTGTAACATGTCTATAAATGTAGTCAAATTGCAGTTTTAAATTGGCAGCTGGAATTCTACTTTTGCATCACTTTTTCAGACTTGCAACATGTCTATAAATGTAGTCAAATTACAGTTTTAAACTAGCATCTGGTATTTCTACTTTTCCATAAGTTTTGCAGACCTGTAAATATGTCTATAAAGATGGTCAAATTACAGTTTTAAATTGGCAGCTGGATTTCTACTTTTCCATCACTTTTGCAGGCCTGTAACATGTCTATAAATGTGTTCAAGTTGCAGTTTTTAACTAGCAGCTGGTATTTCTACTTTTTCATCACTTTTGCAGACTTGTAACATGTCAATAAATATAGTCAAATTGCAGTTTTGAATTGGAAGCTGGATTTCTACTTTTCCATCACTTTTTCAGATCTGTAACATGTCTATAATTGTGGTCAAATTACAGTTTTAAACTAGCAGCTGTTATTTCTACTTTTGCATCATGTTTGCAGAATCGCGCTGCATATTTCTGGCAGTAGAGACAATTAACAGTTAATAAACAGAAAATGTAGAAACGGCAGACAATTTGCAATTCTGGAATTGCTGTGAAATTTTCGCGTTTTTCGAGCTGCAGAAAATGTAGCCTTAATGTATACATATTACAGCGTGGTAGCGATAAAAAAGCGTGTATGCAGATGAATTACAGCTTAAAATTTTTGTACGGGCAAAAAGTTATTTTAAAAATAATGTGAGGGCTATCACTGTCTTGGTGTGTAAATTTTGGACCATTATTCAAGACACTTTCCATCAACAAGCTGTCTTTTTCATGTCCACCTGTTATAGAACTCTGCGAAGTCTTCTCCTTTCGTTCCGACATTCCTGACTCATTTCTATTACGAGTATAACTATCGCCATAGGAAATAATATATAGAATGGCATGCATGCTTTCCAAATTATTTCCATGCCAAGTGGACTCCGAGTTTCTGTTTTCAATGGGTGTTACAATAGCTCTTGGGCTTTAAATGCGAAATTTCGTTCAAGTAGAGCTGGCTGTGCAGTGTCAAAAAACAAAAAGAAAATAGTTTCGTTTTATTCAGGAAACGGAAGTGAATAAATTTCAATACATTACAATATGAGAAGTAAATGTGTGTGGGTTGAGACGTTAGATATACTATTGAACAAATGAACAACGTTTAACCCGTTCATAGAGTTCAATATCAGTAGTGTAATATGAATGCAACAACTTTGTTTCTAGTTTGTTCAGTATTGGTAATATATCGTGTTCCAGGTGTTGAATATTTTAGTTCTCGGAATTAGATCCTCGATATACATAATGGTTTAGGTATTTGTGGCCAACAGCTTCTATGAGGTAGCATTATTCAACTGAAAATAGTATTTTACCTACACAGAAAAAAATGTGTTAAAGATTTGAACACATTTTAGTGTTCAAAAGTCAAACTTTGGTTTCTTCATATGTTTCAGTGAGGAAAAAATTTTTTTATTGAACACTTCGCATAATTTTGGCGTTCAACTTCTAAATTTTGCTTGTGTTTGGAAAAATTAAAAGCGTTGAACACTAAACCTTAACACTTTCACAATGAACGCGTTCAAAATTAAGGAACAGCGAACGCGATCATTTTTTTTCTTGTTCTGTAACCATGCAGTTCAAGTCGTACTTCGAGGAATGTTATCAAATTATAGGCATAGTTTAGTTGTATTTCGCACGTAGACACGGTTTTTCCATGGATAAAGAATGCGCGTGAGGATTTTTTTCTTGCTATAGGCAAAATATATAATATTTCATAAGTGAATTATGATATATTTGCTATAGGATAGTCAACTCCTTATCTCCGACAGGATTTATTCGATATATACCCTGTTGCGGCTTCGGTTGTCAGCACGCTCAAAGTTAGGTCTCTATGTAACGTAGCTTTGTGCGTGATGGCAACCGAACCTCGAACAGAGTATATAACGAATAAGCTGCCGTCCGAGATAGGGAGTTGCTTATCCTATAGCGTGAAAACAAATTTCCTCGCGCTCATTCTTTATGTCATGGTTTTCTTTGTCGCCCAAGAATGAATTTGGACTTTAGTATTAATACGTTGCCTACGTTAATCAAGGCCTGTACGCGGTAGGTTCGAAGGGGGCAACTTTTAAGAAACGAGACTTCTTATTTTCTCCGTATTTTACCGCGAGATTTCATTGATAGCTGGACCGAAACGCGCGCGAAAATGAGTATTTAAAATTCCAAGCGCAAGAAATTGAACATTTCAAATTCCAAGCGCGGAAAATGAACATTTCAAATTATTTAGGTCCAGCTAATAGCGCCTCAGGTGAGAGAATTTGGCAACTTAAATTGCCAAAAAAAATCGGTGCCGCGCACAGGCCTTGATTAACGTAAGCAACGATAAATACAATGCAATGAATAAGTATCAATTCGACTAAAAACAAGGTAAATGATATACATTTTGAATGTGAATTTAATTAACCGACGCCTTGAAAATGTTTCTTGGCAAAGCGCAGACGATGAGAGTCATGAGACGAACTTTTTGATGAAGCTTTTTCGCAATCGCATTTACTTATGTTCGGGGCATTTTTATATTCCCAAAAATTCGTCTGCAATATATACTGCTGCTAATCAGAAAACCCATAGCCCGATTTACCGATCCAGTAGGGAGTATCTCCTACGGTATACGTCGAGAAGTAATCAAGTTTTGGGCAAGAATTTTGAGCCTTGTCCAAGTTAAAGTATAACAAGTTCCTCGACTCTGCTGTGCCGCGTGGTCGCATGTTTTTTCGCTCGCGCTCGTTTTTAAATTTTACTTTTCAAATACTTTTTCAATTTTTGTTAGGCTTAGCTCTAAAATTTAGTATTTTTCATAACTTTAGACATTTTATTTGCCTAAATTAGCTGAGTGGACTGGATAAGTTGTAATGCGGCCCCCAAATTGGCGTGGGGGCTTAGAGGCTTCACTTTCCAGTACCAGGTTTTTCTCTTTTACTTGCGGTTTTCTTCGAGTTCTCATCGTTCTCTACCTCATCCACGGGTTTTGTATTTGCAAGGAAACACGGTTACAGTGCTCTAGCGTGCATCTTCAGGATATTGCCCATTACTATGCACCATTGGAAAAATACTCCCCTTCACTTTTCGACGATAAGATTGGACATAGACGTCGCTTTCGTTCGCTTTCACTGCAATCTATTTTGGATGTGCATCACGACGATTTTCCGATTTTGGCAGTACGTTTTAATGGCCTAGATAGATGCGGGGACGTGGAATCCAATCCTGGTCCGGCGTTGACTGCCAAATGTTGGCATTGCGATAAGACGGTACGGGATAATCAGATGGGTATCTTTTGCGAAGCACCACACTGCCACAGATGGTTCCACGCGAAGTGCGTTAATATGTGCAAGAATGAATACCTTCGTTTAAGCTCTTCGGATGAACCATACACTTGCCCAACATGTTCACTTCCGGCCTTTAGTGATTCGTTTTTTGCTGTGCCAGATTCATCCAGTGATGACAGCTTACCACACGCTGTGGGGCCATCTCGTTCTAAGAAAATTACATTTGTTCTTTCAAATGTGCGAAGTGTTCGGAACAAGCTTGTGGACATTTCATTACAACTGTGTTCAACTCCCACTGATATCTACGCTTTCATTGAGACGTGGTTAGACAACTCCATTTTAGACTCGGAAATTTTCCCCCAAGACTATGTTATCTTTCGTCGGGATCGACCCACTAGAGGTGGTGGTGTACTGCTTGCCCTACATGATTCTTTATGTCCGTTACCGATCGAGATTCCTGAGGAACTTTTAATAGCGGAAGATGGTACGCCCATCGAGGGTGTTTTTGCGTCATTTCGTTGTGGGACTCGCTCTGCTGTTGTTGGCTGCCTATATAGACCTCCTAGATCTTCTATGTCTACTCTACTTACGATGTGTGACCTACTTGGTCAGCTCCATGAAACTCTACCTCTGCATGATCTCTTCGTTTTGATGGGAGACTTTAACATGGATATTGATTGGTTACACCCTTCTCCGAAATCCGCTGCTGAACAGTTATTCTTCGACACGATCACTGACTTGGGTCTTCAGGAAACTGTATTAGCACCAACTCGTGGCTCTAGCAGGCTTGACCTAGTCTTTGTTAACGACATTAGATTTTTGGGAGAGACGTTGGTCCGTGACAACCTTCCTGGCTGTGATCATCTCGCTGTCACTGGTGTATTGGACCTTCCCCGTAACTTCGTTCAGCGTGTCAACAGAACTATACTAAACTACAAAAACATCGTCTCGGCAGATCTACAAAACTCAGTCAGATATGCTCCATGGGAGTTGGCGTTCTCGACAAACATCAATGAAACATGGGACCTTTTCCTGGACCTTTTTCGGGCTCTTGTTAAGGACAATATTCCAAGCACTACGCTACGAGGCAATAAACGATCACCTTGGATCACTGGTGACCTCGTGCATCAAAGTCATGTGAAGAACTCGCTATTTAATGTAGCGGGTCTTCATGAAACCCTCGCAATGTACCCTAAACGTTTTTGGACCTTTATACGCTCTAAGAATCAACTACCGCCACCGTCCTCCTTTACGGGAGATTTTGGCGAAGTCTCCTGTCCTTCCATGGTGGCGCGTGTGTTTGGCGACTTCTTTTATAAATGCTTCTGTATCCCGGATCCGGATCTAACTTTTCCGACTTTGGATGCTCAAGGACCTCACTTTTCCATGGATTACGTCACTCGTATAGATGTGGAAATTGATTTAAAGCGCCTCAAACCGGGGTCAGCATGTGGACCAGATGATATTACTCCGAGACTACTATTAGCCATGGCCCCGGCCATTATAGACCCACTTGTACGTCTCTTCAATCTTTCACTCGCTACGTCATCTTTGCCATCGGCCTGGAAATTAGCTAACGTAGTTCCTGTTTACAAGAACAGTGGGAAAAGGAACAATATTTCGAATTACCGACCCATCTCTCTGACGTCTGTGGTTGGAAAGCTTTTGGAGTCCATAATCTCAGAGAAATTGACAGACTTCCTTGAAGAGAATGATGTTCTTCCGCCTTCTCAGTTTGGTTTTCGCCGTCATCGATCTTGTACACATCAGCTACTACAATCATTCCACTACTGGGCAACCCTCTTAGATGAACGTGATCCTCCGGATGTTCATGTGGTTGGTTTCGACTGGTCTAAAGCGTTCGATTCCGTGTGCCATAAGAGACTTATTTTCAAGCTTCAGAACGTGGGTGTTTCCGGTGCTATTCTTCTGTGGCTCAAAGATTTTCTAGCGCAGCGCTTGCAACGAGTGGTGTATCGTGGGGAGTATAGCAATTATTTGCCAGTGACCTCGGGCGTACCACAAGGTTCGATTTTGGGACCTTTGCTTTTCAATATCTTCGTGGCTGATCTGCCTTCGGTACTTACGGAAGGTTGTACGATGTCCCAGTACGCCGATGACTCCTACATCTCTATCCCCATTCGCTCAAACGCCGACAGTATGACACTGCAGGATAATATCGACAGAGTTTCTGATTGGGGTCTCTTAAACAACTTAAAACTCAACGTCAGGAAGTGTACCTTTCTTGTGTTAACCAGACGTCGATGCACTGATCACGCCAGTTATACTTTAAATTCGTTGCCGCTAACTCCAGTTTACACCATGCGAATCTTGGGCGTAATTATATCGAGTGATCTGAAGTGGACCTCACAAACAAGAACTGTTGTTAACAAAGCTAGGCGGATCTGCGGCTTAATTAGGCGTACTACTGGGCATACGCGTGCCTCCTTGACTCTGTACCGGACTCTCTGTCTCCCATTGTTGGATTACGCTTCCCCAGTTTGGAGCCCCTCCCTCAACAAAGATGTCTCCTTACTCGAGTCTGTCCAAAGAGGATTTACCCGGTACTATCTTAAATCATCACGGCCGCATTTACCTGGTCATATCCCATACGCGTCGCGTCTCCAAGCTTTGAATCTCCAGCCCTTGTGTGTTCGTCGCGATGTGACAGATCTTACGACCTTTGTCCGCTTACGCCGCTTAGATTACTTTCATATAGACCGTTTTGTCACTGTCAATCCTCGACACTCTGTGCTCACATATGCTCTAAACTATGCCAGGTGCACTGCACTGAAGGAGTCATTTTTCTTTCGTACTGTACGATTGTGGAACTCCCTTCCCGTGGACATAAAAACTTCGGCTAACGTTGTTTCTTTTTTTGTATTTCGGTCCTCCATTTTAAAATTTATAATTGACAATTGGACGTCTATTCAAAATTAATTTCTGATATGTGTTTCTTCTTTCTTATTAATGTATTGTTTTGTCCCGGTAACCACCGTATAAGCAAGAAACCTTTCTCAAGAAGCATTTAAATTATATTCCCCCAGTGGCTGTTCATATGGGTGACCGATTGGTTACAAGCACCAAAAAAAATACTACAAGAATAGAAAAAAAGGATATTTTTGGTTACTGTGTCCCATTCGAAAAGGCTTTAAAAGCCTTAGTTACTATGCCGGAAGTAGAAGCACTATTTGGAAACACAAGAGATGCAACAGCAACAATGACGAATTTACTGGACAGCATGAACGACGTGTGGGATGGCTCTTATTACAAAGATTTAAAGCCTCTCAATCATAAGTATCTGTTGTTGTCTCTCTAAACCGATGATTTCGAAATTGCTAACCCAATTGGAGCACACGCTAAAACACACAAGGTCACAATATTTTACTGGAAATTACTTAACATTCCTCCCGAGTTCCGGTCAAAGCTCTGCAGTATTCAGCTTCTGGCAGTGGCAAGGCAGAAAGACGTGAAGCAATTCGGCCTTGATAGTTTACTTTCTAATTTCAAGTCAGTTTTAACTGAATTAGATGAAGGGTATAGATCTCAAATTCCATGGAAGACTGGCCTACGTAACTGGAGATACACTTGCGGCTCAGGAGATAGGAGGCTTTAAAGAAGGTGTTGCTTCGGCATACAAGTTTAGTAGAACATGTGAGATAACACGGCCAGACATCAGTAAATCGTTTTTGCACTCAGATTTTCCTGAGAGAAACTTGGAAGAACATAATGAGAGATGTGAAGCGTTAAAACTCTGTAGTCCTCAAGCACATAAATACTGGTCCAAGCAGTATGGAATCAGCAAAGAAAGCCCTTTACGTGATATCCCCAGATTTGATCTCACCCATCACTTATTGCACGATCCAATGCACATCCTTTTAGAGGGAGTCGTAAAATATGAAACAAGACTTATGTTAATTGTTTTTACTGAAAGAGAGAAATATTTCACATTGGATTATCTTAATGTGAAAATCCAAGGTTTTCCTTATGGCAATGACGAAACAGATACGAAGCCTGCAATTATTGAAAAGAAGCATCTTCACAATGAAATGAAACAAACGGCATCAGCCATGAGGTCCTTGCTATTTAACATGGCATTGTATGTGGCTGATAAAGTTCCAGAAGATGACCCAAATTGGAAAAATTTCATACTTCTTCAAAAAATAACCCAATTAGCTCTATCTAGTGTAGTAAATTCAGAGACAGTCCATACTCTAAGGTTCTTAGTCTGCGAGCATGGAGAAGATTTCAAAGAGCTCTACTATCCAGAAAATACCATAACACCCGAGCTTCACTACCTAAACCATTTTCCTGATCAAATGAGCAATTTCGGTCCTTTGCGTCACCATTGGTGTATGAGGGAAGAAGGAAAACATGCTTTATTTAAGAATAGACAATGGAAATGTTTCAAAGCTGTATCAAAAACCATGTCACTTGGACACCAAAGGTGGATGTGCATGCAACAGAATGATGGTTTGGGTGGCAAGGCTTTCAATTTTTTGGATGATGGTGAATTCGTCACTGAAGGTTATGACATTACGTTGGAGGATGAACTCAAAATACAACTAAGGAAGTTTGAGCCTAATGACTTCCCACAAAGAGTGCATGTTTGCTCGGGGATTAAAGTTTTGGGTCACAATTATGGCAACGGTACAGTTTTACTGACGGATTACACAACAATGCCTGCGTTCGTCATCGTACGACAAGTGCTCACAATAAACCAAAAGTCCTATGCGTGGTGTTCAAAACTAAACATTTCTTACTTTGATGAACATCGCAATCGTTATGTGCTCAAAGAGGTTCACCCCCCTGAAGTAAAAACACTACTACATCTAAGAAGTTTAAAATACAAGTGGCCTCAACCTACTTATTTAAAACAAAACAACTTTTTGACGATGATATACAATGCGGAAGATGTGTAATCATTAGGATTTATTCGGAAAGTTAACTTAGGTGAACATAGGACCTCAACTACTAACTGAACAATTATTATTATTTTTGATACGATAAGCAAATTGGTTGCGCCTTCTGTGCGTTTGACTGGACTATATGAATGGAGGGGAATAGTACTATAAGGACTATATTTTAGCAATTAAATGGATCAATTACTTTAGTGAACAAACAATATTTCAGATTTATGAGTAAAAAATGCCGTTGTTCAAGATAACAAATTTTAACAGAACTATTAAAATAGCAGTTATTGCTAATTCGTATGAAGAACTGGCTAATCAAGGTAAGAATAGATAGCCTTCATTTCTAATTACAAATGAATCCCTTAGTGCTTGTAGCTAGGCATAGTGCAAATTTACAAAAAGTGACCAGATTATTTTTCTGGCTTTTCTCAAGTTGGCTTTGCCTGCTGGAAGTTTCAAAGTTGTATTAGATTGTGATGGAACCATTAATGATTATATAAAAAAGGACTTGGTTTGCCCAAGCCTAAAAAACAAAACGATAAGAGTTTTTTCCAGTTGACTGAAGCTCGGATATTTTATTTTTCTTTATAAATTTAAAGACAATCCGTATTTTACTACTCTTTAGAATTTAATTCAATCTCCTGATTTTACTGGTAATGGATTTATTTCCTATAAATTAATTGAAATAAAGAATTATTCGGATCCGTTCTTATCTCAGATTTTTCAACAACAATTCCATTTTCGTAAAATTTTATCATGAAAAATCTGAGATAAGTAATTCTTTATTTCAATTAATTTATAGGAAATAATCCATTACCAGTAAAATCAGGAGATTGAATTAAATTCTAAAGAGTAGTAAAATACGGATTGTCTTTAAATTTATAAAGAAAAATAAAATATCCGAGCTTCAGTCAACTGGAAAAAACTCTTATCGTTTTGTTTTTTAGGCTTGGGCAAACCAAGTCCTTTTTTATATAATATCTGTTCCTTCAGTCTGCATTTGTATTAATCTATTATAAAACAATTTTTTGCCTGAAATGCGAAATTTTTCACTTCTAGGACGAGGTTAAAAATTAAGCATGGGCGAATACTCGAGTAACACGAATAACTCGATCGAATATCGAGACGAATAACCGTCTCGATATTCGATAAGCCCCATTTCGGGTATTCGAACGAATATCGAATAGTGAATTTTACTATTCGGGCCTACTATTCGTTAAATATTCGACTAACTATTCGTTAAATATTCGATTAACTATTCGTTAAATATTCGATTAACTATTCGTTAAATATTCGATTAACTATTGGAGAAAACAAAAATATTAACCCTAAAAATGTTTTAAAAAAGTAATGGCAGTTACACTTTTTAATGTATAAGTTTCTATGGGAAAATAGGCCTGAAGTGCTACTACTCTATAGCGCACCTAAATTCTAAATATAATTTAAATTGATTTTAATTAATCCTTGTATTTCTGACTATTCGATAACTATTCGATAAGGGCAATTTTAAGTTAAGCCTAATTATTCGATATTCGGTTCCAAAACAACTATTCGTCTCGGTATTCGATAAGAAAATTTTTCACTATTCGATATTCGTCTCGACAGTCAAAAACTAGTATTCGCCCATGCTTATTAAAAATGGCTCTACACTTCTACTAATTCTTATAAGATACGGCTCACAATTCGTTTTAGAACCCGAGCTTTATGGTCAACTTCAAAACCAACATCCTGCCACGATTTTTAAACTATCAAAGCCGTATCTTTTACAGTCCACTTTACGATTGCAATTATCCATGACATTGCGTTCACTGCCCTTGTACGTTTACAGTGAGTGGCACCGTGGCCAGTTATTTTAATTAAAATACCTAGGACACATGTCCAGTTTTAAAAAAATCCTTACTTCAACACTGACCCATCTATCCTTCAAGCTTTTACAACCACCCATTGCATAGACTCACTCAAGTGTGCCTAAGCATGGATTTATAATAGAAGCTTACGCTTCCTTGATATTTCACTCACCTTAAAACGCGCACAACATTTATTCCTCGTCTGAAATAGTACCAGCCTGGCAAGCGCGTTTGTGACGTAGAATTTGAGGATAATTCAGAGGGGGGTTGAAGTTTTTCACGTGATCGAGTTGTAATTTTTAATAGCGCGCGCGAAATTATTTTTAGAAAAGCGCGCGCGCACGCGCGCCGAAAGAAAAAGTTTGCCTCAATTTCTACGTCATCAGGCCCCCCAGTCCCCACCCGCGCGATTTTGTATGACATAAATGTGTTTAAAATCAAAATGCCTTACTGAAGGCTACAGTGAAACATCCATGAAGCGTAAGCTTCTATTATAAATCCATGGCCTAAGTAAGGCAACTTAAGCCTTGGTCGAAACTAACATCTAAAATATAAATTAAAAAGGTATCTTAAGTATAGAATTTCAACCGAGACACATAATTAAACGAAAATTAGACCCGCCAGAGAAATTTTAATAAATATAGTGTTATATTTATTGAAAAATATCAAGTTAAAGTTTCAAGGCGGTGAAATTGCAAATTAGCGTCGTCTACTGTAGAGTAATGAACAACTAGCGTCGTCTGCTGTAGAATAATCTTTTGAGGTACTTACATTTTTAATTAAATTAACATACTTAGACTTAATTAATTTTGATGAAACTTGAAAAAGGCACACCTTGAATAGTTACTTGTTAATTTGAAAGTATTCCGAAACGTAACTTCGCTTTAGTTTTTAAATGATTCGATGTGCAGGAGCACCCAAAACCCCATGTTATTCCTATGGGAAAATCGGCGAAAATCTGTGAATTTTCATTCAACATTACGGGAGGGTGTGGGATCTTATCTAGAAGGGCCTACCGGCCCTCTAGAATGAATGGGAAGTTTTAATAGAATTAAAAAATGAAATCCTAATGATTCTACGAGATGACCAGAAATATTCTCTCGTAAATATACTGATTTCCATTTTGGAGGCTTTAATTTTTTATAAGTTTTGCATCCTTCAGTGCTATGTTATGAATCAGTATATTGAACTTGAATTTTTAGCGACCTGTAATGGTTCAAGAAGCGATGATTCAGAATTCAGAAGCCAATTTTAGTTGCACTGAAAACTCAAAAGAACAGGGTGAAACGTCTAAAGTTAACTCAGGACTCTCAACGTTAAACCAATGTGATGAATTTAGCTTTGAGGAGTTTGATATTGACGACCCAGGTGTTGGTTCTGAATCCTCGAATTTGGTATGTGTAGTCTGTTAGACATAGTCTAATTAAAGGGGCTGGCCGGAGCTGTTGGGGTGAAAGGGGGGGTCTAACTGTTGGTTAGCATATTGCTCACCCGCCCACCGCGACGGTGGTGCCATTCCTTATGGCCAAAGAGCTGGGTGTTTTCCCCCTGAACTAAGGGCGGTCTCCCCAATAGCGCCGGTGAGCCCCGGGTCATTCCTATTTTAGAGGCCGTTTTCCATAGTGGTAAATGTTTTAGTAGGATGGTAGTAAAAATAGTAGTATTCCCCCTACATGGAAAAGCAAAACCTATGATGGAGAAAATAGTATGAATTGCTACATTGTGCTGACTAACCATAAATTGCCGCCTTTTCCAAATTATTTCTGACTAACCATAAATTGCCGCCTTTTCCAAAATATTGCTATACTACTGTCTTTTTCCGTGTAAAGAGGCGCATACTTAGCCTTTCGTGAATAAACAGGATAAATGAAATGGGGTAATGCACTGGCCTTTTAACAAGGCGTTTTAAGTGTTCTAATTGTGAGGCCAGTACAGAATGAACATGCAAAACGAAATGTTGAAATAATACATTGGCCTTTTAATTAGGGTCCTAAGAGACCTAATTGCGAGGCCAGTACAGATATGACCTTACGTTCAAACGAGATTAGACCAGGTTAGGTTAGGTTTGGTTTAGGCGAGGCGGGTGAAATTTCATGTCGGGCCTCTCAAGTAGGCGTTGGTAGTGGCCTACTTGAGAGGCCATTAGAAAATAAACATGCAAAACGGAACCGTGGACAATTACACGGGCCTCTGAACTAAGCGTTTGTAGTGGCCTACTTGAGAGGCCAGTAGAGAATAAACACGCAAAATTAAACTAGGGACAATACATGGGTCTCTTACCTATGTTTTTATCGTCGGCTACTTTGCCGTTCGTGAATAAATATTAAAAACGAAATGGAAGTATCACATTGGCCTTTAAACTAGGTGTCCTAAGTGGCCTAATTGCGAGGCCAGTACAGATATGTCCTAACGTT
Source organism: Phalangium opilio (assembly GCA_019434445.1). Lineage (NCBI taxonomy): Eukaryota > Metazoa > Arthropoda > Arachnida > Opiliones > Phalangiidae > Phalangium > Phalangium opilio. Next base: position 671,258 of record JAEQBA010002262.1, on the reverse strand, counting down.
CAAACTAGGTAAGGTTAGGTTAGGTTAGGTTAGGGTAGGGCTAGGTTAGGGCTAGGTTAGGTTAAGTTAGGTTAGGTTAGGTTAGGTTAGGTCAGGTTAGGTCAGGTCAGGTCAGGTCAGGTCAGGTCAGGTTAGGTTAGGTTAGGCTAGGTTAGGTTAGGTTAGGGTAGGGCTAGGTTAGGTTAAGTTAGGTTAGGTTAGGTTAGGTTAGGTCAGGTTAGGTCAGGTCAGGTCAGGTCAGGTCAGGTCAGGTTAGGTTAGGCTAGGTTAGGTTAGGGTTAGGTTAGGTTAGGTTAGGTTAGGTGTCAGGCCGCTCATCTTCGCGTCAGTAGTGGCCTACTTGAGTGGCCAGTAGAGAATAATCAAGCAAAATGGAACCATGGACTATTGCACTGGCCGCTCAACTAGGCGTCAGTAGTGGCGTACTTGAGAGGCCAGTAGAGAATAAACAAAGAAAATGGAACCATGGACTATTACACTGGCCGCTCAACTAGGCGTCAGTAGTGGCCTACTTGAGAGGCCAGTAGAGAATAAACAAGCAGAATGGAACCATGGACTATTACACTGGCCTCTCAACTAGGCGTCAGTAATGGCCTACTTGAGAGGCCAGTATAGAATAAACAAGCAAAATGGAACCACGGGTACAATTACACTGGCCGCTCAACTAGGCGTCAGTAGTGGCCTACTTGAGAGGCCAGTAGAGAATAAACAAGCAAAATGGAACCATGGACTATTACACTGGCCTCTCAACTAGGCGTCAGTAGTGGCCTACTTGAGAGGCCAGTATAGAATAAACAAGCAAAATGGAACCACGGGTACAATTACACTGGCCGCTCAACTAGGCGTCAGTAGTGGCCTACTTGAGAGGCCAGTAAAGAATAAACAAGCAAAATGGAACCATGGACTATTACACTGGCCGCTCAACTAGGCGTCAGTAGTGGCCTACTTGAGAGGCCAGTAGAGAATAAACAAGCAAAATGGAACCACGGGTACAATTACACTGGCCGCTCAACTAGGCGTCAGTAGTGGCCTATTTGAGAGGCCAGTAGAGAGTAAACAAGCAAAATGGAAACATGGACTATTACACTGGCCTCTCAATTAGGCGTCAGTAGTGGCCTACTTGAGAGGCCAGTAAAGAATAAACAAGCAAAATGGAACCATGGACTATTACACTGGCCGCTCAACAGACGAGACTAGGAGTGGCCTCACAATAGGGCGACTATTGACACCTGGTTGAGAGGCCAAGATAAGGGGAAGTTCCCTTTGGTGACATATATTACGTTATTTTGAGCGCAAAATGATTTTTTGGCAATGTCTTTGAGAACATTAGGTTTAATAATCAAAAATTGTTAAAACAGTACAATCATACGAAAACGTGATTACGTTGCTTCTGAAATATGCCTAATGAGTATTCAAATCTAGCTGTCCATAGTATTTTCTCCGTCATCGGTCTAGCTTTTTGATCTAGGAAAAATACTACTATTTTTACTACTATCCTACTAAAAAAATCCCACTATCGAAGGCGGCCTCGTAAATAGGAAAGATCCGTGAGCCCCTTTAAATGGGGTAGTGTTGCTTTTGTCGTGACCTAAAGATAGTTTTAAAATAGTCGTTATATCCTTCTGTACTCCAGTGTTGTCAATTGTTTTTTGTTTTAATTTTTCTTTCTAGGATTGTAGTGAACTTGTTGAACTACCAAAGCTAACTGATTATGTGCACAACATGCTTGTTAGTGGAAAACCAGTTTCTGTTTTCCGCAAAATGGTAGATGAAATGGCGCACGGACTTCTAGTTAAGTACAGTATGAACAAAAGGCAAATTGGCTTTAAGCAAATATCCATCATTAAACGTTGATAAGAGAGCTAAAAATCCGTGGGTGAGTTTATTTTGAATATTTTCGCGCAATTAAAGCGGATTCTTATCCTTTCGGTAAGATGTGAAAGCGCGTTGTCAATAGCGCCATTGCTGACGCATGCCCCTGAAGGAACTCTATAAATATTGAAACTGCGCGTACTTTAAAGACCTTTAATAATCACTTACAGGGTTTGTTTGCAAAGAAATTGTCACCAAAAATTCGCCATATTAGGCATTATCAAAAAGTGGTTCAATCTGGAGAAGTTAAGAAATCAAACAAGAGTAAGAAGGCCGCCGCTATGGAGATGGAAACCCCGATGGACATTGAAACTTTGAAGCGCAACCTACTCTGTGAATGGAACAAAGACAGAAGAAATATTTCTACTATCCTAAAACTCTCTCGGGAGACTTTCACTGAAAGGCGTAAATGGATTGTAGAAAACCCATTATCAGTCACTAAAATCTTAGAGAATTATCCTCACCTTGTAGAAAAACCTTATGTAAGTCTCAAATATTATATAAACATAATTTATCTTAATTATTTTGTTTTAATCATAGCTTAAAGCAGAATTTTCGCTTTTTCACGGAATGGAAACAAAAGAGGAACAATTTTTTACCAACTATGAAAAAGTTGCTGCATTAATTTTCCCATATGAAGATACCGTAAGATGTAGATTGTTAATAGGCAATAGAGAGCACATAACAATTATAAAAAACCGTCTTAGTTTGGACCAAGGCCGAAAAAACAAACGATATGTTTGAGGTTTATCAATTGACTGAAGTTTCAGATATTGAAATTTTTTTCTCGTTATTTTTATCCACTCAATCAATATTTAATTCAATCAACTGATTTTACTGTTAATCGATCTAGTCCCTCTAAATTAATTGAAAAAATTACATATCTACGCTTTTTCAAGAACAATTACATTTTCCGAAAACATTTTATCATGAAATTAATTATTTTGAAGGGAGTACGTGTTGAGGCATCAGTATTGAATATTTGAAATGTTCTACTGGATGTGTAAAAAGAGCAAGCGAACTTTGGCATAACTCGAATGGAAAATGTAAATATTTAATTGATACCAAACCAGGGTGTTGCGCGAATTTATACATTAAATTTCGTATATCGAAATGCTACATTTCTATTGTCGCCTCTATGAAGGTAAAGTTGCACTGGAACTTCCATTTCCATACTTTAGAATTTCTTGGTCATAACTCAGTCTTCATTTGAAACGTCACCCCCTACTTTAGACCGGTTACGTATTACGCGTAATCATTTTAGCAAGCGTAAAGATCATTTCGGAAAACACAGGGGCGAGGCCACCATTGGGGTGTATTCTCCCTCGCACCAAGGGTGATCGCCAGACGGTGCCAGAGTTCACTACGGGCAGGAGGCTAGTCAACTAGCACTGCCTATAGCGGTGCTTCTAAGCGAGCGAGAAAATGAAAGAGAGAAAACACCCCAATGGCGGGATCACACCTGTGTTTTAGTTTCTCTGTATGTAATTTCCAAACTCACCTACAAATGTACTGTACACCGATTACACTGAGTGATCGGTCGTTCGGGCGCTAGCGAGTGTCAAGCCATAACCATAACCATTCATGTACACGAATGTTTTATAGTGTTAGGTTAATAAGGTTGGCGGGCAAGTCCGGAGTGTCATGTACCGTTTACTAATGTGAAAAGGTTTCGATCTATATGGTAATATAATATAGTGTGTTGCGACGGCTCAGATGACCCATACACTGGAACCACTGGTGATTATAAAATGCAATATATTGGGAAAATAGAGGAAGGGAGGGGGTGTCGCAGTTAAATGTGACCTTCTTGGTATAACTAGTAATGAATGATGTGTTTAACCATATTATCTCCGCGGGAAATGAATATAACAAGTCATTGATACTGAGAAGTATTTCTGTTTATGTGATCTTTACCCTTTACCACACAGGATAAACTTTGTTGCTTTGTCTTAAGTAGACGACATTCACTGTAAACGACAGTCTTATCAACAACTTAAAACAGATTTAAACTTCTTTTGGTGCAAACTTGAAAATTTGTCAAGCCAGCAACAATTAAAACTATGTTGGTCAAGGTGCTTACAAGTTAGTGAGCATCGACACGAAATCCCTTCAAAATAATTAATTTCATGATAAAATGTTTTCGGAAAATGTAATTGTTCTTGAAAAAGCGTAGATATGTAATTTTTTCAATTAATTTAGAGGGACTAGATCGATTAACAGTAAAATCAGTTGATTGAATTAAATATTGATTAAGGATTGAGTGGATAAAAATAACTAGAAAAAAATTTCAATATCTGAAACTTCAGTCAATTGATAAACCTCAAACATATCGTTTGTTTTTTCGGCCTTGGTCCAAACTAAGACGGTTTTTTTATAATATCTGTTACTTCAGTCTTGATGTAATTAAATTTTGAATAATCATGTTTGCTTCACCGTCATACATTTGCACTCTAAAATATAACGGTGCATTCAAACACCATATATGCTGTTTTTTCCGGTGCCAAAAAAGACATCATTTAACCCCATTTTTATGATCAATTCACGCCATTTGCTAATATTATTTGCAAGTATTAAGGAAATATTAGGCATTAATGCACCATTTACAGGGGTTTTTAACATCTTTGTTAGGCAATCTGTTGAACTTCTAATATTACTTAGTTGAATGATGTTAAAAGTATGGAAAAAGTACGCTACCTCTGTCACATTATTAAACCAAGTGAAGTGAAATAGTTGTAAAATATTTATTTTTTTCATATTTAGCACCTCGTTTATGGTGTAAAACAAATCGGTCAATACACCATTTCAAGTCCCTGTTTACCCATTTAAAGACCTGTTTACCCATTTAAAGACCCTATTTCCCCCGTTTTAACATTAAAGGCCCTATTGACCCATTTCAAGTTAATTGTACTATGGTAATTAACCGCTTGCCTGCCTTACGACCGAATTCCAATTCGGCTGAAAACTACCCCAATTTGGCGGTTTTGGATTTGGTCTAATGGGACAAACATCTTGGCTTAAATTAAAATTCTATCTACGCCCGTTAACATCTGATTAACTTGAGTGGTTATGTAAAATGAGCAATAATCCCATCTATTTTGTAAAACATTAAGCAAAGTTTATAGTTTTGAAGAATGAAATATTTTTAAATCGCAGAAATGCACCGTTATAAAGCGATTCGCTTATTTTAATTTTTAAGTCAAATTACGTAACACTGTAACGAACTTAAACGAAGTTTGAACATAGAATGAGTTCCCAAAATAATTTTCTAACGTAATATAGTGCCTATGAAATCCACATATTATTAAAAGAAAATATTTTTATTTTTAAACGCTGTCAACGATAAAACGTTTGTTATTATTGAACTTTTTTTTTATTAAATTTATCTATATCTATATAAATCAAAGTCCTGACTGACAGACTGACTGATAATCAACGCCCAGCCCAAACCGCTTGCCCTAGAAGGCTGAAAATTTGCAGGAACGTTACTCTTAAGTAGTAGGCGCGTACTAAGAAAGATTTTTCCAATCCGCCGCCATCTTAAAAAATGGCGCCCAGAAATGTAAAAAATATTCTCTATGCAATTAAGTACGCGCGTTTCAACCGATTTCACAAATATTTAGTACACTGGTTTGCTTTAACCTTAAGACGGGCTGAATGGTCTTTCGGGTTCGATTTTTCGCCATCTTTTAAAATGGCGCCCAGAAATGTAAGAAAATATTCTCTATGCAATAAAGTCCGCGCGTTTCAACCGATTTCACAAATATTTAGTACAATGGTTTCCTTTAACCTATAGACGGGCTGAATGGTATTTTGGATTCGATTTGTTGCCATCTTTTTAAATGGCGGCCAAAATTTAAAAACCCTTCTTTATGGAATAATGTCCGCGTGAAAAGTAATAAAAAATATCCCGACGGGCTGACGGACTGTGCCGAGTGCCTTCGCTCCTAGGGTGCTACAAAAATATTAGTCATCAGTAATATCTACACATTATTTATATCATTTTAGATGGAAGTTCTTATACCACACGCGAGCGACGCCGCGGGTAAAGGCTAGTAACATATCTATATCTATATAAATCAAAGTCCTGACTGACTGACTGACAGACTGACTGATAATCAACGCCCAGCCCAAACCGCTTGCCCTAGAAGGCTGAAACTTTGCAGGAACGTTACTCATAAGTAGTAGGCGCGTACTAAGAAAGATTTTTCCAATCCGCCGCCATCTTAAAAAATGGCGCCCAGAAATGTAAAAAATATTCTCTTTGCAATAAAGTACGCGCGTTTCAGGCGATTTCGCAAATATTTAATACATTGGTTTACTTTAACCTTAAGACGGGCTAAATAGTCTTTCGGGTTCGATTTGTCGCCATCTTTTAAAATGGCGCCCAGAAATGTAAGAAAATATTCTCCTTGCAATAAAGTCCGCGCGTTTCAACCGATTTCACAAATATTTAGTACAATGGTTTCCTTTAACCTATAGACGGGCTGAATGGTCTTTCGGGTTCGATTTGTTGCCATCTGTTTAAATGGTGGCCTAAAATTTAAAAACCCTTCTATATGGAATAATGTCCGCATGAAAAGTAATGAAAACTGTCCCGACGGGCTGACGGGCAACGCCGAGTTCTTATTACACGCGAGCGACGCCGCGGGTTAAAAGCTAGTATAGGATAAATACGTCTACTATTAAGAGGTACAATGCTTGAAATTTGTGTCTCAATGACACGTAACCTAACTAACATATGCCTTACCTAACCCGACCTATAAAACAAGCAATATTTTCAACGTTTTTTGTTGAGGGACCTTGAAAAATAAACGATTTTTTGGAAAAGGCCCGAGTTGATTAGTAATGACCTAATATTAATCTCAGTTTGTAAAATAAAAATATAATTCTTATGCCATGAAATATTTTCCAATAAGCATGTATTTTTAAAATATTGTGCATACAGACCTCAGAAAGGTTTTTAAGTGATGTTTTAAAAGTAAAACATGCTCATTATTAAAACCAATCTGACTCCATTACATTAGTTGTTGCCCAAAAGAGTTCATTTGGATAATTTTAACGGCATTAACATTTTTACTTAAAATCGTGTTCAGTCAGGATTGATATAATAAGAGAGCCTTCAACGTGTACAAACACAATAGGAAAGGTAGTGAAGTCCCACTGAACAAGACTATAAATATTCCTGTAAATCAGGCGAATGGTCCTGAAATGGGGTGAACAGGGGTTTGATATGAGATTAATAGGGGATTTAAATTGGGACATGAAATGGGGGTAAATTGGGACATAAATTGGGTGTAAATTGGGACATGAAATGGGTGTGTAAATTGGGACATGAAATGGGTGTGTAAATTGGGACATGAAATGGGGGTAAATATGGACATGAAATGGGGGTAAATATGGACTTGAAATGGGGTAAATATGGACATGAAATGGAGGTAAATATGGACTTGAAATGGGGGTAAATATGGACTTGAAATGGGGGTAAATATGGACTTGAAATGGGTCTAAATATGGACTTGAAATGGGTCTAAATATCGACTTGAAATGGGTCTAAATATCGACTTGAAATGGGTCTAAATATCGACTTGAAATGGGTCTAAATATCGACTTGAAATGAGTCTAAATATCGACTTGCAATGGGGGTAAATATGGACTTGAAAAGGGGGTAAATATGGACTTGAAAAGGGGGTAAATATGGACTTGAAATGGGGGTAAATATCGACTTGAAATGGGGGTAAATATGGACTCGAAATGGGTCTAAATAACGACTTGAAATGGGTCTAAATATCGACTTGAAATGGGTCTAAGTATCGACTTGAAATGGGTCTAAATATGGACTTGAAATAGGTCTAAATATCGACTTGAAATGGGTCTAAATATCGACTTGAAATGGGTCTAAATATGACTTGAAATGGGTCTAAATATGACTTGAAATGGGTCTAAATATGGACTTGAAATGGGTCTAAATATGGACTTGAATGGGTCTAAATATGGACTTGAAATGGGTCTAAATATCGACTTGAAATGAGTCTAAATATCGACTTGAAATGGGGGTAAATATGGACTTGAAATGGGGGTAAATATGGACTTGAAATGGGGGTAAATATAGACTTGAAATGGGGGTAAATATCGACTTGAAATGGGTCTAAATATCGACTTGAAATGGGTCTAAATATCGACTTGAAATGAGTCTAAATATCGACTTGCAATGGGGGTAAATATGGACTTGAAAAGGGGGTAAATATGGACTTGAAAAGGGGGTAAATATGGACTTGAAAAGGGGGTAAATATGGATTTGAAATGGGGGTAAATATCGACTTGAAATGGGGGTAAATATGGACTTGAAATGGGTCTAAATAACGACTTGAAATGGGTCTAAATAACGACTTGAAATGGGTCTAAATATCGACTTGAAATGGGTCTAAATATCGACTTGAAATGGGTCTAAATAAGGACTTGAAATGGGTCTAAATATGGACTTGAAATGGGTCTAAATATGGACTTGAAATGGGTCTAAATATGGACTTGAAATGGGTCTAAATATGGACTTGAAATGGGTCTAAATATGGACTTGAAATGGGTCTCAATATGGACTTGAAATGGCTAAATATGGACTTGAAATGGGTCTAAATAAGGACTTGAAATGGGTCTAAATATGGACTTGAAATGGGTCTAAATATGGACTTGAAATGGGTCTAAATATGGACTTGAAATGGGTCTAAATATGGACTTGAAATGGGTCTAAATATGGACTTGAAATGGGTCTAAATATGGACTTGAAATGGGTCTAAATATGGACTTGAAATGGGTCTAAATATGGACTTGAAATGGGTCTAAATATGGACTTGAAATGGGTCTAAATATGAACTTGAAATGGGTCTAAATATGGACTTGAAATGGGTCTAAATATGGACTTGAAATTAGTCTAAATATGGACTTGAAATGCGGGTAAATATGGACTTGAGTGCTCATTTAACTGTAAAGATTAAATAGGAAAATTGAGACTGGGTGAAAGATAAGTGTAGTTTTAATTTTAATTAAATATGGTATCCATGAATTTAACCAAAAAAATCGTGTTTTGCGTTAATTTCACCTTAATTTTACTTACGTTTAAAGGTTTATCTCGATTAAGTTTGGTTTAAAGGCTTATCACGATTAAGTTTGGTTTAAAGGCTTATCTCGATTAAGTTTGGTTTAGAGGCTTATCTCGATTAAGCTTAGTTTAAAGGTTTATCTCGATTAAGTTTAGTTCAAAGGTTTATCTCGATCGATTAAGTTTGGTTTAGAGGCTTATCTCGATTAAGTTTGGTTTAAAGGCTTATCTCGATTAAGTTTGGTTTAAAGGCTTATCTCGATCGATTAAGTTTGGTTTAAAGGCTTATCTCGATTAAGTTTGGTTTAAAGGCTTATCTCGATTAAGTTTGGTTTAAAGGCTTATCTCGATTAAGTTTGGTTTAGAGGCTTATCTCGATTAAGTTTGGCTTAGAGGCTTATCTCGATTAAGTTTGGCTTAGAGGCTTATCTCGATTAAGTTTGGTTTAGAGGCTTATCTCGATTAAGTTTGGTTTAAAGGCTTATCTCGATCGATTAAGTTTGGTTTAGAGGCTTATCTCGATTAAGTTCGGTTTAAAGGCTTATCTCGTTTAAGTTTAGTCTAAAGGCTTATCTCGATTAAGTTTGGTTTAAAGGCTTATCTCGATTAAGCTTAGTTTAAAGGTTTATCTCGATTAAGTTTAGTTCAAAGGTTTATCTCGATTAAGTTTAGTTCAAAGGTTTATCTCGATTAAGTTTAGTTCAAAGGTTATTCTCGATTAAGTTTGGCGGTATCGTTCCTTTCAACCGAATTCCCAATGGACCGAAATCCCATTAGACCGAAAATCCCGCAATGATTTTAGATTTCCAGCCCAATCCCGATGGACCGAAATCCCAATCGTCCGAATATGCCCCTAAAAATACATCAATATAACTAGAAACACTGTAGCCGTCAGCAATTCGGTGGTGTAGTGGAAACGGTGTTGGACTAAGAAGCGATAGGCTGTTGGTTCGAATCTCCAAAAGGTATGTTAATAATATTAAAAGTAAATATTTCGTGATACTAATTAAAACGCTCACTTTCATTCCTTTCAAGGCAAGAGATATATAGAATTAATAAACAAATTGTGCTTAAAATGAAGTACAGTTTTAAAGGTAGTTCCATCAATGTCTTTTAAGTTTTAAATTAAAATTATTATATTTTGGTTTCGGGTGGGTTAGGTTAGGTTAGGTTAGGTTAGGTTAGGTTAGGTTAGGTTAGGTTAGGTTAGGTTAGGTTAGGTTAGGTTAGGTTAGGTTAGGTTAGGTTAGGTAAGGTTAGATTAGGTTAGGTTAGGTAAGGTTAGATTAGGTTAGGTTAGGTTAGGTTTGGTTCCGATAATTCGTTGACACCTTTTCCAAAATATGCTCCTTTTAATTAGCTTTCACCTTTTCCAAAATATTCTCCCTTTAAATAGCTACCACCTTTTCCAAAACAATCTCCCTTTAATTAGCTGCCACCTTTTCGAAAAGATTTTCCTATTAATTAGCTGACACCTTTTCCAAAATATTCTCCTATTAATTAACTGCAACCTTTTCCAAAACATTCTCCTACTAATTAGCTGCCACATTTTCCAAAATATTCTCCTTTTAATTAGCTACCACCTTTTCCAAAACATTCTCCTTCTAATTAGCTACCACCTTTTCCAAAACATTCTCCTACTAATTAGCTGCCACATTTTCCAAAATATTCTCCTTTTAATTAGCTGCCACCTTTTCCAAAATATTCTCCTATTAATTAGCTGCCACCTTTTCCAAAATATTCTCCAATTAATTATCTGACATCTTTTCCAAAATATTTCTATTATTGCTAATAAATTGTTCGTGGTAAGAGGCGGGCTTTTAATACTCATATAAATAATCTTTTTACCTCCAAACAAGTTTGGGTTGGGTTAGGTTAGGTTAGGTTTGGTTAGGTTAGGTTAGGTTAGGCTAGGGTAGGTGAGGTTCGCCGTAATTAAAACGCTGTTAAAATAAGTGCAGTAATACATTTTCAACTCACATTTATTTTAACAATAATAAGTTGTGAAATTAAAAATATATTTAATGCAAAACCACACAGTATGTCTTCTTCCAGTTCAATAGAATTTCGGTCCAATGGGACTATAATAAAATCGCACCTTTGGCTACGTTCGGTCGAATGGGACACCACAAAAAAAAGCCGTTCTGTCGAATGGGAATTCGGTTCAATGGGACCAAAGCAGTTTGGCTTAGAGGCTTATCTCGATTAAGTTTGGTTTAGAGGCTTATCTCGATTAAGTTTGGTTTAAAGGCTTATCTCGATCGATTAAGTTTGGTTTAGAGGCTTATCTCGATTAAGTTCGGTTTAAAGGCTTATCTCGTTTAAGTTTAGTTTAAAGGCTTATCTCGATTAAGTTTGGTTTAAAGGCTTATCTCGATTAAGCTTAGTTTAAAGGTTTATCTCGATTAAGTTTAGTTCAAAGGTTTATCTCGATTAAGTTTAGTTCAAAGGTTTATCTCGATTAAGTTTAGTTCAAAGGTTATTCTCGATTAAGTTTGGCTTAAAGGCTTATCTCGATGAAGTTTGGTTTAGAGGCTTATCTCGATTAAGTTTGGTTTAGAGGCTTATCTCGATTAAGTTTGGTTTAAAGGCTTATCACGATTAAGTTTGGTTTAAAGGCTTATCACGATTAAGTTTGGTTTAGAGGCTTATCTCGATTAAGCTTAGTTTAAAGGTTTATCTCGATTAAGTTTAGTTCAAAGGTTTATCTCGATTAAGTTTGGTTTAAAGGCTTATCTCGATCAGGTTTGGTTTAAAGGCTTATCTCGATCGATTAAGTTTGGTTTAGAGGCTTATCTCGATTAAGTTTGGTTTAAAGGCTTATCTCGATTAAGTTTGGTTTAAAGGCTTATCTCGATCGATTAAGTTTGGTTTAAAGGCTTATCTCGATTAAGTTTGGTTTAAAGGCTTATCTCGATTAAGTTTGGTTTAAAGGCTTATCTCGATTAAGTTTGGTTTAAAGGCTTATCTCGATTAAGTTTGGTTTAAAGGCTTATCTCGATTAAGTTTGGTTTAAAGGCTTATCTCGATTAAGTTTAATTTAAAGGTTTATCTCGATTAAGTTTAATTTAAAGGTTTATCTCGATTAAGTTTAATTTAAAGGTTTATCTCGATTAAGTTTAATTTAAAGGTTTATCTCGATTAAGTTTAATTTAAAGGTTTATCTCGATTAAGTTTAATTTAAAGGTTTCGATTAAGTTTAATTTAAAGGTTTATCTCGATTAAGTTTAATTTAAAGGTTTATCTCGATTAAGTTTAATTTAAAGGTTTATCTCGATTAAGTTTAATTTAAAGGTGTATCTCGATTAAGTTAAATTTAAAGGTTTATCCGGACTAAGTTTAATTAAAGGTTTATCCGGATTAAGTTAAATTTAAAGGTTTATCCGGATTAAGTTTAATTAAAGGTTTATCCGGATTAAGTTTAATTAAAGGTTTATCCTAATTAAGTATGATTTAAAGGTTTATCCTGATTAAGTTTAATTAAAGGTTTATCTTGATTAAGTGTGAAATAGAAATACGAGGCTTTATCAACAGCTATACAGTTTAAATATTAATTAAGTTGTCCATTTAAAATTTATTCGAGTTTTTATCCAAAATATGTATATGTTATGTTTAAGTTCACCCTAATTATACTTAATTATGTTGAAATTAATGAAGGATTGTGGTTTGGCAGTATTGATTTAGCTTATATATTGATCTTCAAAAAATTATTAACCTTAATTTTAATGTTTAGATGAGTTTTTGATTAGTTCCAACACATTGCGTTCAATTTTTATCATGGCCCGTGCTAAATTTGCGGTAACGTGAAGATTAACAATTAAATATGTTGTACCGGGGAGCCCGTTACAACGGATCACTACAAAGGTTACAATGTTAATGAATGATGTGATTCCATAGTTTCGCTTAAATACTAGGCCTGTGCGAGTACCCGGTACCCGAAAATTACCCGGTCGGGTATCGGGTCGGGTACCCGAAAATTACCCGGTCGGGTATCGGGTCGGGTACCCGACCCGATACCCGAAAACTTAATTTCTTAATACCCGAAATTATTCGAATATTTAAATTTCCCCGCTCATTACCCGTGACAAGGCTTAGGACAATCGGGTATTGATTTGGCAAAGTTTCTTGAACTTAGAAGAACTTAAGTGTGAGTAAACTTTTCCACAATGCTCAGTATTATTCATTATTTCAATCCTCGCTAATAGCTTAAATAAAAGGTGGAATTCATAAAGGTCGGACGCAACGCAATATAGTACAGGCAAAGGCAGGGTGTCGTGCGCAAAAGGCGGAAGTTTGCGCACGACGCCCTACCTTTGCCTGTACTAAATTGCGTTGCGTCCGACGTTTATGAATTCCACCTTTAGCGTCTTATTTTTGTACTTTTCGCCATAATGATATCCAAGTCTTTCATGACACTTATTTTTTTCACAAATAAAAGTATTTCATCCCGATAAGTACCCGATATGATTTTTTGCTTCCCGAAAAGCACTAGGCCTGTGCGGGTAGTGATTTTTGGGTTTCGGGTCGGGTACGGGTAGTTAAAAATCTTCCAATCGGGTATCGGGTCGGGTACCCGGATTTCTAACGGGTACTCGAATAATTAGGCCTAGCTAAACTACCATTAGTCGGGTGCTTTTCGGGTAGCAAAAAATCATATCGGGTACTTATCGGGATGAAATACTTTTATTTGTGAAAAAAATAAGTGTCATGAAAGACTTGGATATCATTATGGCGAAAAGTACAAAAATAAGACGCTAAAGGTGGAATTCATAAACGTCGGACGCAACGCAATTTAGTACAGGCAAAGGTAGGGCGTCGTGCGCAAACTTCCGCCTTTTGCGCACGACACCCTGCCTTTGCCTGTACTATATTGCGTTGCGTCCGACGTTTATGAATTCCACCTTTTATTTAAGCTATTAGCGAGGATTGAAATAATGAATAATACTGAGCATTGTGGAAAAGTTTACTCACACTTAAGTTCTTCTAAGTTCAAGAAACTTTGCCAAATCAATACCCGATTGTCCTAAGCCTTGTCACGGGTAATGAGCGGGGAAATTTAAATATTCGAATAATTTCGGGTATTAAGAAATTAAGTTTTCGGGTACCGGGTACTCGCACAGGCCTAAAAAGCACCCGACTAATGGTAGTTTAGCTAGGCCTAATTATTCGAGTACCCGTTAGAAATCCGGGTACCCGACCCGATACCCGATTGGAAGATTTTTCAACTACCCGTACCCGACCCGAAACCCAAAAATCACTACCCGCACAGGCCTATTAAATACCAGTAATTAAATCAAACACCTAAACAATTCATAGCAATTCTGACATATAAACAAACGGCAATAAGGACTGTGGAAATAGCGAACGTAACCCTCTGTTTATGTTGAAAAAATCTGCACATGGAATTTATTTGACTAAACGTAAAGACAATGTTCTCCTGGATTAACCAGCACCACTGTTACTTATATTTCTAAATTAAACAATCCACTCTTTGTAACAAATAATTTATAAAACGTAATATCATATACGGACTGTTTCTCCAGGAAAAAAATTGTTTTAACGAATCGTTTCCAACGTGGTTACGTTGAGAGAATCTGTGCTGATGTAAACATGGAAATTCCTCTACATTGGTTCAGTTTAAGGAAATATATTACACACCTTCACAATTAGTACCATTTTAGTGAGATTAACAAATAATGAAACCCTGTATACCTCATACGTAACCCTCCGTTTCCAACGTGGTTACATTGAGAGAATCTGTGCAGATGTAAACATGGAAATTCCTCTACATTGGTTTAGTTTAAGGAAATATAATATCACACATCTTCACAATTAGTAGCATTTTAGTGAGATTAACAAATAATGAAACCCAGTATACCTCCTATATTTGTTGGTAGCAGAAAACGAAGCAGACTGCGTATTTTTGAAATACAGAGCTGGAAATTAGCTTTTTTATCTTTAAAGGGGAAAGACACTATAAAGACTATATTACATAGACAAACCAAAGAACTTGGAACATATAAGCCCCCTAGAATTACACATCAAATCTACGCTTCGCGCGCCCGGTTTTTTCAACAAGTATACTTTATCATTCGTCGGTAGCGCCATCTATGTGTGTGGCGCATAACTAGAATTTCTATATTTTATTTTTTGCGCGAAAATGAAACATTTTCAAACTTTTTGGCGGGAAATAGCGCGATTTCAAAGTGCTTTTAGTTTAATACACTACATGTTTAAATATAGTTTTTAAACGTTTAATAACATAATAAAAACGATTTATTATTGAGAAAAACACTTTCTTGCGCTAATTTCAAAGTGTGCGAGTATAAAATGGGCAAAAAATGTTCAATTGAGGAATGTAAAAATACACGGAGAAATAAAAATGTTTCTTTTTTTGCTCCATTCAATTGACGAGCTAGGGCTGTGAAGCCTTACAGCTCCAACTTGAACTTATACACTGATAATATAGTAAAAAGGTGGTTAAAGAGATAGGGATTGGTGGATTTCTTTCCCTCCATCCGAGTTAAAGTTTTAGGAACTTACGTATTTTGAGTTTAAATAGAGAGTGGGCTGGCCAACTACTTCGGTAGGAATGGAGTTCCAGATGGGAACAGTCCTCCTATCATAAGTAAGCAAAGCGCGAAAATTGTTCCACAATTTTACATTATTTTTATTACTAACTGCAACTCAAATAAAGATATCCGGTGATCAGTCCAGTTTGTTAGTAAAATGGCTCAATGCCATTGGAAAATCAAATTGGTCTCCTGGGAAAAATACCGCGATTTGTACAGGGTTGCCACAGAATTTTCAATTTCAGAACCAAATTCCCTGACTTTTCCAGGTTTTCCCTGACATTTTTCTTAGATTTCCCCTGACCTTTTTAGGCCGAAAACGTAAATTTTTGCAGCACGTTTTCAGTGCTTTTAATTAAATAAACCCTCTACATAAAGTTTTCCCATGTATTTGTTACCTTAAAATCATTAAGAAACATTTTAACTATCTAACAGTCTAAGAGGTTTTTTTACATAAAAGCAATTCTAGACAGCATTTTTAAGGATTGCTCAAGAGTTCACTTGTGTTAAGAAGAGAGGATGAGGAGAAAACTTTCATTACTCTTTCAATATAGACATCCCCAGAAATTTTACTAACTTAAATCAATTTCCCTGACTTTTCAACCCTATTTTAAATTCCCTGACTTTTCCAGGTTTTCCAGGTACTGTGGCAGCCCTGTTAGCAATCATTTTCAAATATCTGACTATCGGAAAGTCACCAAAATAAAGTTTTTTGTCACTTGGGCAAAACCGCTATTCTACATTACTTTTGCGTGTACCCACAAACCCACGCCTAAGAGATGGAATTATATTTTATTAAAGAACTTTTTGAGAAACTCCAACTGTGTTTTCAAACTTTTAATCATTAATTATAGGAAACATAGTCGGGCTAGCAAAAAAAAGCGATAGTTTAGGGTCATCAAAATCTGTTGATATCTACTAATATATTGTTTTAATCAAAACAACAATTACCTTCCAACGTACAAACTGTCTCAAAACCATATTTTTTCGGAGTAGTAAGACAAAAAGTTGGATGAAACAACAATCCCACGATTTTAAAATTTAAAGCAGCTTATAAGAACGACTTTCTGGTTGAGGGTTCTGGTTGTGCAAATGTCTTGGCTCGTGATAATACTGTGACAACAAATTTTCTCAAAGCTAACAGACGACATTTATATTTTGATGGGTCAAACCTATTGAGAGACACTATTTTGGCTGGATTTGTGTACGGAAACTGCACAAAGTCCTCAAATGCAATCAATGAAAGAGCTTTCACGACTACTGCATTACGACCAAGTCGACCAGAGGATTAATTGTTAGAGATCATGGTAGTTTAATATATCCTTCGGAGAGCGTAGTGAAAATTCTTGATCTCACCAAAAAAAGCCTGCGGATGCAAAACCTTGAAAATGATGGTGGTACTGCTTCTAAAACAATTGCTCTCAAAATTTAATCCCTCGTAAAAAGGTGTCTGATGCGTGAAAACATTTTTCCAAAGAAATTGGATGAAAACATTATCTGAACTTTCTAGTTCACAAAGTTATTCGTATTTTTAATGAAAAAATGAAAATGGAAGCTGTTAGAAAAAAGCTTACCAAACTGATATTATTTAAGGACAACAGCTAAGTATAGGCCTACAATTGCATCAAAACATATTTAATATTATAGGCCTACTTTTCACAATAAATAATATCAAAACAATATTTAAAAACATTTTCATTACCGCGTCTATGCGCCCAAATTCATAAGCAATTAAAGCAAATGAGAAAAATTCAGCTTCAGCAAAGCAGACGACAGATAATTATTTCGTCTCAAGCATTATAGATGGCGTTACCAACGAATGATAAAGTTATCGTTAAAAAAAAGTGGGCTTGGAAATTGAAAAATTCGAGCGTGGATGTGTAATTCTAGGGGGCTTATATGTTCCAAGTTCTTTGAGACAAACTAAAATACAAATTAAGCCTTGGCCGTAAAGAACGTTATCAGATGGCGTTCTGTTCCTAGTTGGATACGTGACGCTACGTTAACGATACGGTTTCGCAAGGCTTAGTGGACTACTCGCTTAAGTAGACTACTTGCTTTAAGATACATACTCCGTTTTAAATCGTGAACCAATATTTAATTTGAACATTCACAGGGTCATGAATATTATGGAGCGTAATTTTATCCACTATAAGTCAATACCGAAGAAAATCATTTATGAGATGTCGAAAAGGAGGCGACCTCCCGAGGAATTATCACCTTTGACAATCGAAGTTGTCAGTGGATCTCTAATCTTGTGGCTAATTGGTCTTTCTATTTCAACCATCGTATTCATCGGGGAAATGTTTTCCATCGACAAAAACTATTATTAAGGAACACATAGGGATTAATAGACCATTCCATTATATACTTGCAGAGGGACCAACGCACAGGGAAGGGCCGCCATATGATGAGAGTTCCCTGGCACCAAGAGGCAACACCAGGTGGAACTCGCTTTCGCTACACGCTGGAGGCTAGTCGACTCACTCTGCCGCTTGCGGAGCTTCTTGGCACGAGGGAACTATAGCCTAATAAGGCGACACGACCCCTGTTCCGTTTACTTTTTCTTTGGCAGCACAGGAATGGTCTATCACTGCGGTGGTAGAAACCAACATATTTATGTTTGCGTTAATATAATGCTTTGTTTGTAAACTGAGATTGGTGGCATATTGGAGAAAATCAGCAGGTTAAAATCTATTATATATATATATATATATTATATATATTATATATAACATCAAAAGGACACGTTTTGCCCATCGGTATGTTTTTCAACTGGACATTTGAAAAACTTGTTGAAAGCTGCACCCCAAGGTCTATAAAGTCCGTCTGTAGAACATGACAAACCAGTATATTAAACTTTAATGAAATCGTATGAAACGCGCACACGTTATTCCGTAAGGGTTTTTTTCATCTCTGGTCGCCATTTGAAATATGGCGTCAAATTGAACCAGAAAAGCCATAAAGTCCGTCTTTAGGCTGTGAGGAACCAGTTTTCTAAATAGGAGAGACCGGAGCCTCCGAAATGAATTTTCATGTATCGCCGGTTCCCATGTGGGGAAATATCTAGTTTGTTAAGGAAAATATTTTCACCATATATGTGTACGAGATGGCGCTTATATTACCGTTGTGACAGGGGTCTTCCTTAACTTATCGTTGATATTTTAGGGGTCAGTCATAAAATTTTTATGATAGAGAAAAATTTCATCCTATAATTAACGAAAATGTTTTTGGGGCTATTCACTTTTCATTGAGTCTTTTGGTTAAATTGTATGGATGACAAAAAATAAATTATTTCAATTAAAATAATTTAGGTTTTAAAATTGACCTATTCGGCGTTGTTGCGGTAGTAGTTTTATTTCTAAGTCTTTTTTAATCGGTAACGAACTCGGAGTTGTTGTTAATTGAAATGATTGGGGTGTTGATGGTGGTGGTGGTGGTGGTGGGGTCGGTTGTTGTTGTTGAAAAAATAATGGTTTAGTTTTTTTAACGTAATTTTCGACAAATGGTTCGAATTCTTTCCATCCAATAGGCGGGGATAATAAAACGTTTCCTTCGTCGAAATATTTAATAGCGTAATAAACTAATTCGCTAATATCGCTATTTAATACTCGAGAATCGTCTATAAAAACGGATCCGTCTTTATCAGACCACTTTACTCTTCTTTCGTTAGTCGATAAATAATTTAAAATATCTTTCGCGCGTGATCTATATTCCATAGAAAATAAATTAATCCAAGGTTGTAAAGAATTATGTTCTTTAGGATTTTTAGTCGTTTGATATCTTTGCCATAATTGTTGATATAAAACCCATTTAGTTTTATCGTCTAAATTAACGTTGTTAATTATTTCGCGCATATCATTTTCCAAATTTGTTAACGTATTGACGTCGTTGGAAACCGGAGACGATTCGGGTTTTTCGTAGGGTACTAAAGTCATTTTTTTAGCGAATTTCATTTTCTAGAACTAAATAAAGATCCAATAACACACGCGGCCAAGGGTAAAAGCAAAGAAAAGATCCCTCCGCCTTTTTGGTTAATTAATAAGGATCTTTTTAATTTCCAATTAACTTTTTTATCGGCGATTTTTCTTAATTTATTTTTATATTTAGATAATTTTTTAAAATTGTTCGAACTTAATTCGAGATTTCCGTTAAGGGTATTAAGCGCGACTTCGCATAGAGTTTCGATAAGTTCTTTATCGGCGTTTTTCAAAAGACCTAAACGTTGATTTCTTTTTAATTTACTTAAAGTTTTAATTAAGTGTATATTCTTTTTAGCTAAACTTTGACAAAAATTTCCTTTCCTTCGTTGTTCAGAAGAAGGTCTTTTACGTTTCATAGCCATCTTAATAATGAAGCTAGGTATCGAAATTTATCTTCTTTTATTTAGGAACGTAGATAGTAATTTTTTCATTCGGGAAAATATTAGTTCTAATTCTCCATTCCTCGGGACAATTTTGATTTAGGTATATTTAGAGTTTAAAGATATTTCTCTTATATTTTTATGAAATAAATTTTGTACTAAAAATAAAACCGATATAGATCTATGATGACTATATTTAGTAAATATATCGGCTATTAAAGTACTTTTATTTTCGCTCATTAAATCGTCAATTATCATTAATATATTTTTAGAACCGTCGTAAATAGTAATATCATCCGGTAATCCACGAATAAAATTAATATTACTATTACTTTTCATATCGTCATAAAAAGGTTGCCATTCCGAATAATAATAATCAATTTGATCAATTTTAGGTTTAAACATATATTCTAATTCTTTAATAATTCTATAACAGAATACTGTTTTACCGCTACCGGAACTACCGGCTAACAATATCGATGCTGGATGTTCGAAAGGTATTATCATACGTCTTACTTCGAACTTTATATAAATACGAATGAATCAAAAATAAGAAATGCTATTAAATAAATAATTAACGCGTTCGCGCGCTCGCGAGGAAAATTAATTTTAAACGCGCGCGGAAAATTAATTTTAAACGAGCGCGGATTTTACGCGCGCGCGCCGCGGTAGGAGGCCGCCCCCCCTCACCCTCCCCCCAAAATGTTTTGGAGGGACCAAGTCCCTCCAAATAATTTTTTTTTAAAAGTATTTTGAAAAGAAAAAAAAAGACATCTGCTTCTTGACTATTTACTAAATTCTTTTTCTGCTCTAATCTTTACCACCAACGTTATCATTAAGCTGACAAACTATTTTTGACCTACATATAATGTAGGGGGCTGGTTTCTTCTATTTTCAACAAAAATTCTTACCTAAAAATACCCCTTTTTTCTTATATACTCTTTGGAGAAAAAAAATTGACAACTTTTTCTTTTGGGGTAGGAGTGGTTACATCGTCAACCATAATCTCTAACTTAAAATCCCAAAAGTAAAGAGATGGGTCTTGTTACTAGGAATCCCATTCATTCATGTCAATGTTAACTACGTACTGGTCCTTTATTCTAACACCTAAATAAACTTCATCGGTGGTCAAAAAGACCATATGATTTTGGAAACCCCATCTTTTTACTATCCCTCTTCTCTAAATATAAAGAGCATTTAGGCCTATTTCGGGACCATCATTTTTGACCCAACTCCCGAACGAACGAGGTAAAGTAGCGCAAAAAAATGTTTCGGAGTACAATTCAAGATGCCTAATTGTCCCTCTGGACCATCCTGATTAGTATGATTCTAATAATAATAATATTTTTAATGTTATTTATTATTAATATTAAAATATAATACATAATATTAATTTATTTTAAAATCTCTCAGTTATTTACACGGTGTGGACACCCCGTTCTCCCCGTCCCCTTTACAAATTTTGGAAAATGATCTTCCGGAACTACAAAACCCCACCATTCCTATTATTGTTCCTTCACCTCCTCCTCCTCCTCCTCCTGCGTCTCCGAACCAAGAATACGCTCTATTAACGCCGTGGATCGCAACCCCTGGACCTACTGTGGAAACTTTAAATTGCCACGCCGACGTGTATGTATATTAAAGAAACATTTAATACTTCTAGATATTATTTTTAAAATATCTTGTGCTAATTAATTAGTTAGCTAATTGAATTTCTAATTAATTAGCAACATTTGCTAATTGAAAATGGTAATTGAATTTTAATTACCTTTGTGCTAATTGAGAAGTAATTCCAATTAATTAGTATGAATAGGAAAGGTAATTATCTAATTAAAATTTAATTAGATTTAGGATTAACTAATTAGCCAATTGGATTTTCAATTAGTCTTTTAAATTTAGTAAAAACTAAAAATCGAGGAATTAACTCTTGATTCATCTATTTGAATATGAAAACGGCCTTATTACATCGATGAGGAAACCTTAGTGCTACTCTAAATATTTCAGCTCCTCAAAACATCAGAGAATACTAGTACTAGTAGAAAATTTCGTAAATCGTAACTGTCCCATTTCGAAATTTCGACTGTTTTTCCCACTCGAATTTATAGCAGTGCCCATGTATTTACTACTCAGAGTCCATTATAGGAACTGTGGCATGAAAATGAAGAAATGAGACAAATTTTAACATGACGGAAGTCTCGAAGCTTGTCTCATTTTTCATGAATAATTCACGGCTTCCGTACCCGTTTTTCAATGGCATTAAAACATTAAACTTTGCATTACCAAAGTACTAAATCCATGGGCAATTTTAAACTTTTATGTTTACTTATGGTTTCTTTTTTCCATAATTAGACAAGTAATTAATTAGAAATTAGTAATTCTAATTAATTAGTTTGATAAATAAATGGCTAATTTCTAATTGAATTTAATTAGTTTCTATGTCTAATTGCTAATTGGCTAATTAATTAGTTCATAAATATCTACCTAATTGCTAATTATAGTTCAATTAGTAGTCAGCTAATTAGCACAGCTCTGATCTTTATTTATTTTTTAAAGTGTTAAAACTGTTTTCGACGGCTATTTGCAAGGCCTTAGACCCTTCATAAACGACGAAGGTTATTTTGAAGTTTTATCGTCACAACTCACGCGTTTAATTGAACGCAACACTATTTTCAATCATAATAAATAAGAAATTTGGAGAAAAAAAATTGACAACTTTTTCTTTTGGGGTAGGAGTGGTTACATCGTCAACCATAATCTCTAACTTAAAATCCCAAAAGTAAAGAGATGGGTCTTGTTACTAGGAATCCCATTCATTCATGTCAATGTTAACTACGTACTGGTCCTTTATTCTAACACCTAAATAAACTTCATCGGTGGTCAAAAAGACCATATGATTTTGGAAACCCCATCTTTTTACTATCCCTCTTCTCTAAATATAAAGAGCATTTAGGCCTATTTCGGGACCATCATTTTTGACCCAACTCCCGAACGAACGAGGTAAAGTAGCGCAAAAAAATGTTTCGGAGTAAAATTCAAGATGCCTAATTGTCCCTCTGGACCATCCTGATTAGTATGATTCTAATAATAATAATATTTTTAATGTTATTTATTATTAATATTAAAATATAATACATAATATTAATTTATTTTAAAATCTCTCAGTTATTTACACGGTGTGGACACCCCGTTCTCCCCGTCCCCTTTACAAATTTTGGAAAATGATCTTCCGGAACTACAAAACCCCACCATTCCTATTATTGTTCCTTCACCTCCTCCTCCTCCTCCTCCTGCGTCTCCGAACCAAGAATACGCTCTATTAACGCCGTGGATCGCAACCCCTGGACCTACTGTGGAAACTTTAAATTGCCACGCCGACGTGTATGTATATTAAAGAAACATTTAATACTTCTAGATATTATTTTTAAAATATCTTGTGCTAATTAATTAGTTAGCTAATTGAATTTCTAATTAATTAGCAACATTTGCTAATTGAAAATGGTAATTGAATTTTAATTACCTTTGTGCTAATTGAGAAGTAATTCCAATTAATTAGTATGAATAGGAAAGGTAATTATCTAATTAAAATTTAATTAGATTTAGGATTAACTAATTAGCCAATTGGATTTTCAATTAGTCTTTTAAATTTAGTAAAAACTAAAAATCGAGGAATTAACTCTTGATTCATCTATTTGAATATGAAAACGGCCTTATTACATCGATGAGGAAACCTTAGTGCTACTCTAAATATTTCAGCTCCTCAAAACATCAGAGAATACTAGTACTAGTAGAAAATTTCGTAAATCGTAACTGTCCCATTTCGAAATTTCGACTGTTTTTCCCACTCGAATTTATAGCAGTGCCCATGTATTTACTACTCAGAGTCCATTATAGGAACTGTGGCATGAAAATGAAGAAATGAGACAAATTTTAACATGACGGAAGTCTCGAAGCTTGTCTCATTTTTCATGAATAATTCACGGCTTCCGTACCCGTTTTTCAATGGCATTAAAACATTAAACTTTGCATTACCAAAGTACTAAATCCATGGGCAATTTTAAACTTTTATGTTTACTTATGGTTTCTTTTTTCCATAATTAGACAAGTAATTAATTAGAAATTAGTAATTCTAATTAATTAGTTTGATAAATAAATGGCTAATTTCTAATTGAATTTAATTAGTTTCTATGTCTAATTGCTAATTGGCTAATTAATTAGTTCATAAATATCTACCTAATTGCTAATTATAGTTCAATTAGTAGTCAGCTAATTAGCACAGCTCTGATCTTTATTTATTTTTTAAAGTGTTAAAACTGTTTTCGACGGCTATTTGCAAGGCCTTAGACCCTTCATAAACGACGAAGGTTATTTTGAAGTTTTATCGTCACAACTCACGCGTTTAATTGAACGCAACACTATTTTCAATCATAATAAATAAGAAATTTGGAGAAAAAAAATTGACAACTTTTTCTTTTGGGGTAGGAGTGGTTACATCGTCAACCATAATCTCTAACTTAAAATCCCAAAAGTAAAGAGATGGGTCTTGTTACTAGGAATCCCATTCATTCATGTCAATGTTAACTACGTACTGGTCCTTTATTCTAACACCTAAATAAACTTCATCGGTGGTCAAAAAGACCATATGATTTTGGAAACCCCATCTTTTTACTATCCCTCTTCTCTAAATATAAAGAGCATTTAGGCCTATTTCGGGACCATCATTTTTGACCCAACTCCCGAACGAACGAGGTAAAGTAGCGCAAAAAAATGTTTCGGAGTAAAATTCAAGATGCCTAATTGTCCCTCTGGACCATCCTGATTAGTATGATTCTAATAATAATAATATTTTTAATGTTATTTATTATTAATATTAAAATATAATACATAATATTAATTTATTTTAAAATCTCTCAGTTATTTACACGGTGTGGACACCCCGTTCTCCCCGTCCCCTTTACAAATTTTGGAAAATGATCTTCCGGAACTACAAAACCCCACCATTCCTATTATTGTTCCTTCACCTCCTCCTCCTCCTCCTCCTGCGTCTCCGAACCAAGAATACGCTCTATTAACGCCGTGGATCGCAACCCCTGGACCTACTGTGGAAACTTTAAATTGCCACGCCGACGTGTATGTATATTAAAGAAACATTTAATACTTCTAGATATTATTTTTAAAATATTCTTTATTTATTTTTTAAAGTGTTAAAACTGTTTTCGACGGCTATTTGCAAGGCCTTAGACCCTTCATAAACGACGAAGGTTATTTTGAAGTTTTATCGTCACAACTCACGCGTTTAATTGAACGCAACACTATTTTCAATCATAATAAATAAGAAATTATTATTATCTTGAATTATTATTAGTACATCGTACATATTTTTTTTTTATTTTACAGTTATTTTCTTAACAACTGCAAGGGTTTCGCGTAAGTTTTTTTTATTAGTAATATAACAAAGTCGTTTATATCGTTTTTTATACATATTTTATTAACAGAATGCTTTTGGAGTTGATACAGTTAAGAAGTTTCCGCGCCCTTGTACAAGTTGGCCTTATTGATATCAGAAGAACGATTCGCGAGGGACACTTGGATGAAATAATCTTTGAAAGTATCTTCGTTCTCCTAATTCAATCGATTAAAAAGTACTAAAAAATTTTTTAAAACCTTTTTTTTTATAAATAACCTAATATTTTATTATTAAAAGCATTTGTTTAATTTTGCTATTTTACGTTTTTTATTAAAAACATTTGATTTTTTTAACGAATTTTATTAAAACGTTTTTTATTAAAAACATTTGATTTTTTTAACGAATTTTATTAAAACAATTTTTTGGTAAATTGGAAAAAAAACTATAAGAATAAAGACTTTTAAATTTGCTATACGCATTACGTTTTTATTTTAATATTAGACTTACACTATTTACAAATTTACTCGTTAAAGTATATAACCATAAGGTACAGTTTCGAAATTGTTAGGTAAAATTCTTACTTTATCTAAAATAACTCTGTATACTTTAGTTTCATCGCGAGATACAACAATATGATTTGGTAATCTTCTAATTTGTTTCGGAATACGTATTTTAAAATCGGTAGTTTCATTTTCTTCAATTTCTACGCCTAATAAGGCTTTAAGGTTTTTTATATTTATAAGTTTCTCCGAAATTATATCGAGCCTAAATCCTTTCACTTTAGTAATATTATATTTTTTCCCCGAGTCAGGATCGAGTATTGTCATGCTATAATTTTTAGGACCTCCACTTACGAATAATTGACAATACGCGTTCTTGCCAAAACATTCTAATTCGTTTTTAAGTTGTCCCAAATAATCTCCCGTAGGTAATAAAGGGTCTCCGTTAGGGGATAAATACAGTAATGAGTCAGTGTCGCATTAATAGCAGGCTTGACCAACTTGTTCTAAAGACTCGAGTAAATGAAGCCTCGCCACTGCGGTAGTATACGAGGCGACTACTACATTCGTGTGTTTGTGTTCAATTTCGTTTCCTTCGGTAGGTATATATTTAACTAGAATCGTCTTTTCGTTTATAGTCATAATACTTCTAACTTCGATTTCGGGGTTTAATAATAATTCGAATAACTCTCGACCATTTTTCAAAACTTCCGTTTTGGTTAAAACAGTTCTTTGCGCTAATTTTCCCCATAAAGAATTTAGCATAAATTTTGCCAATGATCTTAACCCCTCGTTTTTCTTAATATTATCTAGATTCAAATCGATACCTTCCATTAATTTGTAATTTTTAACGTATTCTCGCTTTTCTTGTTCGGTGTTGCAATTTGAAGGAAAACCGCTAGCCTCGGTTTTATATCTTAAAAAGGTATCGATATATTTTTGAAATAATCCCCCTTTCCCGTGACTTTATCGTATTCGGTTATTTCATAGACCCAAGCTTCGATCTTTTTTAAAATTACGTAACCTCTATTAACCGCGTGCCTAAGTTCGTCAATAACCCAAGTACCGTTTAATTGTCTTTCGTGAGGCTCGTGATTACATTCCTCTTGATTTGCAACACGTGTAACACAATGTAAAAACTAATTTATTGTTAATTTTAGCCGGAAGAACGGGATGGTATAGGCTAGACGGGGGCAAAACTTCGCATTTAGTAACCCTTCAAATTCAAAAATGTCGGGTATATTCTCGAGTAATATTTTGGGGTGACCTAACACGTTCTTTTTACATTTATTTACATACGGATTTAAAGATGTGAAATCTAAATAATGAATCTGTTCGGTACCCCTTGTTCCGTGGAATGTTTTCAAAGTATTTACTCGACCTCCGAAAAAACTATCTTTAGGATTCAAGGGTTCATTAATTTTAGTTAATAAATTCTCGTTCGAAAGAAAATCGCTAATTTCGGGATTATTTTTCTTTTCTAAATTCCACTCGCATTCCCAAATCGTGGACAATTTTATATTATTTAACGATTCCAGCTTGTTAATTATTTTCATTGTACGGACCCATCTAGTATTTAAAGTTTGGCCCGGATCACCCGATATAGGTTTATGTCTATTTAAAGGGAAGCAAACTTTACACCCGTGGAAGCAACATCCGAAAAATTCAAACACTTCATTCTCGTACATCCCGTCTACTTTCATATTAAGGACTCTCGCTTCTTTCCCCGTATACGCCGATTGAATTGGAATGTTTCTTTTATGGCTTAACCATAATAACCATTCAATCGCCACGCGAGATTGATTTTCTTTAAGGCGGTATAAATTCTTGGGTATTATACCTATTGTGTCTTTTTTTAAAAAGGTTTTGCGATAGACGTGACTACAAACCCCTGGCATTGTCACCGCCCCGCATCGAAAAGGATCTACACCGACTCTATCTATTAAAAGTTTACGTAATATCAGGCAACCTTTTCTTAAGATATTCACGTCATTCGAGCAATATTTATTAAGATCAATTAAAAAATTAAAACCATTTTCAGTTTGGGTTTCTGCGTTATACCATTTAAGAACCGATTCGTGATTTTTTGAGGTAAAATTTTCGCATCCACAGGCTTCTTTCGGGGGTAAACCTTTCTCTAAGACGTAATTAGTCTGTTCTTGATTGTTAATGTCGAAATTATGATTGACTACGTTAAATAGAAAGTGGGGGAAATACCCCTTAGATTCGTCATCCTCTCTAAAGCCGAAAGTGGCGGGAAATTTAGCCAGAGCTACTGGGACGAATTTCTACGAGTCTAAGAATATTAAATTATAAAGTTTGATCTGATATACCTCGGTTCCATTCACGATTAATTCCGGCTGCCAATTTTCGTCACGACCCATTATTTCTCTTAATAAAAATTGCTGGTCGTATTTACTACCCGTACAAAAATTTACGGCTGCATTTTGCTGTTAATTAGATTTTTTAGAATCTGCAATATATTGCAAATAAACTGGAATATTCTGGAAAAATACTGGAATAAACCTGAAAAAGGTTCAACTTCAGACAAAACTAAGATGCATTCCAGAGAGCAATGCAAAACATTTTAGACGTTTTGCAGAAAAAATATCTTCCGTTGGAAAACTCAGTACAGCAGTATACAAAATTTAGCTACTCTAGAGTCATAAAATAGCTACCTTACAGCTAGAAAACAGAGGGGAAATAGTAACTACCGTAAGAAATCAGGATGTTTGTATGCTCATTACAGGTACTGTACCTTCCAGATATATTGTATGCATGTTACAGTCAGAAATTGTAGGATAATGGCAGGCGTGTTTCGGATACTTTTTAGGATAATTTCAGGCGCGTTTCAGATACTTTTCAGGATCATTGCAGGCGCGTTTCATATACTTTGTAGCAAAATTGCAGGCGCGTTTCAGATACTTATTTGGATCATTGCAGGCGCGTTTATGATACTTTATTGGATCATTGCAGGCGCGTTTCAGATACTTTGTAGGATAATTGCAGGTGCATTTCCGATTCTTTGTCGGATAATTGCAGGTGTGTTTCAGATACTTTTGCAGGATCATTGTAGGTGCGTTTCATATTCTTTGTAGGATAATTGCAGATGCGTTTCAGATACTTTGTAGGATAATTGCAGGCGCGTTTCAGATACTTTGTAGGATCATTGCAGGAGCGTTTCAGATACTTTTTAGGATAAATTCAGGCTCTTTTCATATACTTTGTAGGATAATTGCAGGTGCTTTTCAGAACATCTCCGCTTTTAAAATTATAAAAGAATTTGAAGAGAAATTGAAAAATCAAGAAATTGAAAACGAATTTAACAGTTACAATATCTTTAGTATATTAGCTGGACATCTTTATATTTTAAAGGATTGCATTAATTTTTTAAAAAAAAGGCTTATTAAAAGGCTTTTTTATGTTTTGTATTGTTTTAATTAGAATATTTGAGACATTTGGATATTATTTCTGATGTATTGTCAATTTTCTTATAACTTTAGTTATGAATTTGTGGTAATAAAGTTTTTAAACTTTATACAGGTTTGTTATTTTTTAAAAAACATATATTAGGGTCTTAGTCATCTTGTTTTCCTACTACAACGTACCCTTTTAAATAAGATCCGAAAAGAACAAATCTAAGCTTAAAGAGGACCCCTCTCGACTCGAAGAAATTCTTTTTTTCCCTCAAATAAGGTTGACCAAAACACGTACCTTTATCTAGCGGTGAAAAAAAATATCTTTCCCTATAAACCCAAAAAAGATTTTCGTCTCTCTAAAATATATATTTTACCTGTAATACCAAATGGGGGGAGGGGTGGATGAAAATATGGTCGTCCAGGTTCCCTATAAACCCAAAAAAGATTTTCCCTGTATGGCGTATAAACCAAATTTGGGGGGGGGGCACATGTGGCGTATAAAACAAATAGGGGTCGGCAAGGGGGGTCGCAGAAAAAGAGTACAAAAATGGGGGGGTACATGTGGCGTATAAACCAAAAGGGGGTCGGCAAGGGGGGTCGCAGGGACCCGAGTGGGGTATACTGCCGTACTATTCTCTTACTAAACTTAAATTAGAGAAACTTAATTTGGTCATTGCAATATTTAATCTTTAAAACAATTCAATCTTGTGGACTCTCGGTAATACAATTTATAATTAATAATAAAGATACTCAAATTGTCTCTGTTGTTCTGCTTTCCTCATTACGCTTGTTCATGGGTGACCACCCTCGTTGTAACATTTGGTTTATTGGCCGCGTCTTTGTTTTGAAGTCGCGAACACACACGATTTATTATTTCAGTCATTTTTATAAAGTTCATGCCTATAGGTACGAAGTACCTGCTCACAAGGCGCGCTCGTTCTCGACTCCTCTTTTCGTTTTTGTTTTCGCTCTCTCTTTCTATTTCGAGACCTGTGGGGAAAGCCTGGTATTTTGCCCGTGACGTCGGTCTTCCATCCATGAGGTTAGGAGAACTTTTCCATAGCCGAGGGATCGGCCATATCCGCGATTGTCCAGGGGTCGGACATAAGTCAGCCCTACCGTTATAAATGCCGAGGGATCGGCCATACGCGCGATTGTCGAGGGGTCGGACATAAGTCAGCCCTACCGTTACACCACTCCTGTGCACCCAGATAGTTTCCCTCCCAATGAGTTGGTGAATGATTCTAGTGGCCCGACCATAATCTTTCCCGGGGCCCACAAAGTCTCTCTACGGCCCTGCAAACTAGTCTTTGTTATAACCGCGCCTTTGGTAGTAGTTATAAAGAGCTGCGTCACGCTTTTCCCCTCTCGCTGCAATGTTATTGAACCTTTATCTTGGAGAAATAAATGAATTGCAGTGTGCTTGAGTAGGTAAAATGAAGCTAAATGAAAGTGTTGCAGTGTTTTAACATCGTCCAAAGACTTCTATCTCTTCTAAACAATATGGGCAGGCTAGTACGTATTACTGCAAGTTTGAAACTTTTTCCTTGTTTTAAGGGCCTATGTTTGGGTGCCCGTATATTTGTAATTAAATATTGTAGGCGGCAGGTTCTAGAACATTTTGCCCTCAGTTTGACCGAACCCAGTAGAAAACTAGTCGGTCCGACACCGAACCTGATCAATCGGCCCGAAAGAATTATTGGACTGTCGGACTACAATACTTCATGTCCGAGCCATTTAGTAGGCAAGGTGCATTCCACGTCGTGTTTTGGGTCGTGTATCCGGCTTAAGGTGGGTTGAAGACGTTTACCGACAATTAACCGATTCGGTCAACTAACCGCCTGTACCGACAATAAACCGACTACAAAACGGATAGAAAATGATACTAGGGAAAGAACACACCTTAAAATTAGCTCAAGAAGCATGATCAAGAGATATGAGATCCTGATAAACAGCGACATTGAAGGCGCTTTTTCAGGAACAAAACGACCCTCAAAACGGATACCACGGAAACGGAAAAACAGGTGAAGATAATATGCGGGCTGTTGAAAAATTCCCATATTTGAAGTCTGACGTCTTTTTTTAAACCTGTTTATGCACATAGACATGGACTTCTCCTGTATATAAAAGTATGATTTATATTCATCTATAGGTATTAGCTATTACAACTCACTATTGATAATCGCGATCAGTATTATATTTGGGATGTTTCTTCACAACGTGGTATTTCAAGTTCCCTGTCCTTAAGTTGGTCTTGGTTCCTTGGGTATACGACGCACTTTCGTATAAAATAGTTACTATTTTTGCACATAATATACAAGAAATAAGATGTTGGTACTTACTTATCATAGTAAAGTCATTTTGCAAATTGTTTTGCCATGGTAAGACTCTCGATATGAGATGTAGAAATGCCGCCAACAGTCACTTCACGTTTGTACAACGTCAGGTTGCGACGATTCGGGTAAACCGAGTTCTGAAGAACAACCTGTAGCCATTAACCAAGGTCTACATGCACTATTATTCCGATACACTAGTACCACCGTCCACGACCACCCGAGTGACCCGCCAGATAATTTTAAACTGACAGATGAAAATCCGTGTTAATGCATCAGCTTGCAGATAACGGATTAAGAAACGGTTAAAAATGCATTAACTTAACTCTGAATAAAAAATAGTATTGCAAAATCGGATTAGATAAGGTTGCTGTTTTTTTTTATCAAATTATATACACCTACTTTAATTGCAGATTAAACGCTGCTGGCCCATTGGGCCGAATCCCATTAGACCGAATGTCCCATTGAAACGAATCCCGTTGGACCGAATATAGCCAAAAAGTGCGGGTTTACTATCTTAAAAGTTTCATTGCTATTAAACGATATATTTTTAACGCCGTATTTTAAAACCGAATTAAAAAATACCTCTTTTGGTTTAAAGGAAATGCCCTTATCCTTAAGCTTGCGTCTATCAATACACTTTCCTATATGATACTGTGATGGTCAAATCCCAAGTTTAAAAGATGCCTCTATTGTAACCGAGCCGAATGAAAGCCAACCTGAAAATACCAGTAAAACAATCAATATTTTGGAAAGGCATGTATTTATTGTTCAAGGAACTTAATAAATGCAGCGTTAATTGTTCCAGAATCTTTATAAACATAATTTGTTGGAAAAGGCCCGCTTTTATTATGCAAGGACCTCAATGAAAATAAAAATATTTTGGAAATCGGTTATCCTACCACTTCAAAACCTAACCTAACCAAACCTAACCAAACCTAACCTAACCCAACCAAACCTAATTTAACCTGATTTGACCTAACCTTAACCCTCTAAAATATTACCGTAATTTTAAAAAAATTTACGCCAAAAATTTCAAATACTCAAAGGTGTGGCGTTGCGACAGGCCATTATTGCAATAGTATTTTTAAGCTTTTTGCGCATAGCAAAAGCTTTATACGGAGACCCCTGGAAGCAGGCTGGCTGGCTGGCTGTTTCGCGTTCGCGTAGAATTTCGTAAATCTAAATTACGCGGCAGAGCTCGCCGGAATTTGATTCTCCACTGCACTAGCGATTGTTTATTCCGTCTCCATCTATCCTAAATTCGATCATATTTTCGACGAGAAAATGCGGTCTTTCGGAGGAAGCGGGACTTGAACTGACGACGCCGGTGTGGGATGCGGATACTCAAACGTCTGCGCCACTACGATTGTTGTTTAGCTATCGATATTTTTCCTATACTTTTCCATGCCTTTGCTTATTGGTAGCGGGAATTGAACTGACGTTGCCGGTGTGAATATCCCTTATTCCTGGTTTTGTTAAAGACAATATCACACTGCAAAAAGCGTTAATATGCCTTGGGGCAAATCTTGTTTTATTACTTTATAGTGTCCCACACTGTCTAACGTAACTGCAATTAAGTTCAAATGAAATTAATAATCAATTGCATGAAACTATTATTACTTAGTTTCTTTTTTCTTTCGGGGAATCGATCCAAGGACTGTCGCACGGTAGTCCGATACTCTTCCACTGCGCCACGGTGAGACGAAAGTTCCTGTCGCTAAATTAACTTATATAGCCTTATAAGTAATAGTAATAATAATAATAATAATATTCCTAATAAAAAATCCCACTAGGCAGAAACCGCACAAACGGCGGGATTTAAAATCATATTTTAGATAAAATCGGTCGATTGGGAATTCGGTCGAATGGGATTCGATCCAATGGGAGGACACCGATTAGACTATCCGGTAACAATATTATTTGTAAATAAAAAACGTATTTAATTGACGTTAAAAATTATTATTTAATTATTTTATCTGTTAAATAATGTTCTTAAAACGTACGCAAAAGATTATGTCCTTTACGAATCCAAAATTACGCTACGTAATCATGAACCGATAAAATTACACATTTATGGTTTTGGTTTCGAATAAGGTTTTTGGAAAATATAGATAGGCGTAAATTATTTGAATGGATAGATCTGATTGATATTCACGAGATCGTACCTAAGCAACAGAAGTTATACAAATTCCGAGCTCTAAATCTAACGCTAATAATGAAATACATCGAGCAAACGTAAAACACTATTCACAATGCTTAACCTTACTAGCACAATTAAATGCAATGCTTAAACTTACTATTATAATCCCCATCCTTTTAAAATCCACGAACGAAAAATATCACCTCACCATAACCCTCTCCCATTCACTCTCCCTTCAATGACGAACGAAAAATTTAATTTTATACTGCCAAAGGCGGTACTCTTTCACGAAGACGACGCCAACAACAGGGCGGGTCAAACTAATACCCACATCGTAGCTGTACATCATACGTTGTGGATAAAAAAGCCTACAGTCGCAAAAATATCAACAACTTTCCAATTGATCCATGTCCTAAAAGTTCAGTAACCAACCTTATGACCTTTCAACTACAATACCCGTAACATTTCTCGGAATTTAATTACTAAACCTTCGCTCATTTTCCACAATCCTCAAACATCCCCAAGATTTTAGAACAAACAAATTTAATTACCGTCTAAAGAACGCCCGATATTTCAATCCAATTAAAATTGCAAATTAAATAATCAGAGAAATAATCTAAAAAGTACTTACGGCGCAACAAACACACTTCGCCTGTCCTGTTGAACAACGCAAAACTGAAGAAACTGTTAACGACTTCATGGGACGCTCGACGAGACAACCGCTAAATTAACCACAGAGAGACAACATTTCCCGCAAAAAATGCGCACAACACAAATAAGGCGGGAAATTAAAAAAAACCGCCAATTTGAGAGTAAAAATTAATTACACCGAGAGCGGCAGCAAATGGACTTTGAAGTATATCTTCAAGATATTCTTTATTGTTTAAGTGCACTAAGCGCCAACTGACATTGTTGTGCAATTAAGCGTAACTAGTCATTGAAGGAAAACGGAGGTTTACTTGGGTGGTGACAGAAGGAGGGTGTTACCGTGTTTGGGGTCAAGTCACCACCGGGAGGGACAGACGGCACTGCCACCGTGTGTCGTTTTCACTCCAAACTTTGTCACCCAGAAGCTTGGCTTACAGGAGCGCGTAACACTCCCGACAAATTCGAGGTAATTAAGTACACGTGGCTTTGTGGCGCCAAACGAGCGCTAAGGGTTAAAGTTTACTACAGAGAGATAGCGCCCTGATTTTTTAGAATGGTCAAAAAATAATTGGGTGGGATTAAAATCAGTCTTTGGAAATCCCCCGTTGTTATTTGGAATAGGGAGGAGGAATTAGATGAAAGAATAATAATGCCAAATATTCGGTCTTTTGTTCAAGGTTACCAAAGGTCAGGGAAAAATCCCGTAAAGGGTGCAACGCGTCACGTGCTGCAAGAAAAAGCCTGAAAATAAATGTCAGAAACGATTCAAATTGATATAAATTTATTAATGAAACATTTTGCGTAATGCATTTTCGTTTGTTAATATTGAATTATTGATTTCAACTTAAGCGAAAAAAAGTACAAAAGTAAATATGAACTAGATATAGACGCGTAGTGTATTAATTGTTTAAAGAAATTCCTAAAAGAAATTTTTCCACACAACATTTTCAAGTAAACCATATTTGAAAGCAAGAATTTAATCAAAGTAGAATTTAATTTCGATTAACCTTGACTATATTAAGATTAAATATTTTTTATATAATAAAATTAATATCAAGAAATTTATATTTGTGATTGTATCATTAGTTACCAAAGTTAAATTAAAAAGATAGTATAGCGTTAGGAAAAAATCATTAAATTTTTGTATTGAAATATTTAAAGCTCATATTATAATAAAAAAGCATTGTATATAATAAAAAGCATTGTATATAATAAAAAGCATTGTATATAATAAAAAATCATTGTATATAATAAAAAAGCTTTGTATATAATAAAAAAGATAGTACCAATTAAAAACCAAAATTAACATTCGTATTCAATTTTGAATTTTAGAATTTAATGTCAAAAAGAATAGGTCTTAAAAAATCATTAAATTTTGGATTGAAATATTTGAAGCTCATATTATAATAAAAAAAGCATTGTATATAATAAAAAAGATAGTACCAATTAAATAACGATATTAAATTTCGTATTCCAATTTTCAATTTTCGAATTTAATATCAACAAGAACAGTACTTAATCATAAAATGAAGTCGATATTCGTGTTTTGAACATTCAAAATGTCTAGAAACAAATGAGAACTTTCGTCGGAAAATTTGCTTAAAAAAACCAATAAAAAAAGTATTTCTTTAAAGTGAAATATTTTTTCAAAAAAGTACGATGTTAAACTAACCTAATCTAAACCTAACCCAAGACTCACGAGCTTTCATTCTTTAATTATTAATGAAGACATAGGATTTCAAAACGGCTTAGTTCAAAAGGTTTAGATAATTTCTTTTTACTAACCAAAACATTTTCTGTCAAACAAATTGCATTGCTTCTGACTAATTTAATTTGAAGGTGCTGAACACGAATATCGACTTAATTTTTTAATTTAATTAAGTGCCAAGTAAACTGCACTTACACTCTTTCCCATAAGACCGAACCGCCATTTTAATTACGCGTTATTATTCTAAAATTTAATTATAATAAAGAAATCGTTTCTTGAAAATGAAAAATACACGAGTGGCTAAAAGTGCGACTCTTCTTAGTTTTAAAAGAAACAAGAAGAATAATATTGTGGAAAAGGTGTTAATAAACAAAGATAATTAGCAATAATTTGAAATGAGTAGCAATATTTAGGCGTACAAATACGTCCAATTTAGTAATATTTTGAAAAAGGTAGAAATCAATTCAGGTGATAATATCAAAAACAGGCGTGCATTTAGTCGCTCATAAAAAACACGAACCAGTGAAAACTTTAACGAAAATTTCAGACAACATAGCAGATTAGACCTTTAAAAGAACGGCTTCCTTAAAATAAAAAATTATCTCTTATTACAATATAATAATTAGCATTTAATTAGTCTTAAAAACGAGGACTACTACGCCATCCGCCCTTGCTGTAGTGGCGTCTGCTAAATCGAACCACTTACCCCTTACCTCTCTCAGCCTGTGAGAATTCACACAATCCCGTAGGGGTAAGGGGTTCTGGCTAGCAGACGCCACTAAACCAATGGCGGTTGTTACAGTAGTCCTCATTTTTAAGACTAATTAAATACTAATTATCATATTGTAACTAGAGATAATTAATTTTATTGATTAATTTTAATATTTAAATCCTTTTATATTTAAAAAAGGAAGCCGTTCTCTTAAGGTATAATCAGTTATGTTACCAAAGCTTTTCCTTCAACAAGGTCTCGCTAAAATCTTGAAGGAATATTCCAGTATTGAAACTTGATCTCTCGACAAAGTTAATCGCTTCGAATCTCGGTCACATTAAAACCGGGCTTCAGAGTACACTAAAGGGAAGGCTTTCAAGGCGGTGGTGTCTCGTATAATTTAATACCAAGTTGGGGTGAGAAGGATTATAGACTACAAGGGGACAGATTATAGTCCTCTTTAAGATCCCATTCAGACATAGGAACTTAATAGTCGATGATCAATTTATGATCTCGTGTAGTTTTCTCTACTTGACAGACGACAATTGTTATCATTTTATCCGATAGGTATTACATCTAAATTTTAGTACCCGACAAGCATTTTTCCGCTAAGTTTTATTACCCGGATACCAGATAACAGATTGCGGGTACCCGCCCCGATACCCGATAAGCCAATTTATGAGTACCCGAATTCAGTTGAAAACCAAAAATCACTATACCCGCACTGCCCCATTTATATTTTTATTAAGTATTAATTAGAGTCAGGTTGCTCCTCCTCACTTGAGTCGGCAGGGACCCCCGAAGGTGTTAATCCGGCACTAGTTTCACTTTCTAAATCATCAATATACCCACTAAGCAGTTCCACTACATCTGTTGTAAATTAGAGATAATACCGGTTGTTTTTTATCTATATCCAGATTCTATTTTCTATACTTGTGTTTTTTATGCATCGCGGTCATTCTTGTAATCTTTATTTTTTATCGCGATGCCTTAACTATATAACCGGATAGCATTTCGATAACGTTTGTCAGTTCTCAGTTCACAGTTGATCAGGTCCCAGTTATCAGTTGTCAGTAGCGTTCACGGAAATTAACATAAATGTTTTACTTAATTTAATAAAGAGTTCATAACCAGTTAATCCCAGAGTCGTTCTTGCGTCAAACAACAACAGGTTATGGGCCCAGCACGCTTCCACTGCGCAGAGGTTTAGAAGTCATAAGAAGATTATCCTTTAAGGTGCGGAGTCAGACGTAGAATGGCCGGAAATCACCTGGGACGAATCGAGACGTTAACTAAAGATAATTATGATACCTGGAAAATGCAAGTGGAAGCCCTGCTTCAAAAGAACGACCTCTGGGAGTACGTAGATGGAACTTCAACGAGGCCAACTCCGGTGCGGGGAACGGAAGGCAACGCCCAGGCGGTCGCTACCTGGGACAGTAATGATCGGAAGGCAAGAGCGGACCTAATCTTGTCGATCAGTCCGTCGGAGTTGAAGTAAGTAAAGAATTGCACCACCTCACGGGAACTGTGGCAGAAGCTCGAATCCATCTACCAGTCCAGTGGACCTGCCCGGAAAGCCACGCTGCTGAAGAAACTGACCCTCAAGAAAATGAAGGAGGGAGAAGATGTCCGGGATCACGTCCGAGAATTCTTCGACGCAGTAGACAAGTTGGCTGACACGGGAGTAGCTGTAAACGACGACCTACTGGCCATTATGTTGTTATACAGTCTACCAGGATCGTACGAGAACTTCCGGTGCGCAATAGAGTCCAGGGATACGTTACCTGATCCAGAAGGCTTAAAAATAAAGATCCTGGAGGAATCGGACGCCAAGCAATCTAGGGAAGACGAACCCGTGCAGAATGCGATGGTGGGCAGTAGCCACTTTTCCCGGAAAACTGCATAAAGGGGTAAAGGAAGAGGCTTACGTGGACGAGGAAGCACGACCTTTAAGTACATGTGTCATGGATGCAGGAAACCCGGCCACGAGGTAGCCGATTGCCCCGACAGAGACAATGGTTCAGAAAGAAAAACCAGAAAGAAAGAAAACGCCCATCATGTACTGGCAGAAAATTTGGCCGAGGAAGAATTCGCATTGCACCTGAAGTCTTATCACGATTCCTGGTGCCTGGACAGCGGAGCCACTTCGCATATGACTTCCAGCAGAGATAGCTTCAATGATTACGAAGAGATCACGAAATCTTTAAACCTGGCCACTGCAGAGTCAACGAAGATACGAGGTGTTGGCGAAGTAAAAATACCCGCAACGAATGGCAGCGACAATGGAATTCTTCGCCTAGAACGAGCCCTTCATGTCCCGGATTTAAGAACAAATCTCCTATCCATTGCCAAGATGACAGACAAAGGACGTGAGGTCACATTCAAGAAGTCGCAGGCCTGGATTAAAACGGCAACCGGAGAAGTGATTGCAGTTGCTGACAGAGTTGGAGACCTTTATTTCCTGAGAAAGGCTGAAGAATCGGTCCATGCAGTGCAAGCGGAAATAAAGCCTAGAAGCAACCTGGAGAACTGGCATTTCCTACTCGGTCACTTGAACGAGAGAAGTTTAAAGGAAATGGCCCGGAAGAATTTGGCTACGGGACTCAACATTGAAAAAGATGGGAGTCTGGGAGTCTGCAAAATCTGTATCAAAGGAAAGCAATCGAAGGAGCCGTTCCCGAAACCTGAAGATAGCCACACCTCGCATGTCCTGGAAATAGTACACTCTGACGTATGCGGCCCGATGAGAGTAACGTCGATGAGTGGAGCCAAGTACATCGTCGTTTTCACTGATGATTATTCCCGGTGGAGTGAAGTCAGCTTTTTAAAACACAAGAGCGAAGTGTTGAAAGCCTTCAAAGAATTCAAGCAACGAGCTGAAGTGGAAACCGGGAGAAAAATCAAGACCTTGCAGTCCGACAACGGAACCGAATACTGCAACAATGAATTCGACAGATTCCTGAAAGACTCTGGGATAAAAAGAAGGCTCACCGTACCATACACCCCGGAACAGAATGGCATTGCCGAAAGAAAGAACAGAACACTCCTAGATATGGCCCGATGTATGATGATACAAGCGCAACTTCCACCATCATTCTGGGCAGAAGCGATGGCCACGGCTAACTACATTCGAAACCGTTGTCCTTCCCGGATCATAAATGGAGAAGTACCATTTACCAGATGGACCGGAAAGAAGCCATCCCTGCAACATTTGAAGATTTTCGGCGACAAAGCTTTGCTGTTGGACGAAAATAAAAGGAAGGGGAAGTTAGCAGCCAGGAGTAAAGAATGCGTTTTCATCGGCTATTCTCAAGTCTCGAAGGCCTATCGACTCTGGGTTCCGTCCGAGAAGCAAATCTACCGAAGTCGCAATGTCAAGTTCCTGGGAGAATTCAATAAACAAGGCGGATATGATGATTTCGTCACTCCAGAAGTAACCCTGAAATACGGAGGCAAAGCTAAAGGCGAAATCGAAATCCCGGCCACTACACACGCTGTAAAACCGCCAGGAAGAGAAGAATTCAAAGAAGTCAAAAAGGAGTTCAAAGATGAAATCCCGGAAGAATCTAATGCCCAGGAAAA
Organism: Phalangium opilio; assembly: GCA_019434445.1. Lineage (NCBI taxonomy): Eukaryota > Metazoa > Arthropoda > Arachnida > Opiliones > Phalangiidae > Phalangium > Phalangium opilio. The sequence continues at coordinate 630,903 of JAEQBA010002262.1, read as the reverse complement.
CGGTCCTCGAAGAACCCTCAGAAACCCTCGTTCTGAAGAAAGGTCCCGGAAGACCGAAGAAAATAAGAACTGGAGTACCCGGACGACCGAAGAAATCGTTCAACATGATTCCGAGCGTCTCAGAAGAGTCTACTGAAGAGGCTACTGACGAGCAAGAAACCCTATCCGATGAGTCAGCAAACCTAGCCATCTTATCAGAACCTTTGTCCATGAAGCAAGCCCTGGCTGCTCCGTACGCAAACGATTGGAGGAAAGCAGTAACGGAAGAGTTCGTTTCGCTTATCAAGTGCGAAACCTGGGACATCGTTGACTGTCCGGAAAACCAGAAGGTCCTTGGAAATCGCCTAGTCTTCCGAACGAAGTACTTACCCAGCGGAGAAGTAGAGAAAAGGAAAGCCAGGCTCGTAGCGAAAGGTTTTGCCCAGAGACCAGGGATCGACTACCAAGAGACGTTTGCACCCGTCATTAGATCCAGCTCCATAAGACTGCTTATGGCCCTTGCTGTGGAAATCGGTTTGGAAGTCCACCAAATGGATGTCGTCACGGCCTATCTTAATGGCGAACTCGAGGAAGAAATATATATGGTCGTCCCGGAAGGATTAACAGAATCCCTCGAAGAAATCGTCAAGTCAACCCGGTTCGACAAGTCGATCATTGCCAGAGCAAAGAAATGGACCAGCGACCTGGAAGAAGAGGGACATAAAGTCTGTCGTATCAAGAAATCCCTCTACGGCTTAAAACAATCGGGCCGCCAATGGTACAAGAAGTTACATCAAAGACTTTCGGAAATTGGAATGACACCATTGAAGAGCGACCCCTGCTTATACGTTTTACGAGTCGCGGAAGATGTTATGATCATTGAAGTCTACGTAGACGATCTGATCCTTGCAAGCAACAACCCGGATTGGATGACTGCTGTAAAGCATGAACTTGGGAGAAAATTCGATATGAAGGACCTGGGGCCAATCCATCACTGTCTCGGAATGGAATTTCACCAAGATCTAAATCAAAATACCATCCGGATTTCCCAAGCGAAATATGCAGAAACGGTCCTGGAACGTTTCAACATGCAAGATTCCAAAGCAATAGCGACTCCAATGGATGCCAACAACAAGTTGCAAAGTCCAGAACACCCAGTAGCAGAAGAGATCAGTCGTATTCCGTATCAATCTCTGGTCGGCTCTCTCATGTACCTGGTAGTGTCATCACAACCGGATATGGCGTACTCAGGCAGCGCATTGAGCCAGTTCAACACAAGTTATGACGAAACTCATTGGATAGCCGGGAAAAGAGTTCTGAGATACCTGAAGGGAACTCTTCATCATGGGTTGCTTTATCGGAAGACCGGATTGCCAATCCAGGGTTTCGTTGATGCAGACTATGGAGGCTGTCCGAAAGATAGGAAGTCATATACTGGATATGTCTTCAAACTAGCCGGCGCTGCAGTATCCGGGGAAGCCCGGAAACAGCAAACTGTTGCCTTGTCCAGTACAGAAGCAGAATATATGGCAATGTCCGACGCAACCAAAGAAGCCATATATCTCAAGGGACTTCTCAACGAACTTGGAGTATCAGTTCAGGCGATCGAGCTGTACAACGACAACCAGGGTGCCCAGAAACTCGTTCAGAATCCTGTTTTCCATGCCAGAACGAAGCACATTGACATCCGGCACCACTTCATTCGAGACACCTACGACCAGGGACATATAGCCTTGCGGTATCTACCAACAGAGGAAATGCCAGCTGACATCTGTACGAAGAGCCTGTTCCGTCCGAAGCATCTCCTCTGCGTCAAAGCCCTTGGACTGGAAATAATTAAATGACCACCCCCTGGATAGAAGATTGAAACCACCGATATTAAGAGGGACTGTTGTAAATTAGAGATAATACCGGTTGTTTTTTTATCTATATCCAGATTCTATTTTCTATACTTGTGTTTTTTATGCATCGCGGTCATTCTTGTAATCTTTATTTTTTATCGCGATGCCTTAACTATATAACCGGATAGCATTTCGATAACGTTTGTCAGTTCTCAGTTCACAGTTGATCAGTTCCCAGTTATCAGTTGTCAGTAGCGTTCACGGAAATTAACATAAATGTTTTACTTAATTTAATAAAGAGTTCATAACCAGTTAATCCCAGAGTCGTTCTTGCGTCAAACAACAACAACATCTTCATGTTTACATCGACGAGCTATGTCTAATGGCGTTTCTCCGTCTTTATTTTAAAAACGGGCATTCTAGTAACAATTTCACGACATCAACGAAGCCCCCATAAGCGGCAAGGTGCATTGGCGTTTCAACTCTGTTACTCTTTAAATCGTAATTAGCCCCGCGTTCTATTAACAATTTCACGACACCATCGAAGCCTCCATAAGCGGCACGGTGCATTGGCGTTTCACCTCTGTCACTCTTTAAATAGTAATTAGCCCCGCGTTCTATTAACAATTTCACGACATCAACGTGGCCCCCAAAAGAGGCAAAGTGCATTGGCGTTTCACTTCTGTAATTCTTTAAATCGCAATTAGCGCCGAGTTTTAGTAACAATTTCACGACATCAACGTCGCCCACTTAGGGTTCTAATTCGGTAAATTACCATGGTAATTTACACGGTAATTTACCAGGGTAACTGTAATTTACGATTTTCTCGGGTAAATTACGAAAACGGTAATTACCCTGGTAATTACCGTGGTAATTTACGCTGGTAAATTACCAGGATTGTAATTTACCACCGAATTTTCATTTCGTTCGCTTGGAAAATGGTCTTAAAGCTGCACATTTTGCTCTACCCGCGCATGCACACGTATTTCTTCCCATGAGACATGAGTAAGTCATAGAAGGTCGAACGGCAAGCGTCTGAAAAATTTATTATGGAAATGAAATTTGATTTTCTCGTCTATTCTTGTTGTCGAGCTCGTTTGCGTCAGCTGGGAAGCTGTAATTGTTAGAAATTTCTAGAGATGAGCCCATACCGATACCAATATCGGTACCGAAGTTTGACTAAACCGATATATCGGTATCGGTTTAAACTGGTATCGGCCCTTCTCTAGAATTTTGTTCTAAAAACGTGAAATAGCAATAATTCGAAAAATTGGTAAGAAGAAGAAAGTGGATGTTGCTGTTCAAAAGTATTTTGAGCTGCAAACATCAAAACTCGGTGTTTAAATAATGTACGATACTATGCTATAAAAGAATAGCTGTGTTTAAGTGATATTTTTCATTATTTAGCTTAAAAACGATCAATATAATTTAATTTTTGAATTTTCGTAAATTACCATGAACGGTAATTTACGCGGTAAATTACGCCGTAATTTACCATTTTCCAAAATTACCGTAATTTTCGAACCCTACGCTCACTTCAGCGGCAATGTGCATTGGCGTTTCACCGTCACCTCTCTTCAAATAGTAATTGCCGTCGAGTTCTTGTAACAATTCCACGAAATTATATTTATACGAATTTTTTAAATCGTTATTAGCGCCGCGTTCTAGTAAGAATTTCACGACATCAACTTGGGACTGATATGAAACTAAGTGCAACGGGGTCCAATTTCCGACATCACCGGCATTAATTATAAGTTGTACAATTTTAACGTGGTTGTTTGAAGTCATACCTAGTTTAAAAAGTACGAATAATTTAATAATCAACTAATGAAGGCCCAAAGTATAGCATAAGCCTTTATTTAGATGTGTAATTATTGCATTTTGAAGTGCCAATTACAATATGAAAAAAACTTCATGAGAAAGATTAAAACAGGGATAGATGTAATTTTAGAAGCAGGAATGGAGAACAGGGTACATTGTTCGCGCGTCAAAGTCCCGGACGGGGGGAGGAGTATGAAAGAAGAGGCGGGTCATAGCGACAGAGGTAAAAAGGAATTAAGCTAGATTCCCACTCGACCGAAAAAAACCGACGGAAATCACACAGCCAATTGTAGAAATTTTAACTTACGCCGGCGTCCGGCGGTAGACCGTTCACACTACGACTGAATTTTCAGTTTGGCGGTAGATCTTTTTGGGTCACGTGACAAATTTGAGTTGTTTCTACAGCATCTTTTTCACACTCTTAGTTGGTATCTTTGTCCCCTTGTCGCTTAGATCGTACAAGAAGGGATATTTTCTAACCTCCTCAGTAAAGTGTTCCTTATTAACATCTTATCTAGGGTTGTAAGTCGGAAAATTTTCCGCGGAAAATTTCCCGCTCGGAAAATTTTCCGGAAAATGACCGAGCCATATTTTTCCGGAAAATTTTCCGTATTTTTCCGCTACCGGTTTTTCAATTAAAAAGTTAAAACTTTAAAATTTTTCAATTGCCTTCCTTTTCAAAACATTCATTATTTGGTTTTAGGTGAATTCGGAGGGGTAAAAAAATGTCCACGGGAACAGAGTCTAGTGAGAGTCTATAGGAAAAGCTCACTTATTTGCTATCGCTTGCATTCATAGGGTTACTTTTTGCTCTTATGACGGAATAAGGCGTTGGAGAGTCGAGACCTAACCGTTAAGAGACCCAAGTGAAACTAAAATTATCAGGCATAAAGGATAGTGATCGTCTGCGTCATTGTGAGGGAAACGAGGTGTTATGTTGTTAATGTTATTAAGTTTGTTAACCCTGTTTAAAGTCACAAATTATGGGAAAATCAACCACAAATATTTGGTGGTACTTTAATAAATCTACTAAAGATGGCAAAATAACTGGAGAATGTTTTAAATCTTTAAAAGTTAGATAAATTGACTCAAAGCTCACATAATTGCTAGTTTTATATTTTTCCGATTAGCGGAAAATTTTCCGCGAAGAGGAAAATTTTCCGGAAAAGTTTCCGGAAAATTTTCCGCGTTTTATTTTTCCGGAAAATTTACAACCCTAATCTTATCTCTTTTTACTTCCGTTAATTTAATTTTTCTTTCATGGTGGTATGTTTCCGATAAGCCTTGGTCAACCACAAAAAATGGCGGCTATCAATCGATCTCGCGTATGCGTGCGCTCTTGTAATTTATGACGTTTTCATTGGGATAATTTCATTGGCTGAGACACCGGCGTAACGCCGAACACGACCGAAAAAATAGAACACAACTTACGCCCGACTGAACGGAAATTCCGTCGGGCTCGGCGTAAAGATTTTTCGGTCAAACCCCTTTCTGCCGGGTTTCCGTCGTGCTTTCCGTCGAGTGGGAATCTAGCTTTACGCATTTTTCGCCGTCCCCGCCACAACGTCATCAAAACGTAGTTTAAGTGAGCAGCAAATAAGATCATTTAAACTTTTCGTTACGTGTTGGAGGGAGAGCTCTATACTGGGCTATGAGTCGGACTGAAGTGAATACTAACCGTTCTCCATTCCTGCTATCCCGGACTGTGGCACCGGGTGAAAATCTGGGAACAAATCCTTCTGCTTAGAGTTTGTAAGTTCTCTCCCCGCTTGTTAAAAGGGGTTTTCCTCCGCGGTCTAACCCGGTTTCTCCTTTCCATCAAAACTTGCAGAGGTTAACGGTAATAGATAGTATTGGGCGCTGTCGGTTAGCTGTGGAATAGGCGCTAGCCACCACCCCTCTATGCATTGTAAAGGGACCCACCTGTAAACAAGCCACAGGCTTCGTGTGGAAATCCCTTCGTAGACAAAGCTTGGATTATTATTATTATTATTACTATTTATATATAGGAAATAAAATTCAGTTAAAAATAATCAGTTAATAAAATAGTATAGTCTTATATCCAATAAGCAGGGTTGGCAAGTTTTAAACAAATTGTTTGAAACTTTGGTTTAAAACTTGTTTTAAACAGCCATGAAAAAAACTTTAATTTGTTTAAAACGTTTTAAACAAAAAGTTTAAAACATGTTTTTTTTATAGAGAAAAATTTCGAATATTTTTAACTATTTTTTTATTTGAAAATGAGCGAAAAGATTAAATAATAGAAATAATAAGCTCCAGTCAAAACCTTCCAATTATTCGACTGTTTCAAATGTGTGTTTAATTGTTTGGAGACCCTACCAGATGTTTTATCCATTACCAATCTGTATTGAAGACTGATATTCAAAAATATGATTAAGGATAACTTATTTTGTCATCTACTTAAAGCAAAGCAATAACATTTTTCCTATGTGGTTTCTCTACACTGTTGGTACATTTTACTGTTCTAAAAAGATTACGCGTAATCTATAAAGCCAGGCCTTTGACAGTGCTAAAATTAATGCGCCTATTCCGAAAACGGAAAACATGAGCGCCTACAAATAAGTAAGGGGTGGTGAAGTTTCAAATCTATGATGAGTTCTGACCAAGAAACTCGGAAGTACGGAAGCGGAATTGCCTGAATAGTGGCCACAAAAGAAATCAGGCATTTAGGCATTAGGGGTTAAATGTACAAATTTATGCATCACACTCATTTTGTATCCGCTATTAAAAAAATTATATTTTCCTTTTGAAAAGATCGTTTGCTCTTTTTTAAACAGTCAGTAGAATTTTTCAAATATAAAATATTGTACCCTCAACACGTACTCCCTTTTAAATAATTAATTTCACGATAAAATGTTTTCCGAAAATCTAACTTTAAATCGTGTTATAAACAATAAAAACACAAATTTTTTTAACTAAGTTTTTGCCAACCCTGACAAGGACCATTTCTTACACCTTCAAATTCTAAATTTTAGGAGCTCTTGATTTTCCTGTTTGACTTTGCAGTACATGTTCGTTGTACGTTGGTCTAGGGGTATGATACTCACGCTGGTTGCGAGTGGTACAGTCGCCGCAATTAAAAACTTTCTCTCTCGCGACGTCTTGTTTCAATCATAAGCCGCAAATTATTGATCTGATACAATGGGTATAAAAAAACGTATCTTATATTGTTGTTTCAATAAATTTTTTACTAAGCGTTTTTTTTTCACTCTCCACTTTCCATTTCCAACTGCTAAATAGGGGGTTTTGAATGATTGGGATGATTTTAAAGAGAAGGTGAACAGTTGAGCATAGCTCGTCCAAATTACCGAATGACATTCCAGTAAAGGGAGAGTGATGTTAATTGCAATTTTCTGAATACACGTCCCCCACGGAATCAATGCCTTGAGCCATATTTTTATGGATAGAGATCCCCTTTAATGTTGCACAAATATATAATCAACAATTGTGGAATGAAACTTCAAATTTTCCTCCGGTGAAGATATGGCCACGGGTGCGACATTCTGTTCCACAATGGTTCGCAAATGCCAGGGGGTGGAGAATGATTTCTATCTAGATTAGTGGGCGATTTTTGATGTCAGTTTCAACATAAGTCTGCACGAACGTTTGGTTGAAAACGGCGCATTTCGGAGAGAACCATCTAGAAATTCAATGGCCAACCAGTTCCCTCAATATGTCACCCATTGAAAACCGCTTGGTGGAGGAAATACAGGTTCACTGAAAAGGAGAATACCCACATTCAAAGCATAGCATGGGTCACAAAGTGGTGCCTACATTTGAGGAAGTGGTTGTGTTCATTGTATTCAACTAATTGGGATTCGCCATAACGAAGATGACGAACCTTTCTCAAGAAACACTTTATTTACAATGCGAAATTAGCATTATACTAAAGTTCCACTAGTCTTAGCAGTGTATCCGATGGCAAATTATGGTCTTTTTGAGAATCAATGGAATCTGCTGAGCTGCACGAAGTATTAAATCCTTGAAGGTTAAGTAAGGACGCAATGTAGAGTGTGTATATATTTTATTGAGAACTACCCAACCAACATAACAAGTTAAATAAAGAATAAAGACACTTTGCTAATTACTATCGAACAATTATTCTTAATTATGAACATGGTTAGGATAAATACATTTATGCGTTTTCATTTTTAATTTCATTATGCGATTAATATTTGATCATCTTACCGTTGGCGTTTACAACCTGTTGCATTCTCTGCGGCATTGATGAAAACAGATTGTTTATATAATCGGGCCGCTCACCAACCTCTTCCCATGCGGCCTGGATGATGGTGAAAAGTTCGTCCTTATCATTGGGAATTATATTGTTCTGGGATACAATCCTTTTCATAATCGCCGCTTATGGTGAAAATGGGCGATTGACCGACAAACCAAGACCTGGAACTCCACATCTTACCACTGCAGAAGAAGACGACGTTATTGCTGCTCTTGTTGTGAATAATCCTACCACCACGGTTCGATCTGTAAAATCCATAATGGAATCGGAAGCGTCGGAAACAACGATTAGAAACCGATTACGTGACGTTGGGCTACACAGTCGTATCGCCGCGGAGAAGCCATATCTCAAACCAGAGCACGAACAAGAACGCCTAGCATTTGCGTGCGCTCACCTGCACTGGAGGAACGAATGGGATGAAGTTGTCATCAGCGACGAATCAACATTTTGTTCATCTACGGACCATCACGTAAGAGTGTGGAGAGAGAAAGGGACCCGATATGATGCGGCTAACATTCATTCAATCCGGAATAGCGGACGGTTTTCTGTGCCAGTGTGGGGTTATATTTCAAAACATGAAATTGGCACCTTAGCACGAATAGAAGGGCACCTAAATTCCGATAAGTATATTGATGTATTGGAACATACGTTTTTCCCTCATGTTGTAGACAATCATTTTCCGGACGGTAAATTTATATTTCAACAAGATAATTCGAGTATACACAAGTCACGTGCAACCATGGCGTATTTGAAGGAGAATCATCCGGAAATAGATCTAATTACCTGGCCAAGAAATTCACCCGACTTATCTCCAATCGAAAACGTCTGGGCGATTATGAAAAGGATTGTATCCCAGAACAATATAATTCCCAATGATAAGGACGAACTTTTCACCATCATCCAGGCCGCATGGGAAGAGGTTGGTGAGCGGCCCGATTATATAAACAATCTGTTTTCATCAATGCCGCAGAGAATGCAACAGGTTGTAAACGCCAACGGTAAGATGATCAAATATTAATCGCATAATGAAATTAAAAATGAAAACGCATAAATGTATTTATCCTAACCATGTTCATAATTAAGAATAAATGTTCGATAGTAATTAGCAAAGTGTCTTTATTCTTTATTTAACTAGTTATGTTGGTTGGGTAGTTCTCAATAAAATATATACACACTCTACATTGAGTCCTTACTTAACCTTTAAGGATTTAATACTTCGTGCAGCTCAGCAGATTCCATTGATTCTCAAAAAGACCATAATTTGCCATCGGATACACTGCTAAGACTAGTGGAACTTTAGTATAATGCTAATTTCGCATTGTAAATAAAGTGTTTCTTGAGAAAGGTTCGTCATCTTCGTTATGGCGAATCCCAATTAGTTGAATACAATGAACACAACCACTTCCTCAAATGTAGGCACCACTTTGTGACCCATGCTATGCTTTGAATGTGGGTATTCTCCTTTTCAGTGAACCTGTATTTCCTCCACCAAGCGGTTTTCAATGGGTGACATATTGAGGGAATTGGTTGGCCATTGAATTTCTAGATGGTTCTCCCCGAAATGCGCCGTTTTCAACCAAACGTTCGTGTAGACTTAAGTTGAAACTGACATCAAGAATCGCCCACTAATCTAGATAGAAATCATTCTCCACCCCCTGGCATTTGCGAACCATTGTGGAACAGAATGTCGCACCCGTGGCCATATCTTCACCGGAGGAAAATTTGAAGTTTCATTCCACAATTGTTGATTATATATTTGTGCAACATTAAAGGGGATCTCTATCCATAAAAATATGGCTCAAGGCATTGATTCCGTGGTGGACGTGTATTCAGAAAATTGCAATTAACATCACTCTCCCTTTACTGGAATGTCATTCGGTAATTCGGACGAGCTATGCTCAACTGTTCACCTTCTCTTTAAAATCATCCCAATCATTCAAAACCCCCTATTTAGCAGTTGGAAATGGAAAGTGGAGAGTGGAAAAAAAACGCTTAGTAAAAAATTTATTGAAACAACAATATAAGATACGTTTTTTTATACCCATTGTATCAGATCAATAATTTGCGGCTTATGATTGAAACAAGACGTCGCGAGAGAGAAAGTTTTTAATTGCGGCGACTGTACCAGGTTAAATCCCGGAAGGTCGCGTCTTAGAGCTTCATATTATAAATTTAGGAGTATTTTTATTTTCGTGTTTTACTTCTCACTACGTTTCGTGGTCCGTTGGTCCATGTGTATAATACTTGCTTTGGGTTCAAGTGGTCCCTGGTTCCAATTCCACACGGACAATTTCTTACATCTTGAAATTCTGAATTTATTCAATATTGAACGCTCAAAATAATTAATATCATAAAATAATTTCGGAAAATCTAATTTGTTCTTGAAAATGCGTAAATTTGTAGTTTTTTCAATCAATTTGGAGGGAATAAATAGACTAACTGTTAAATCAGTTGATTGAATTAAATATTGATTAAGGATTAAATTAATAAAAATAAAGAAAAATTGCAATATCGGGACTTCAGTCAATTGATAAACGTCACTCTTATCGTTTGTTTTTTCTGTCTTGGTCCAAACCAAGACCTTTTTTAATCAAGTAGGCTGTGAAAATAAGCGCCTTGCGCTAGCGGGAGTAGTGGCTTAAATGGAGAGCCGCGATATAGACTATTAGATCTGGAAGAGTGATTTAAACATGTTTAAAACTAGTTTTTTTGTGTTTTTTTACTGTTTTTTCTACTTGTTTAAAAAACAGTTTAAAACAAAAAATCGTGTTTTAAACAATAAAAAACACAACTTTTGTTTTTTAAAAAAAAAAACATAATTTTTGCCAACCCTGTCATAAACTGACTCTTATCCATGGTAAAATATCGCATATTGGAATGGTTTTGAAAATGTGAAATTAAATATACTTTAACTTAAATCTAATTAATGAAAATTGGAAAGCACAAAATCTAAATACCAGGCTTTCGTTTAAAACCGGTTTCAAGTCAAACAGCCGAATAGTTATTGCATTACGGCTGCCACAAAATGGTTATTTGTAAAATATTTTCCCATGTTATTTCTATGGGAAAATTTTATGTTTTTCATCAAAATATCGTAAAAGTTTTATGGAAATGAAAACCACCCTTAGCAACTTTATTTTTTATAAAATAAACTATTAAATGAATCTTTTTGAAATTTTAAACACATATTGAGGGTCCGAATTGTAGTTCTGTGGAATTTTTTCAAAACAGTTAATACAATACAAAAAAAGTTATATCCAATCAAAAAACCATCCTTATACATTAAAGTCAGTATGAAGTCTTATCTAAGAGAGCTACCGCTCTCCTAGAATATTGATGCGATCCGCCCGGACATTAATTTAACTTGTAGTACTTAATCAGACCTTAACTTAGATTAAAAGCTAGACGAATCTATAAAACCCAGCTACAACTTCGTAGTAAAATGCGCGCGCATACCGGAAGCTTAAATTGGAAACTTGCTACACAGAAAAAAATGTGTTAGGAAATTGAACACAATCTCTGAACATCTTCATGCAACACTCTCCAAAAAATGAGAACATGTTCAAATAGAAATCTGTTCTTTTTTCTAATGTATTCAAGCCATTTTGTGTTTGATTTTGAACGTGTTTTTAATTAAGTGTTCTGCCTCTGAACATGTTAATTATGCAGAAAATGTGTTCAGGAGCTGAACACAATCCCTGAACACCTTCATGCGACTCTCTCTACTATACATGTTCAAAAATGAGCACATGTTCAAGTGACAATATGTTCACTTTCTAATGTGTTCAAGACGATTTTTGTTTCGGTTTTGAAAGTCTTTTACGTGTTAAGAAAATGGGGTGCGCTTTAACACCTTTAAAAGTAGTTTGGGTCCAAATTTGACATCATTACAGGTGTTCATTTACACCCCTGAAAGGGTTTAATAACACTTATCGAGCAATTGGTGCTATAAAAGGGTGCAACAGAGGTGCAGTTTAACACCTTTTTAACTCTTATATCGAACTAAAACTTAATTTTTACTCTCACATGAGTGTTGTGCAATTCCTTAAAGGGTGCGGCATAGCACCTTTCAGAGTGTCTCATAACACCTTTCAGAGTGTCTCATAACACCTTTCAGAGTGTCTCATAACACCTTTCAGAGTGTCTCATAACACCTTTCAGAGTGTCTCATAACACCTTTCAGAGTGTCTCATAACACCTTTCAGAGTGTCTCATAACACCTTTCAGAGTGTCTCATAACACCTTTCAGAGTGTCTCATAACACCTTTCAGAGTGTCTCATAACACCTTTCAGAGTGTCTCATAACACCTTTCAGAGTGTCTCATAACACCTTTCAGAGTGTCGCATAACACCTTTCAGAGTGTCGCATAACACCTTTCAGAGTGTCGCATAACATCTTTCAGAGTGAAACCAGGGTTGGCAAAAATTATGTTTTTTTTTTAAAAAAACAAAAGTTGTGTTTTTTATTGTTTAAAACACGATTTTTTGTTTTAAACTGTTTTTTAAACAAGTAGAAAAAAACAGTAAAAAAACACAAAAAAACTAGTTTTAAACATGTTTAAATCACTCTTCCAGATCTAATAGTCTATATCGCGGCTCTCCATTTAAGCCACTACTCCCGCTAGCGCAAGGCGCTTATTTTCACAGCCTACTTGATTAAAAACAAGATGGCCCCGGCCATATTATGCTTTGCGCGCCCTCTTTTGGCTAGAACTGGTGTGATTCCGGCAAATATTTTTGGCGGTATTCTCTTTTTCCTTATCAAATATCCTTTCGATTATGAACAAAATCAATTTAGTATGACTTTGGTTTAATATAATCATTGACCTTAAAATAAATTCTTTAACAAAAACAATTACAGTTGTTTTATACTATACAAACTATTTTTGAATTAGTATTCACAATAAAATCTTTCTAGTGCGGTTTGATAAACTCAATGATAGTTTCGACAAAGCAGTTTCAACGGTTAGTTTCAGTTACAATTTTTTATAAACAAACATGATAATTTGTAGATTAAATTATAAGCATTAGTATTCGCAACAAAATCGTTCTATTAACGTCTGATTACTCAAATAACCCTTAATAATAAATTGGACCAGGCAGTTTGTAAGGTTCTTTTCACATACAATTTTTGACAAACCAAAATTATTATTTGAAGTTTAAATTTGCCTGTAAGCGTTCTTAATAATTTATTTAATTATCTGTTGTTTTAACTTAGTCAATTACTTACCATGACTAATCTTAATAGTTTCTTAAATAATAAAATACGTTGACGTTGCAAAGCCACATAAGTATGGTTCTAAATGCTATTAATAAATTTAAATCTAATTCCGCGCGCGAAAAAGGGCGGAAAGGCACCCAGCCAGCCTGCCAGCAAGGGTTGAGCCAATAATTTTGCAACTCGAAGCGCAAAAGCAAAAACACAAATAATGTGATATGAAGTTCAAGTATCATTTTTTTTTCTCTTGTTGATAAATAATATCCAATGCCAAAATTGTAAATTCAGTATTCAATCCACAATATATTTAGGTCTAATGGTCCAAATGTAATGAAACTTTAATGAGAGATGTGCTACTATCTATTATTTATTTATTTATTTAGTGGAACTCGAGGGATAGGGTTGTGAAGCCACCAGGGCTTGGGTACAACCCCCCTCCATGGTAAAAACAAAAACAGCATAGTAGCACATAAAAAAGAACAATATGAACAGATAGAAAACAAAAACAAAAACCAACAAAATAAATTAATTAAAAAAACACTAATGGACACACGGGCACACACACTGGCGGTTAGGGGACGGAGGAGAGCCAGGTCGAGACGGCGAGTCGAAACGACTTTCGGCCAGGAGAGTCGAGAAGGGCGGGGGGGAGCGCGTTCCAGTCATTCACCACACGGGCAGTGAAGTGGTGCTGGCGATGGCGAGTGCGGGCGCGAGGTTTTCGGAGTTTGAGGCGATGGCCACGGGTACGCGTCTCAGAGGCAAGTGCGAAGTACTTGGCGACCGGAGCGTCGACGGCCCCGCGGAACAGGTCGAACAGGTACACGAGGTCGTTAACGCGATGGCGGAGGACCGGCGGCAGGACACGAAGCCGAGAGTCACGCCGGGCAGGGAGTAGGCGCTCACAGCCCTTGGTAAGTTTCGTGATTATGGGCCTTGGTGAGCGACGTCTTGGGCCCCGCCTGCGGAGGAGACCATATAATCGACGCGAAGTCGACGGATGGGAGAACCAGGGAGTTGTAAATGGTACGCATGAACCGTGGGGAGCGAAAGTAAAAGTTACGTTTGACCAGCCCTGAGATCGAGTTCAGGCGGCCGACTATTTTAGAGGTGTGGCGGCGGAACAGCAGGTCCTCGTCGACCAGGGTGCCGAGGTCGGCAGCAGACGACGATGGCGGGAGGGGGGTACTGCCAACATGGTATTGGTGGCGTGGGTTGCGCGTTCCAAGGTGCAGGACCTCGCACTTCCCGGCGTTAAAGTGGAGGCCGTAGGTCGCGGCCCATGCGAGGACAGCGTCCAGATCAGCCTGGAGGGCAAGGCAGTCGGCCGAGCCAGAGACCCGTCGGGAGAGTTTACAGTCGTCCGCAAACAATAAAATCAGGGAGTCGTTGACTACAGCAGGGAGCGAGTTAATGAACACCCCGAAGAGGAGCGGCCCCAGGACAGACCCTTGCGGAACCCCACTGTGTAGGGGCAGAGGCGGGGAAGAGTGACCCTTGAGGACAACACGTTGCATGCGGCCGGACACGAACGAGGTTAACCAGCTGAGCGCCGAGCCGGATAAGCCTGCACTGATGAGACCCTCAGTAATGCCCTTCGTTGGGATGGTGTCAAACGCCTTCGACAAATCGAGGTAGATGACGTCGACCGGCTCGCCGTCATCTAGCCAAGTAACCCACGAGTGAGATGCCTCCAGCAGGTTGGTTTCGCAAGAGCGACGGGCACGAAAGCCATGTTGGGAGGGGTGCACGAAGTCCGTGGCGGCAAGATGGTCATCAAGGATGGCTTTGGTGATACGTTCACAGACTTTGCAAACCACGCTGGTAAGGCTAATCGGACGGTAGTTGGCGGCCTTGGAGCGACCACCCTTCTTGTAGATGGGAGTGACGTGGGCCAGACGCCAGGCTTGCGGAACGGTGCCTTGAGCGAAGCTGGCGTTGTTAAAAACTTTCAAATTAATTAGTTTTGTCAAAATGATAAATTTAGTACTTTCAGGCCGTTTCCAAGATTAAACATATCGCTTACACATGGCACTAAAAATCCTGTAACTAAACCAAATTACAGGCCATAAAGCTTACAACACATCTAAATGGGAAAGTTCAGAAAAGCCCTTGTGTTTCTACCAAGTAAACGTTACTATGTTAAGAAACTAACTGAAAGGGTGGGGGAAAAGTATCACAATATCAGTTACTGTTGGTAAAAAAACCAGGATTTACTTGAGATATAGTTTTAAATTATACTTAGTTGTCAAGCAGGTCCAAGAAGAAAAAAGCTTCCTCTCAGCGGTACTCTACTTTTTCGATGACATTCTGAAGCTTCTTGCGAGGGAGACCTTACATTTTAATGCAATAATTTTTTATCAGTATCATTTGGTAACGAACGCAGAACGTTCTCATTATATGTGTTATTCAACTGATCAGGTTTCGCGAGACCTGCCCCTCGGCACGTTTACAAATCTAAGAGTATTGGTTCAAGAGGTCTTGGTTTTATAATCTATTACTCTCTAAAAGGCCTGTTTTGGACAAGGATGGGGATGGGTTTCTTTCTTGGAAAATGGTTGTAAGTACTGAATTGTGGATTAAATACTGAACTTACAATTTTCACATTAGAAATACTGAATTTACAATTTTTACATTAGAAATTCATTTTTATTCAAATATTTATCCCATTTAATGTAATAGAATAGATTGTAACACACCTCAGGGTGAAATTTCAGGACATTTGGATCAGTAGATCCGAAGATATCATCAGTTTGGCCTTTCTTTAATCTTTCTCAGTATAATAAAACACATTGAAACACACGTCTCACTACAATTTAAGGTCATTTGAATAAATAGGTCAAAGAAAGGATCTGGCAAAAATACCTACCTCCTCCCATAAAACTTAATGTTAATTTTCGGTTCCTTCGAATTTTCTTCAAAGGTCGCGCTTATACATGTAAATCGAATTCTTTGAACTGGGGGTGTAGTTATAAGGAAAAATGGGGGTGGAATGCTCTGAGAGTCGGAATGAAGGCTGGTTATCTGAGTCAGATCTAGGCTCTATTTAGCGCCATCATATCGGCCTAATTTTAATACATATGCCAAAGTAATTTTAAACTGTTTTGCTCATACATAAAATTTACAATTAAAAAACTAAATTTAATAGATAGTTAACAATGAATAATTATTTCTTCCAAATTGCTAAAATAGTAGTGTACGTAGATGACGCTACAATAGGGAAACGCCGGTAGGCTGCTAGGCATAGAAAAGCGTCTGCAATCAGCAAGGAAGTGAGTTCGAAGATATTTTTTTGCATATTTTGAAATTTGGTTCATAACTGTTGCGTTTACGAATGTGATGATGATATTGATATTGTTTCTTGATGTCTAGATAATGGTTTTCCTTCTGGTGACAGAAACATGTACATTTATTTCTAAACTCATTACTTAATGTGAAGTTGTAGTATTAGGTTTTGAATTATCATGTTAACAATGCTTATTTTGATTACGTTTATAAAAATAATATTGAACTTTTTTTCTTAAAGTTAGTGATCATAAGTGATGATTAGTAATTGATTACTCTTATTAGTTAAAATTAAGAGTTTATTAAATAAATTATTATTAACGTTTATAGGTAAATTTAAACTTGAAACGATATTTTGACTTTGGCAAATATGTAACTGAAAAGAATCCAATTAAGAGTTAATTAAATAAATTATCATTATCGTTTTTAGGCAAATTTAAACTTGAAATGATAATTTTTCATTGTCAAAATTTGTTACTGAAAAGTGAAAAGAACCTTAGAAAGTGCTTGTGCTTCGTAAAATTTATTATTAGTATTATTTGAGTAATCAAACGTTAATAGAAAGATTTTATTGCGAATGCCAATACTAAAATTAAACATCAAATTATCGTTTTTGTTTGTCCAAAATTGTAACGCGCTTAAAGAGAAAAAATAAGTTTTTAGACTTTAGCTTATCTAATCCCAAAACCTAAATTCCCAAATTAAATGTACAGGTATAGTTAACCTCAAAAATGTGTCTGTCTAGAAGCACTTGCAAGTTAATTTAATTAACTTACAATATAAATATATATTTATTTAATTCGAACACTTACAGAGATGGTAATATCATAAACTTGCTTAGTTACAGAGGTTTCCCAGATACACTCTCCAGAGACTACGGTATTAATTTCTTTTGGTTTACAAATCAAATATCTCTTACTTTAAAAATGTGTTTAGTTTTTATTATATTTCACACTTTCCGACGAGTACAATTCCTAAAATAATTTTGTAAACCTTCTAATGCTAAAAACGCGACGTATTTTATAATTGTAGCGCTACCCGTTTTAAACTGCCTATCTACCATTCGCGAATTTCCCGCC
This sequence comes from Phalangium opilio, assembly GCA_019434445.1. Classification (NCBI taxonomy): domain Eukaryota; kingdom Metazoa; phylum Arthropoda; class Arachnida; order Opiliones; family Phalangiidae; genus Phalangium; species Phalangium opilio. Next base: position 613,422 of record JAEQBA010002262.1, on the reverse strand, counting down.
AAGAGATTTCAATTCTCGGCATGTATAGGCGCGCTACCATGGAAACGCGAGAATCACTGCCTCGTACAAAGTTCCCTCCTCCCTGCCCCAACTAAGCAAGACGCGAGAGGAACGCGCCGCCGCCGACGTGAGAGAGATGCTAGGTTTAACCAACATAACTCGAGCTTGTTAATATGACTAGACGGCCGAGAGCGTAAAGGCGTCAATCCGTGGAGTGAGAGCTCTGTGGATGGTGCGGGATCGAAACCCGGTCGTGGAGGAAAATAATTTCATAAATAAATAAAATTCTTCCACGTTGCAGAGCCACCTAAGTGTGATTCTGAGTACTTTTTAAAAATTTCCGAATTCCGCACGGGAAAAAGAGGGGGGAAATGGGGGAGAAAGGCGCGCCCAGCCGTAATCAAATAGTCGGACTAAACCTTTGCACCATCCGATAGATGGCGCAAAGCAAAAAGGTCTTGGTTTGGACCAAGACAGAAAAAACAAACGATAAGAGTGACGTTTATCAATTGACTGAAGTCCCGATATTGCAATTTTTCTTTATTTATATTAATTTAATCCTTAATCAATATTTAATTCAATCAACTGATTTAACAGTTAGTCTATTTATTCCCTCCAAATTGATTGAAAAAACTACAAATTTACGCATTTTCAAGAACAAATTAGATTTTCCGAAATTATTTTATGATATTAATTATTTTGAGCGTTCAATATTGAATAAATTCAGAATTTCAAGATGTAAGAAATTGTCCGTGTGGAATTGGAACCAGGGACCACTTGAACCCAAAGCAAGTATTATACACATGGACCAACGGACCACGAAACGTATTGAGAAGTAAAACACGAAAATAAAAATACTCCTAAATTTATAATATGAAGCTCTAAGACGCGACCTTCCGGGATTTAACCTGGTACCACTCGCAACCAGCGTGAGTATCATACCCCTAGACCAACGTACAACGAACATGTACTGCAAAGTCAAACAGGAAAATCAAGAGCTCCTAAAATTTAGAATTTGAAGGTGTAAGAAATGGTCCTTGTCAGGGTTGGCAAAAACTTAGTTAAAAAAATTTGTGTTTTTATTGTTTATAACACGATTTAAAGTTAGATTTTCGGAAAACATTTTATCGTGAAATTAATTATTTAAAAGGGAGTACGTGTTGAGGGTACAATATTTTATATTTGAAAAATTCTACTGACTGTTTAAAAAAGAGCAAACGATCTTTTCAAAAGGAAAATATAATTTTTTTAATAGCGGATACAAAATGAGTGTGATGCGTAAATTTGTACATTTAACCCCTAATGCCTAAATGCCTGATTTCTTTTGTGGCCACTATTCAGGCAATTCCGCTTCCGTACTTCCGAGTTTCTTGGTCAGAACTCATCATAGATTTGAAACTTCACCACCCCTTACTTATTTGTAGGCGCTCATGTTTTCCGTTTTCGGATTAGGCGTATTAATTTTAGCACTGTCAAAGGCCTGGCTTTATAGATTACGCGTAATCTTTTTAGAACAGTAAAATGTACCAACAGTGTAGAGAAACCACATAGGAAAAATGTTATTGCTTTGCTTTAAGTAGATGACAAAATAAGTTATCCTTAATCATATTTTTGAATATCAGTCTTCAATACAGATTGGTAATGGATAAAACATCTGGTAGGGTCTCCAAACAATTAAACACACATTTGAAACAGTCGAATAATTGGAAGGTTTTGACTGGAGCTTATTATTTCTATTATTTAATCTTTTCGCTCATTTTCAAATAAAAAATAGTTAAAAATATTCGAAATTTTTCTCCATAAAAAAAACATGTTTTAAACTTTTTGTTTAAAACGTTTTAAACAAATTAAAGTTTTTTTTTCATGGCTGTTTAAAACAAGTTTTAAACCAAAGTTTAAAACAATTTGTTTAAAACTTGCCAACCCTGTACTATGGTATTTAAACATGTGCTAAGGGTTAACGGATGTCCGTTAATATATATATCTAGATTAAAACGTAGAAGATTGCAGGATCTTTGCATGCGATTAATAGGATTAACGTTATGTTATAATATAATATTGTAATCTCGATTGTAATTCATGTGTTCTAATAATAATAACAACATTGTAATTTATGTTATAATAAAGTATGTTTAAAAATTAAAATACTTATTATTTCTGTCTTTATTGATTATTAGATATTAACATAAGCTTATAAGATATGTTCCATAAGTATGACACTACCTATACGATTCGTAAGGCTACTGGGAGACTTACAGCAGCTCGAGATAACTAGTTCGAGAAGGAGAACGACGGAAGCGAATTGAATTAAAGTCCTAAGTACACTCGGTGGTTAATTAATTTTGCAGCTAGGACTTATTTCCATCTAGGCACTCCTATTTAGTCTGCATTACTATTAGCCCCCTTTGACAGCAGCGCCCCACTCACTCACCAGGCCTCCCTCGCCTCTTTACCTCCTCGAATCTATGACCTACCTCACTCACTCACTTCAAAATTACAAGCCTTTCAGTTTGTCATGACCAGATATTAATTAAACAAACTTATGGAAGGAACATATCTTTTGAACTTATGATGTAATATACAGCTGTAAAACAGTATTTTTCAAATAGTTGAGCAACTTGTTGAAAATATCACATGATTATTAGTCTTTTTGTGTTATGGTTATGGTACAGTTACAAGGTGAAATAGAACGATATCACATCGGATAATAGCAAAAGTGAATAGGCTACTACGTACAGAAAGTGTAGAAATCGAATTCTGTAGCGCCTTTTCCTGTGGTTTTAAAGAAAACTCTTGAGCAGACGACGCTTAAAAGATGAAGTCAAACCAGATTGGTTGTATTCGAACTTCCCTCCGTTTAGAGCAGCCAATCGTGCTTCAAAGCAATTACATCACCGAAAGTAGTTCGAGTGAGGAAATGTAAAGCCCCGCCCATTGACATGCGCGATAACCACTGGATGTTTTACTTCCAACAGCAAACCGTAGATGGCGAAAAAATCGACTTTTTGGCGCGAAATTTAAAATGCTTGGTTATAGATCATTGGTGTTGCTATAGGTAACGTTAGTTCAAATCATAATGTAAAGGTGAATATTTGTGTTATATGTATATTTCCTACCACGTACACATTATTTATTACTAAACAATAAAGGATTTACATTTATTATTATTAATCCTGTCGTTATGAAAAATGGTTTAAATTATTGGTAGACCGAGCGATGATGAATTGCTTGGAAAATACCTGCCCTTGCGTTTTTGCAATTTAATGTCTTTTTTTTTAAATAAAAGACTAACAGTTTTCTAATAGCTAATTTGTTTGAAGGATCATTTTTCTGTGAACGTTTGCAGTTAATTGCAGGATGAGGAGAGTAGTCTTTGTAAAGAGCGGCTCTTGGAGTCAATTTAGCTCCATCAAATGTAAATAATGACGATAATGACTTGTTTTGTTATGGTCTTAACTTAGCATTAATTTTGCCCAAGCAAAGTAAGTTTAACAAACATTCATTCTATTTCATAATTGCGATTACTTACTTTTTTGGCCAATTCAATTAACTTCAAGCGTAGCACTTTACAAAAACGTCTCTCCTCATCATGGAATTAACCTCAATAAATAACAAAAACAATCCTGATTGCAAAAGAGCAAGAGATGTTATTAAATCCAAACTTGTTGTGCATTTCCTCTGTTCATTCTTTTATTCATCTCAAACATAGATATTGTGAATGCATCAGTTGGTTTTGGGGCTTCAATTGAAGGAACTGCATGTGGGAGTCTCTTTATTATTTCTACCAAAGCAATTCAGAGAAAGATGATAATGCAAACGAAGTGGCTATTAGTAAACTATTAGTCTTTCTTTGATAGAACAAGACATTATCTTGCAAAAGACAAGGCATCATTGCTTGGTCCACCGATAAATTTAAACATTGTTTCCTAACGTTGGGATTATTTGGGAAATATACATCCATTTCTGAGCTTCTGAAACTCGGGATTGGACATTTACAACTCATATCAGAAGTCCATAACCCCCCTCGAAGTACTGAGATGTAACTGTTTATACCCTGGCCGTCTTCAGTGTGGATATTTTGTTCCAACCCCCCCCCCCGTTTTCCGACTAGTTTTGGGGAAATATTCCCCCCCCCTCTTTCAAGCCGGGCTTGGCGCCAAAAATATTTCTGAGAGGGTGGTTTTTTTCACGAACGGGGTGACGTTTTGTAGTATTGTCCAATCGAAACGTTCCCTTCTCTATCGTTTCCTCTTGCCACTAGTCCCTACAGGGAGTAAGGAACGTTAGAGGGAGTATTGATCTAATGTTAAAAAAACGTCATACAGTGGCAAATGGGAAGGAAAGTGGGGGTAGGAATTTTTATCTCCGTTTCACAATTGTAGCTAACGCGCAGGCGCGAGTGACGTCGTTTTCTACTGCCAGGTTTCGTTTCCATCGTCTGCTCAGTGGTCTGCTACTCCACTCTGTTCAACTGTTCGGAGGAAACCGAGGCTTAGTAAAAATGCCAAATTGTTGTTATAATGGTTGTCGGAATGACTCAAGGTCATCGCATAAAGAATATATGAAAGGAATATCCTTCCACGCGTTTCCAAAGCCAAAAACCCAGTTAGAAAAATGTAAAAGATGGATATTAGCTTGTGGAAGACCTAACTTTCTTACACTGGACAGAATTACTAAATGTCGATCGTTACGTTTGTTCTGAACATTTCGTTGGAGGGTCTGGTCCTAGTGTGGATTATCCCGATCCAATGGCATATGATCCAATTAAATATATGATTGTAAGTAACAAGCCAATTTTTGAATAATACGAAAACTATTTGCTTCTCTATTTTAAATATGTAATGTAGGATCCAAGAGAAGCGAAATCTGACAGCTTTTCAAATGAATGTTCCCAAAACAGCACAATCTTAATACGTGAGGAAAAGCTTGAATTGCAAGATTCTGGTTTGGGTGAATGTATAGAAAGTCATCTGGCAAACAGTTCCATGGAAAACCAACAAGATGAAATTTTATCATCGTCTAATTTGGATAATGTTATTACTACAAGTGGTATTGCTGGAAATGAGGTGGTTATAAGTGAGGATTACAACCATCCAATTGATAATACGGTTGTAAGTTTTTCTGTTATATGATATGAAAATGTTTTATTTTAATAAAATTATAATTTAGGATCCAAAAGAACAGAAATATGATTGTGGGGCAAACAAAGTCACACAAAACATCAAAACATTAATTAAGGAGACAGTGGTGGAATTAGAAGATCCTGGATTAAGTGAAGGCTTACTGTTAGGAAACCATTTGGGAAATAACGTTATAGAAGATAGACACAAGGACAAAGCTATTTTACCATCGGCTAATTTAAATATTAATACTACAAGTGCTCTTCCTAAAGATGACCTGGTTATTCATGAAATTGATCGTAATAATGCTGAATAACCGATGATTATTTGCGAACCACACGAAATTTTGTTTCCAAATTACCAACAACCTGAATTATCAAGTGTTGCCAGCATGCTAAAATCCAGATTTTCCACTTTAGAAGAACTATTTTCTCGGTTTTGGCTGTTTCAAATTGCAAAATTAGAGCAACAATTAAATTGGTCAGCAACAAGGAGTTGTATCTCCAATTCCCTGTTTTTATATAGCACGTTAAGAGTTGAAGATTATGGATTTTTAACTATTGAAATTGATGAAAGTCTCCATGTGCAAATAAGAGTTTATGGAGTTCTTCTTAATGACGAACACAGCAGCTTTTCCAACAAGATACCTGAAACCCTGAGAACTTTGGAAGATTTACTTAATATCTTAAGGCATTTAGATACTATAAAAGTATGCCCAGGATTACCGGACCCAAAATATACAGTGTTTAATGAAGTTTTAAAATCTGGTCATGTTAGCAGATTCACAAACGTCATACACTCTAATGCTTGCCAAGGCCTTTTTAAAGGCAAGGAAAAATTAAAAAGATGCTCTAAGTGCACAATATTAAGATATAATCTGAACCGGAGGCTTAAGAGATATGATGGGGAAGTTGTACTCAAAAAGAAAAAGGAAAATCATCATTTTAAGTCGAGAACGCAACTGCATCAAGTTATTCAACAGAAAAACAAAGAAATAAAAAGCTATAGAAGACAGATCAGGCAGCTGTGTAAAAAAGTAGAAAGCCTTCTTAAACGCAAGGGTGGGCCAAATGGAGAGGATGTTTTTAGCAAAATTTTTGATGATGATCCATTTTCCACCAAAGACAATTTCTTAAGAATTCTAATGAGGCAGCAAATGGATCTTCTTAAAAATAAGAAATCTAGACCCGCCAAATGGCCCGAACCTATTATTAAATGGTGCTCGTATATTAGAGCTAAATCAAACTGTGCTTACGAAGCCATTCGAGAAGTCATACCATTACCGGGACCATCGACTTTGTACTCTTATACCTCAGTTTTATCATCCAAAAGTGGATTTACTTCTGAAGCTATTGAAGAAATGAAGCAAAAAATTGACTTAGATTCTGTTGAAGAACATCAGCGCTAGTTTGCTCTCATAGTAGATGAGATGAAAATTAAGGAGGATATTATTTATCGAGCAGCCACTGGCGAAATTGTGGGGTATACACATCTAAATGTTTCAGGAGACAATTTGAAGTCATTAGAACTGCAAAAAACTGGACCACAAGCATCTGACCCTACAATTGCGAGTCATGTTATGACAATTATGGTTTGCGGTTTGACGACTAACTTCAAGCATATATTAGCGTATTTCCCGTGCCATGAAGTCGGAAGAACTGTACTGTATAATGGATGAAGCTATAGAAAGGCTTGAGAGTAACGGTTTCAAAGTTCTAACTGTAACTTGTGATAAATCCGCAATTAATCAGAAGTACATCAAGATGTGCACTGTGCCAGAACATGCAGATAATAATGTAGTGTATCACAAAGCAAAGAATCTATATGCTCCTCAAAATGATCCTAGATACATATTTTTCATGTCTGATCCCCACATCTTATTAAAAGTACGCGCAATAATCTATTTCACAGTGGCTTTACCAAGTCTAGACTCCTTACAAAGAATGGAAAACATCTTTTGTGGGATCATGTTTAAGAGATGTTCAAGAAAGATAGCTCTTCCCACCTAAGGTTGTGTCCAAAACTAACATTAGATCATATAACTCTAGGGCCTCTTAACGCCATGCGAGTGAAACTTGCCTCCCAGATTTTAAGCGCGACAGTTGCCGCAGGAATCGAATCTTTAGTTGGAGACGAAGCTTCGGAAACTGTAGACTTTATACGGAAGTTTAATAGTTTCTTTGATATAATGAACACCAGAAATACTGCCCAGGGGAAGAAAAAAATAAATCCTGATATGGAACCGTTTAAATCAATGCATGACTGGCGTTTCAAGTGGCTTGAGGAAACATTTTTAGGATATCTAAAGGAATGGAAAAATGAAGTAGATGGTCTCAATATCCCGGCAGATGGTAAAAACAAAATGCTGCTCAGTAGGGAAACTTTGGAAGGAATCCATTTAACGGGTAATTAATAATAATAGAAGCTACTTAAATTTAGGGGGTATTTTTTCAATATTGATTTTGGCGCCCTTGTTGAACAATGTACCCTTTTATACCCCTCTCCTGTTCGTACGCCACTGAGTTTGAACTAAACCAATCGTAAAATTAATAACTTTTCAGTACATTCAGTAATCGGAGCAACGAAATTTCTTCTGCAAAAGGGAGCAAAATTCGTTTTAACAGCAAAGTTTAATCAAGATCCTTTGGAACGTCATTTTGGAAAGCACCGTCGCTCAGCTGGCTGCAGTGAAAACCCAGATCTATTAACTGTGGGGTTTAATGAAAAAAAGTTCAAAATTATGCCTCCACTAATTAATACATCTAAAAGAGGAAATACTACAAAAGGCTCAAAATAACTAAATTGTTTAATCACAGCTTAAGTTTAGTTTGTACGTTTTTTTCCATAAGGAACAAAATAATAAAATTGTTTAATCACATCTTAAGTTTAGTCTGTAAGTTTTTTACATAAGGCACAAAATTATTTAATCACAGCTTTAGTTTGTAAATTTTTTTACATAAGGCTCAAAATTGTTTACCCACAGCTTTTGTTCTTTTTTACATAAGGACAAAGTAAAATTATAAATCGCATCTTAAGTTTAGTTTTTCTTACATAAGGCTCAAAATTATTTCATCACAGGTTTAGTTTGTAAATTTTTTTGCACAATGCTCAAAATTATTGAATCACGGGTTCAGTTTGTAAATTTTTTTACATAAGGCTCAAAATTATTTCATCACAGGTTTAGTTTGTAAATTTTTTTGCACAATGCTCAAAATTATTTAATCACAGGTTTAGTTTGTAAATTTTTTTTACATAAGGCTCAAAATTGTTTAATCACAGCTTATGTTCTTTTTTACATAAGGACAAAATAACAAAATTTTAAATCGCATCTTTAGTTTGTACGTTTTTTTACGTAAGGCACAAAATAACAAAATTGTTTAATCACAGCTTTATAGCGATTTCCACTGACTGCTCCAAAGAGTGCTCTCAGGGTTAGGATGACGTAACTGCCCTCGGCGAGTTTTGGAGAGAATAGTTTCGTCAGTGGAACACGATCGAGAGGTCCGAGGGCGCTCTGGTAGTCTGGTTCATTAATCAAAAATGGCGTCGTCCGGAGACGAAATTGTAATAAAGTGCATATATTTTGACCTTTTTGACACAAATGGGCTACCTGTATCAACATCGAATGGCGTTCTTTGTAATGTTTTAATAAATGGTAAGAAACTTATTTTTCATTTAGTTATTGCATATTTCTCGTTCTAACTTATTCCGTCTTTTAAGTCACGAAAACTGAACCGAGGATTAGGTGGTAAGCCTTAGCTTACACAATGTTATAATAATTGTTATGATCTGCTTAAACTTGGCTATTAAAATTTGTCTTGGCTGCTTTTATTTTTCAATATAGTTCATATTCTAATTGTTAATTATTTTTAGGTGAAAGTCAAGATATGGAAATAGCAAAAATACTTCTGCAGAAATCTGGCATTCTACCATCAACGTTATCTGACCTATCGACATCAAGAACAAGTAGTAAAACCTTAACACAATCAACAAGCAATGCGGCACTATCACATAGTTCTCCTGATCTAGTTGTAACTCCAGAATCATGTTTAGCTTCTAATCTTGATACATCATCACCATCTACAAGTCAAGTTTCAGCCACTAGCCACAAAGAGTTTGCAAAAAGTAAATAACCAATAATAATATAATATTTTAAATGTTTTATAAATGAAATGAAAAACATTTTAGATGTTGAATGGGATGATGGCGATACAAAATTTCTTCTAGATCGATATGATTTGTATCTATCGCAAATTGGCCCCATGAAAAAATTTAAGAAGAAAAAAGATATGTGGGAAAAAATTTCTCAAGATATTAAAGAACATCTACAACTAATTAGAAGTGCTGCTCAGTGTGAAAATCGTTTCAAAACTGTGTTGAAAAGGAAAAAGGACAGTGAGGAACGTAATAAAAAATCAGGGGAAACTCGCAAAAATGTTGAATTTGAAGAGGAAATTCTCAAAATAGCTGCTAATGATGATAGTGTGATACCTGAAGTTATTAGAGGCGTTGGACAAGTCACCTTCAACTCAAAAAGAGCACATTCGTCGCCTGTTAAAAAGAAAAGTAAGAAGACTGCACCTAGTGTGATTGCGGAGACTTTGGTTCAAATTCATAAGGAAAAAGAAGAGGCTAAAGAACGCAGACACAAAGAGAAAATAGAAGCTTTAAAAGAACTGTTTGGAAAATAAGTTTTATTAGAACTGATTGAGCTTATTTGATTATTTATTTTGATTTTTGTTTGATTATTTATTATCATTTCTGTTTATTTTTTTTAATTTTGTTTATTTTTTTTAATTTTGTTTATTTATTTTAATTTTGTTTATTTATATTTATTTTCATTTTGTTTGAATATTTATTTTATTTTTTAGGTTGATAGCGCCAAATCATTAAAGTGGCTCAATAAAATGTTTATTTTTTCAAAATTTGGCAAATTCTATCTCTTTTTGCTTCTCCTAATTTCCTAAGCAATGTTTCTCGTTTTCCATATTCATTAAAACATTCAACATTAGAGTCATCGCCTAGGGTCTCTGGTTCATATTCCCATTCGTCTTTGAAGTCAATACATAAGTTGTGTAAAACACAACAGGAAACAAGGAATTTAGTGGAAGTGTTTACGCGATGAAAGTCAAGTCTAATTAACTGTCGAAAACGCTGCTTGAGAATACCAAACGTATTCTCAATCAAAACGCGTGTAGCACAAAATTTTTGGTTGAAATTAACTTGTGCATTGGTTAAAGTTCCATATTGTCGGTAAGGGGTCAAAAGCCATTCTCGCAATGGATAAGCAGCGTCTCCTAACAAGTGATATCCATCACCACATTTTGAGGGAAGAGCTTTATATATGTATGATAATCGGAGCACCCTAGCATCATGGATTTTACTTGGAGTGCCTGTGAAAACATCTATAAATCGGCGCTTCGCATCACAGATTCCTTGAAGAGTAATAGAAGTTCCATCATGTCGATTAATATACGTTGATTTTATTTTATGCACTGGTGTTCTTATTGAAATATAGGATCCATCAATACAGCCCAAAACCCCTGGAATTCCACCTTGCTTTAAAAAAAATAATTTCAAAATAAAGTTATACACTTGCTATGTTCCTGAAATCTTACTGGTATAGCTTCAAAATCTTTTGCCGCATCTTCTTTTTCCTGTTCCGTACTAGGAAAGCATATTACTGAAGGGGCTAAACTGATTAAAAAGTCCATAACTCTAGATATCTGTCGATGGAACGATGTTTCACCAACACCAAATCTACTGGCCACATCACGAATGCTTGTTTTATTACCAGCGAACCATAAAAATGCCAACACATGAATTTTGCCAGAAATTGCTGGGCTTTCCCCACAGACATTATTTGGATAATATGTGGAATTCTCGAACCGTTCAATTAGAAACTCGGACGTTTTTCTTTCTAACCTAAAGTTTCTACGAAACTGAAACCAATTAATAGAATTAATATTTCAACTAATTTACAAAAAATCTTTTTGCACATTTTGATTCATTACTTCTATATCAGAGTAGTGATCGACAACGTCTCCGATATAATTATTGATTTTAGGACGAGGCGTAATATCTTTAAAGTAATGCGACAAAACTTCGTATTCTTCATCTTCAGAACTTTCAGAAGATGATTCCAAAAATAAATACGCGTAAGCGAGAGCCCGTCTTCTATCACAAACCGCCTGGTCCGTCATTTTAATTTTATTACGTCATACTCGAGCACCGTCGCTCCGTCGAATTTTTCAGAGCACGAAAGAGCAATTCTCGGGCAGTTTTTGGGGTCAGTGGAAAACGCGATTCTGGGCGAGTGTTGCACTCGTGTTCCCAGTGGCGGACGAAAACGCACCAAGAGTGCACTTAGAGTGCTCTAGTGCAGTCAGTGGAAATCGCTATAAGTTTAGCTTTTTCTATTGAAGTTTTTTTACATAAGGCTAAAAATAATAGAATTGTTTAATCACAGCTTAATGTTCAGTTTTTTCACAAACGAGTAACCTTAATGAAGTAATTAATGGAAAGGAACATGTAGAGTTTGAGGCGTTTTCTTTCACTTCGACAATGACTAGGTATAATTAGGTATAAATTTTTGGGCTACTTATTCAAGCACGAGCATTTCAATTTGCATGTACAGGCAGCATTTTCTTTTAGTGTTCTTCGTAGACTTTTTCTTTTGGCCAAAGAAATGCGTTGCGCTTCTTCAAGTTTTATTTTTGTGTACTTCCTTAAAGCAGAGCCTCTGCAGTTGATGTACGTATCGTAAACTACTTTTTTGGCTCTTTCTCTAATATTCAAATTTTCTTCGCCCCAGAGTTCATTCCACTGTTTTGATACATCAGATTCGTTTAACCTATCTAGAATAATATTTTTACGGGACTTTATGTCTCCTTCTTTTGACTTAAATTGAACTAAATATTTTTGGTGGTTTTGATCATTATTGTAAAAAGATTTTACAACTTCATCAAGCAATTTAAAAAATTTAAATCCGAGTTCGGTCAGAATAATTAATCCACCCCTACTTAAAAACGCTGACCACTCAGCATAAGTCTTGACTGGATCTTTAGAATAAGTTTTCAAAACGCATTTTTCAAAAAGTGGAAGAATCACTGGCTCTTGGTGCAAGCGCGAAATCTTTTTCATTACGTGACCTCCAATGTTATGAATCACTTGGTCTTCCTTCTTATTAATTTCGGCTTGAGATAGTGCAGGAAAATCCAAAATTTCCTTTGATGAGTCGGAGAAATTAGGCTTTAGATCCACCCATTTGCCCAAAACCCTCAGCATAAATCTTCTTAGCCAATTATAAACGATTTGTTCTTGGACTTTTTGGTCAAGTTCTTTAAAATTGTTCACCTTTACAAATATTTCGAGTACATCTCTAATAAGATCTGGGGTTTCTCTAAGGTATCTCGAATGTACCAAGAATGAAGCCTTGTCGATAATATGTTTTGAATTTAAAAATGCTAGTCTAGTGATTGTTTTGTTGTCCAGCTTTAAGGAATGTGGTTCTTCAATAAGATTTTTTATAAACGCCTTTACACCCTCTCCTTCAATGTCAACATCCTTCATGTCTTGACAGCTTTGTTCAATTAAAATTTTTTCGTAGGTTTCGAAAAAATCTTCATTAAAATCTAAATAAAGGGGTCAAATTATCAAACCAAAACTGAAAAGCAATAAATTTAATGTTTTTATACCTGATGAAGAAAAGTTTTTGGCTAAATATAGTTGAGGTTTTATACTTTTTGGGGCTGGAGGGGTTTTCAAAGGCGGTATTGGTATACTTTGTGTATCTGCCGTTTTTTTGGGAACTGACAAATCCAATGGGAAATTGTCTGGTATAATTTCTTCTACTTCCTATTATGGGACTTAATTAATATACATTTAGTTTATTAAAAGTTGAAACTTACATTGAAAGAGTCATCAAAAAAACATTCTGGTAATGGATCAGGACCATCCAAAAAATGCTTCAAGCAAACAAAATGTCTTGAATTTATTTTCTCGGGGGTTTTTTTTATAAGTACTGTACATTACTGTTTTAGTATTTTAGTATATTTTTGTGTTTTAGTATTATTATTTGGGCCTATTCAGATTTATTATCAGTATTTTGTGTTATTTGTATTTTTAAATTATCGCAATGGCCAACTCTAATGTAGAAATTGAACTCCCTATTGAAGTTGATAGTTTTTTAGTCGACTTTCCAGACTCGTTAGAAATAGCATTTTTAAATGCCGATGACACGTTCTTGGCAAACTATGCGACCCCTCAGCCTATGTTTAACATTACCCCTCCGTCTCCCACCCAGTCTAGGGCTAACAATAGCCCTTCTCCTCCTTTATCGCCTCTGGAAGAGGCGTTTCAAAACGACGATGTTTCTTTCTTAGACGGTTATACTACCCCTCCTATAGCTCCATCTCTGAATGAGTCAATGGATGAAGGGGAAGGACAGGTAGGGGGTGGGGTTCTTACTCCTCCACCTCCACCCCCATCTCCGCTAGTTGCACCACCAGGTGTAAACGTACTTTCTAGCGGGGTAGTGTCCTTCCCCAATTTTAATCTTGATGGATGGGAAATGGAAGTACAATTCAACAACAACATCGTTGAATCTGTAAGCGACTTCCTAGAATACGTTTTGGACGACTGTTTGCCCGATGACATGATTGCAATTTCAATGACAAGCATTAGTAATCCAGGCATTCAAACCGCAGACTTTAGTTTTAGAAGAAGAGACCAAATAGATATTGGATTCATATGATAAGTCGCATAATTCCGAAGGAGGATCAAGGTTTTTTCTCGGTCCGATAGGAATAAACATACAGCGCGTGAGGTTGCCCCAAGGCGCTTGCCGAGGAAAGGCTATTGGAATTTGTAGCTTCGAGACTTTTGCCAGGGAGAAAAAATGTATTGTACAGATCAGAAACAACGATCGGTTATGCCTCCCATATGCTCTAATTTTTGCTAGAATACACAGGGATCATACAATGCATCCCCTTGACAAAAGCCTCGAGGCGGATTTCAAAACACTATGTCGTCCCGATATCAGTAAAAAATCAGGAGAGAGGCTTAGGAAGATGGCGGAGGAATTAGCGCTGGCGGCGGAAATACCATTGGACGAATGCGCGGGGGCGGGTGCTCTACCTCGATTTCAATCATACTTGGTTGAATACCAAATAATAGTATTTACAGTTAGAGCAAACGTCGTCGTCTCAAACGACGGATTGCTCGGCAAAAGGTCAAATCGGGGTCTGAAACGGTCTCCACCGCCGCTGGGGGTGCGATGGCTCGTGACAACCCAATGAAGAGGCCCAGAGCGGAGGATTCGACTCCCTCACCAAGTACCTCGCAGGCGGCGTCGAAAAAGGCTAAGTCCTATAGTGACGCCGCCAGCTCAGAAAAGATGGCCATTGTCAAAAAAGGCTATCCGACGGCGGTCATCACGGAGGAAGACGTGGGCCCAATTCAGAAGGCGATTCTAAGGGCGCTGGATGGGATACCTTCGGGGAGCCCTCTACCGCGCCTTGCGAACTTTAGCCTGACGACCGGGGCCCTAGTATACTCCTGTGAGGATTCGTTCACTGGGCAATGGTTGAAGGACAACTTAGCCTACTCGGTGGTGGGGGATGCGGTGCTCTCAGTAATGAGAGCTAGCGAACTCCCTAAGCCGTTTAAGGTAATGTTCCGCACCAAGGACCAGATCACCAAGGAGCCGGCGGTGCTGTTTCGGCGCCTAAAGGTCCTTAATGCAGGTTTTGCCACTGAACGCTGGAAATGTATCCGGACGTACGTGGACAGGGCCGTACGGTACTGGGTACTGCTAATTGATGGCTCCTCATTGGAAGCCATTAAGAATGCTGGTTTCGTGGGCTATACTGGAGTGGACAAGGGTTCCTTCAAACTCCTTCAGAACACGGAAACCACTAAAACCACTGTAGCCGAGTCTGCGGCGGGGGGTGGGACTAGCGAGATGGGGGATCTCGCGGAGGAGCTCTCTGGTGTCGCTCTAGGCACAGAGGGGGAGGGGGGGGTGGCTCATTCGGAAGTCTGTTCTTCCATGGATGAGTCCACCCTACTGGAAGAATCGGATGGGACCCTTCGGGGTTCAGCCGATGAGCGTCCTAGTGGTCCTGGTGAGGGGGAGGATCTTGGGACTGGGAGCTCGCCTGTCGGGGGGGGAGGTGCCATTAGCCCTCTCGGGACCGATGAGGTGTAGCTAGGTCCCTTCTGAACCCCTCTCTTAGGGACCATGGGGACGCTACGTGCAATTCAAATCAACTTGCACCACAGTAAGGCGGCCTCTGCGGTACTCTGCAGGAGGTTTGCTATAGAGGGTCTTGATCTGGCCCTCATACAAGAACCGTGGATTTGCCATGGCAAAATCCTCGGTCTTGACGCGGCGGGGTCACTATTCTATGACCAAACTGCTGCTAGACCTAGGGCGTGTATTTTGGTTCGGAGGGATCTTTGTTGTATCTCTCTACCGCTGTACACTTCCCAGGACACGGCGGCCGTGAATCTAGTCCTGGCCACTGGGCATGCCAAGTTGACTATCACGGCTGCCTCCGCATACTTTGCCCACGACGCGGACTCTCTCCCGACAATTGAGGTGATCAATTTGGTCAATCAATGTGAAAAGAGAGGGGACAAGCTAATCATTGGCTGCGATGCCAATGCTCATCACATCACGTGGGGCAGCTCTGACTGCAACAAGAGGGGTGATGATTTACTAGAATATTTAGTTGGTTGTAAACTCTATATTCTTAATCAAAACAATGAACCTACTTTTGTTACTTCTAATAGAAGGGAGGTCATTGACCTCACGCTAGCCACAGAAAACCTCGTGTCTTCCGTGTCTAACTGGCATGTGTCAAATGAACCGTCTCTGTCGGATCATAGGCACATCTGCTTTACTGTCGCGATTACTTCTGTCCCGGCGGGGACGGAGATACGCAACCCAAAACGGACTAATTGGGCCGGCTATAGGGAAGACCTAATCCTACGCTACGGAGGGGGTCACACTCTTAAACTTACTTCACCTAAGGATCTTGATCGGGCTGCTGGTGATTTACAGTGCTCCATCATGGAGTCGTTCCACCGGAACTGCCCACTTAAGACCGTCAACCGCTCGAGGCTTGTCCCTTGGTGGAACGCGGATCTCAGCCGGCTTCGTAAATACACGCGCAGGCTCTTTAACAAAGCCAAGCGCACGGGTGACTGGGCTGGATACAGGCAGTCCCTTAACGCCTACAACAGGGCCATTAGAGCTGCTAAGAAGGACTCCTGGCGGACCTTCTGTGAGCAAATCTCCAATGTCCCTGCCACGGCTAGGGTCATGAAGATTCTAGCGCACGACAGCACACATCGACTTAATGCTATTAAGCTACGGGAGGGTGTGTACACTAAATCTGGGGCTGAGACTCTCAAGCATATGCTGGAGGTCCATTTTCCTGATTCTACTTTTATTAATCCAACAAACCCTGACTCTCTCTACCCTGTCCTGCACAGGGCTAAGAGGGAAGACTGGCTTGTAGCCAGACAGGTTGTCACGATTCCCAAGCTTCGGTGGGCTGTCAACTGTTTTGAGCCCTACAAGTCTCCGGGACCCGATGGGGTCTTCCCTCTGCTTTTGCAGGAGGGCTTAGACCACATCGCCTCTCCGCTATGCAAGATCTACAGACTTTGCATTGCTCTCGGTCACATACCTCGTGACTGGAAACGCTCTAGGGTCATCTTTATTCCCAAGCCCGGGAAGGCTTCCTATCTCGAGGCGAAAGCATTTAGACCCATATGCCTGACCTCCTTCTTCCTCAAAATTCTGGAGAAGTTGGTGGACAGGTACATCAGAGACGAGGTACTTTCGGTAACTCCTCTCTCTTCTTCACAATTTGCCTACCAAAAAGGCAAATCCACTGAGACGGCCCTTCACGGCCTTACGAATTGCCTGGATAGGGCATTCGAGTTTCAGGAAATTTCACTGGCTGTCTTCCTCGATATCGAGGGGGCCTTTGACAAGGTCTCTAGCTCGGTTATTACTGAAGCTGTTGAGAGATTTGGCATCAGCGCCACTCTTGGCCGCTGGATCAAGTCCATGCTTACCGACCGCGAGGTGTCGGCGTCCCTCCTTGGGGACTCTCTAGGGGTGACTACCAGCAGGGGCTGCCCTCAGGGTGGAGTGCTCTCCCCCCTGTTGTGGTGCCTGGTGGTGGACGAGCTCCTGGGGAGGCTCGGGGGTGCTGGGGGCTGTTGCTGCTTCGGGTATGCGGACGATGTAGCGATAGTCTTTACGGGGAAGTTCCCGGATACTGTTACCGCGCTTATGAGATCTGCTCTCTCTAGCGTGGAGCAATGGTGTCAGGCGGTTAACCTCACCGTTAATCCTGATAAAACTGTCCTTGTTCCTTTTACGAGGAAGAATACTAAGGATCTGTTCAATGATATCTCTTTCTTTGGCCAGGTCCTGACAAAGTCCTCCGAGGTGAAATACCTGGGGGTGACTTTTGATTGTAGACTCACATGGAAGCCGCATCTTGATCGGTGTATTAAGAAGGCCAAGATGCTCTTCTGGAGGACCAGGAGCTCTGTCGGCCAGACTTGGGGCCTCAACCCCAAGGCTGTACACTGGCTCTATACTGGGATCATCAGACCCATACTATCTTACGGGGCACTTGTCTGGTGGACAAGGGTCCGGCTTAAGACGGTGCAGGCTGCCCTGCGCAAGCTTCAAAGGCTTGCCTGCATTGGTGTTACGGGGGCCATGAGATCGACCCCAACTGCTTCCCTGGAGGTGCTCCTCGACATGCTTCCTCTTCATCTCTTCATTGAGGAGGAGGCTGTCATGGGAGCCTACAGGCTCAACATTAGTGGCTGTTGGGTTCCAAGACTTTGGGATTACAGCCATACGAAGCTCTTTCGGGAGTACGCCGCACTTGAGCCGTCGCTTACGATGTGCTCTGACAAAACCGTCACCAGTTTTGATTTCACTAAGCCATTCAGTATCCACTTCCCCAGTCGGGCAGAGTGGACTAACCTGCTGCCTCTTGGCACTGGGGGTGAAACCATTTGGTTCACCGATGGCTCCAAGACTGATTCCGGCGCTGGCGCCGGCTATTACTGTCAAACCACAAGGGTCGGCTTTTCTGCTTGCCTGGGCACCTTCGCTAGTGTGTTCCAGGCTGAAATTGCCGCGATCTGTTATTGCGCAGATTACTGTATTAACAAAGGGTATACCGGACGGACTGTGAGAATTTATTCTGACAGTCAGGCTGCCCTGAACGCTCTGAACCAGTGTCAGATTTCTTCTCAACTGGTGCGTAGCTGCCTCGACCTGCTAGCGCGACTGGCATCCTGCAACAGGGTTCTGCTGTACTGGGTGCCAGGGCATAGCGGATATTATGGCAATGAGCAAGCCGATAGATTTGCGAAAAGGGGTGCGGAGGCCAAGCTCTTGGGGCCGGAGCCGGCCGTCCCCATCCCCTACAGGCACGTCAAACGGTGTCTGCATGACAGGTTGACTGTCATACAAAATCAGCTCTGGCACAGCATGGAGGGCCAGAGACAGACAAAGTTGTTTGTCGATGGTCCCTGCAGGTCTCGTGCTAGGGACCTAATTTCGCTCGGCAGATGGGATATTAGGCTGGCCACCGGTCTTTTGACCGGGCATTGCCGGCTTAATAGGCACCTCCATCTGATGGGTTTTGCCGACGACCCTCTCTGTAGGTCGTGTCAGGAGATGGAAGAAACATCCGCCCACGTACTTTGCGAGTGCGACTACTTCGCCTCGCTTAGATTAGAATATTTTGATTCACACACCCTGGAACCCTCGAGGGTCTCCTCTCTCACGGTGGAGCGAATTCTTAGCTACGCTGCAGCTACAGGCCTATTCAAGGCCTGATTACGAGGATGCACAATATGCCTTTGGCATCGGTGCTAGGGCGCGTACCCTCCTCATCAACAATAATAATAATAGAGCAAACGTCCCCTACCGTATTTTCGGAGAACCAAATTTCATTCCGGGTGCTGATGGTAATCCAAAGCCGCGGCTATACCTTAACTATGAAAATCATTTTGACGTCATCACTAAACCTAAGCCTCTCTTCCATTTCGAATATTTCTGCGAGAGCTGCCTTGTGGGGTATAACAACTTAGATTTTAACCACGCTTGCAACAAGTATTGTTATTCCTGTCAAAGGGCCGAAGATTGCGAGCTGGGAGAAATTAGATGCGGGACCTGCCATCGCGACTTTAGGGGGCAAGAATGCTTTGACGCCCACAAGGCTAGCGGAAGTAAAACCCTATCAGTCTGCCAAAGGGTTTTTAATTGCCCCCGTTGCGCGAAAACAATAGATATGGGGAAACGCAAGTCACTCCATTCTTGCGGTGAAGTCTATTGCGTCATCTGTAATAAATTCAACCCACACCCCCACTATTGTTTCATGCAGGTTACCGACTCTAAAGCCCACCCTGCGGCTAAAAAAGCTAAGACCCATCCTTCGGTTACTATCTTTTATGATCTCGAATGCGTTCAAAATACCCCAGACCCTTCAAACCCTAATGCTTTCCTCCACACTCCTATTTTATGTATTTCCCAAAAAATCTGTGATCAATGCATTCTCGAGAAATCCGATCAATTTAATTGCGCCACCTGTGGCCCTCGAGAACGGGTGTTTCTCGGGAATGATCCTGTTCTGGATTTTTTAAATTATCTTCAAGAATTCCACAATTCTCCCAAAATAACCGTAATTGCCCATAATGCGAAGGGCTATGATTTACAATTTCTGTACAAAGCCATGTTAGCCATCAAAGCGTGGCGCCCTCAAGTGATAATGACGGGAACGAAGATTATGCAAATTCGATATGAGAATTTGACATTTATAGATAGTTTAAATTTCATCCCTTCTCCCTTATCTAGCTTTGTTTCCACTTTTGGCTTAGACCCTAGCAGAAGTCCATAACCCCCCCCTCGAAATACTGAGATGTAACGGTTTATACCCTGGCCGTCTTCAGTGTGGAAATTTTGTTCCAACCCCTCCGTTTTCCGACTAGTTTAGGGGAAATACTTTCCCCCCCTTTCAAGCCAGGCTTGGCGCCAAAAATATTTCTGAGAGGGTAGTTTTTTTACGAACGGGGTGACATTGGGTAGTATTGTCCAATCGAAACGTTCCCTTCTCTATCGTTTCCTCTTGCCACTAGTCCCTACTGCAAAAAATGGTATAGGGGGGAAGAGTAGAATAAGGCTTGGCGGGAGAGTTCCACAAGTGCTGTTTTTTTCACGTACTGTACGTAAAATCTTAAATTTTACATTTTTAATCAATTTTCGGTTATTGTTCCCTCTCTATTTTTTAATATATTGCTCAGATTTCAGAAGACTAATTTAACTAAGTTATATAATACTCTTCATAAAAATTTTTGATATTAACTTAAGCGATAAAAAAAGGTTTTTTCGTATTTAAAAAAAACTACCCTAATATCCACGCTAGCCTCTGCGGCGCGTTGAGTTTTGGGGAATTTCCGTTGTCATTTTTTAAAACCTCTCAGACACGCCCTCTGTTCTTATAGGCTCCTTTATGTTCGGGAAATTCAAAAGCCAAATAGAAACACCCCTTTAGAGACACTTTTTTCTCTTGGGACCGCCACTATCGCACGGCTCTCTCAGAGGCGAGAATTTGTCTGGTGGCGCTAGCGTCGCGGTGTTTGACTGAATTGAGCCCTGAAGAGGTTATGGGGGAATGCTTGATTTTTGTACTCCAAGTGTGATGGACTCCTGCCCTAGTTTAAATAAGGGACATTTCCCGCACTTGCTCTTCAACTTTGTTCCTGAACACGTGTTTGATCCAAAAGATCCTACGCGTACAAATTATGTCTTGTTGAAGAGTTGATCCATTATTGCCGTTTGGACGTTAGGATTTTAAGAGAGGGGTGCTTAAAGTACAGGGAGATTTTTGAGAAGATTGCGGACGTCAACCCTTTTACCACTGCCGTGACAATTGCCGGGCTCTGCAACGCCATTTTCAGGAAGGACCACTTAGCGCCAAATTCAATTGGAATTGTTCCACCTTTTGGCTGTAGAATGAAAGACCCTCAATCTAAAGTAGCCATCGAGTGGTTGAGGTGGGAAGCCCATAAGCGCGGGGTCATTATTAAATCGGCTTTTAACGGTTCGGAACCTAAAATTTTGAACATTAAAGTCGATGGGCTTCTAGTAGACGATCTTGGCGCAGATCAAAAGGTCGTCTACCAATTTCAAGGTTGTTTTTGGCACTGGTGTAGAACCTGTTTCCCGGTAAACAGAGACCTGGTTTTGCACGGTGACGTCACCCAAACTTTGCACTCCCGCTATACTGATACTTTGAACTGTAATAAGAGGCTTAGGGAGCTGGGGTATAAGGTAATCGAAATGTGGGAATGCGTATTCCACAAATTGAGGGAGCAAAAGCCCGAAATTAACACCTTTCTCTCTTCCATTCATGTCCAAATCGATGCGTGGGAACCACTTAATCCCCGTAACGCATTTTTCGGGGGACGTACTTCCGCTCTATGTCTTCATCACAAGGTTAAGCCGGGAGAGGAGATTCGATATGTCGACGTCACTAGTCTATATCCATGGTGTAACAAATACGGCAAACTACCTTACGGCCACCCTACGATCTTGACAGACAACTTCCCACCCATTAACGAGATTGAAGGTTTTATTAAACTGGATATCCTGCCCCCTCGTAACCTCTTCCACCCAGTTTTGCCCCAAAAGATCGGGGGGAAATTGTGCTTTGCCCTGTGTCAGCTGTGCGCTGAAAACAAATATCAGGGGGATTGCACACATTCCGACGAGGAAAGAGTTATTAGGGGGACGTTTGTGGCGGATGAAGTCCATTTAGCGGTTAGAAAGGGTTACGTGGTTTTTAAAATCCACGAAGCCTGGTCGTATAAAATATCTCAGTAAGACCCCGTAACTAAATCAGGCGGGCTTTTTAACAATTACGTCAACTGCTTTCTGAAGCTAAAACAGGAAAGTAGCGGCTGGCCTTCTGACGTAGTAACCCAAGCTCAGAAAGATCAATACGTAGCCGAGAGGAAGGGGTAAAACTTGATCCTAGCTGTATCGAGAAGAACGCTGGCAAGCGTACCATCGCCAAACTGTGTTTGAATTCGTTTTGGGGCAAATTTGGTGAGAGGACTCGCCTTGACAAGGTAGAAGTCTTCGATGATCCACAGAAGTTCTTTAACTTGTTCTATGACCCAGCAATTGAGGTCAAGACGTTGATACCAGTTAGCGACGACATTTGCGTTGCTAAGTGGTGTTATATCAACGAGATTGACCCAATTAATAAAAATGTCAGTGTTCCGATCGCAGCGTACACCACTGCCATGGCTAGGATTAAGCTTTATTCCTACTTAGAGTGCTTGGGTGAGTCTGTTTTATATACAGACACTGATTCGATACTGTACGTTTACACACCAGGGGGCGTCGAAATCGAAACTGGGAATTTCCTAGGTGAAATGACCAATGAGCTTGAAAAGTACGGACCCCAGGCCTACATCGAAGAATATGCGAGTGGTGGATGTAAGAACTACGCTTACAGAGTTTTGAACCCTGATACCGGATCGACAGCCGTCGAGATGAAGGTTAAGGGGTTCCGACTTAACCATACCACCAAAGATTTGGTTAACATGGACCGGTTAATGGGGCTTATAGGCATTTACGAACCGCCGGCGGAACCAATCCAAGTACCAATCCCCAAGCAAATACGCCGAAAGGCTGATCACACTGTAATAAGTGTCGACCAGTCCAAGGCTTATAGAACTGTGGTGGATAAGGTTAGGTTAATTGAAGATTTCCGCACGCTACCTTACGGTTACCGAGTTTGAGCACATTCGACAGTATCTATTTCTGTGAGGGGTCTCTTCTTTTCTATTTATTTATTTATTTATTTATTTATTTATTTATTTATTTATTTATTTATTTATTTATTTATTTATTTATTTATGTATATATTTATTTATTTATTCTAGAGGGCCGGTAGGCCCTTCTAGATAAGATCCCACACCCTCCCGTAATGTTAAATGAAAATTCACAGATTTTCGCCGATTTTCCCATAGGAATAACATGGGGTTTTCGGTGCTCCTGTACATCGAATCATTTAAAAACTAAAGCGAAGTTACGTTTCGGAATACTTTCAAATTAACAAGTAACTATTCAAGGTGTGCCTTTTTCAAGTTTCATCAAAATTAATTAAGTCTAAGTATGTTAATTTAATTAAAAATGTAAGTACCTCAAAAGATTATTCTACAGCAGACGACGCTAATTGTTCATTACTCTACAGTAGACGACGCTAATTTGCCCTTTCACCGCCTTGAAACTTTAACTTGATATTTTTCAATAAATATAACACTATATTTATTAAAAATTTCTCTGGCGGGTCTATTTTTCGTTTAATTATGTGTCTCGGTTGAAATTCTATACTTAAGATACCTTTATAATTTATATTTTAGATGTTAGTTTCGACCAAGGCTTAAGTTGCCTTACTTAGGCCATGGATTTATAATAGAAGCTTACGCTTCATGGATATTTCACTGTAGCCTTTAGTAAGGCATAAGGATAGATATATCAGTGTTTGAAATAAGGATTTTTTTAAAACTGGACCTGTGGCCTAGGTATTTTAATTAAAATAACTGGCCACGGTGCCACTCACTGTAAACGTACAAGGGCAGTGAACCCAATGTCATGGATAATTGTAATCGTAGAGTGGACTGTAAAAGATACGGATTTGATAGTTTAAAAATCGTGGCAGGATGTTGGTTTTGAAGTTGACTATTAAGCTCGGGTTCTAAAACGAATTGTGAGCCGTATCTTATAAGAATTAGTAGAAGTGTAGAACCATTTTTAACCTCGTCCTAGAAGTGAAAAATTTCGCATTTCAGGCAAAAACTTGTTTTATAATAGATTAATACAAATGCAGACTGAAGGAACAGATATTATATAAAAAAGGCTTTGGTTTGCCCAAGCCTGAAAAACAAAACGATAAGAGTTTTTTCCAGTTGACTGAAGCGCGGATATTTTATTTTTCTATATAATTTTAAAGACAATCCGTATTTTACTACTCTTTAGAATTTAATTCAATCTCCTGATTTTACTGGTAATGGATTTATTTCCTATAAATTAATTGAAAAAAAAAATTACTTATCTCAGATTTTTCATGATAAAATTTTACGAAAATGGAATTGTTGAAAAATCTGAGATAAGTAATTTTTTATTTCAATTAATTTATAGGAAATAAATCCATTACCAGTAAAATCAGGAGATTGAATTAAATTCTAAAGAGTAGTAAAATACGGATTGTCTTTAAAATTATATAGAAAAATAAAATATCCGCGCTTCAGTCAACTGGAAAAAACTCTTATCGTTTTGTTTTTCAGGCTTGGGCAAACCAAAGCCTTTTTTATATAATCTAGTCAGCTCCGGTGATATTTATTTATTTATGTATATATCTAGTCAACATGTATTTAGTCATTATATAAAGTCTAGTCATATTGTTTTTGATCAGTATTAACAATTAGTCATTTTCGTCTCGGTGAAATGTCCTGTGATTACGTGCCGATCTCGTCTATATATATACAAACACTTTACAATCTTTATCTCATTCGTTCGTTGAAAGTCAAAGGGTAAGGTCATGTATCCTTTCTACCATCCTTTTAACATGGTGATAGCAGGCCCGTCTCAAAGCGGGAAAACTCAATTAGTTTTAAAAATATTAGATAATAGGGAAGCCATGTTTTCCCCTAATATATGCGAAATACATTGGTTCTACGGTGAATGGCAACCTTTTTTCGAAAGTTTGAGAAAATTTGTGGTTTTCAAACAAGTTATGCCAGATTTATCAGAATATACAGGCGGTAAGCCTTGCCTTTTAATCATTGATGACTTGATGACCGAGAACAAAGGAGAAGTTGGTTCTCTTTTTACCAAGGGAACGCATCATCGCAACTTGAGTGTAATTTATATCGTCCAAAACGTATTCCATCGATCCAAAGACCCTAGAGATGTTTCTTTGAACGCTCATTATCTTATTCTTATGAAATCTCCTAGAGACAAATTGCAAAGTTCAATAATAGCTAGACAAATGTTTGCCGATAAATGGCGTTTCGCTGTCGACGCCTACCGTGACGCTACTAGTTTACCTTTCGGATATTTATTATTCGATCTACACCAAAGATGCCCCGAGAATCATAGACTTAGGACTGGAATATTTCCCGACAACCCTTGCGAAGTTTACATTCCCAAATAATTATAATAGTAGATGGGTGTTTAGCCATCTCTTCATTTAGTCACTATGCCTTATGCCGTTCGGTCGCAAAGAAATTTGCTCTCCGTTATTGCCAATTCCCCTCGTAAGCAACGTAGAATCATATTACGTAACGCCAAGAAACCCTTAATTGACGCAATCGCAGAGTGTGTTGAAAATACTTTACACGGTAACGTTAAATTAAATAAAAGTCAAAAAGCTAGATTAGCTAGGCATTCCGCAAAACTAAGAAAAATTGCTAACAAGAGAATATCTTGGAAAACAAAACGTGATATATTAGTTCAGGAGGGTGGTAGTTTCTTTTTTTTCCTTTTCCCTCTCGTCTCCTCTATTATCGGCGCCATAACAGGAGGTAGTCAGTAAAAAATGCAGTACGCTCAGAAAATGGTCCTTGTCCCTAGCTCTACCTTTAAAAGCGACCCGTTCCCACACTCACAACAACAAGTAGTTTCGGAATTGGACAATGAAATGAATGTTATTTTAGCTCGTAAAAATTAAGACGAATCATCAAAATGGCGCTTATACGAACAGACTCTACAAAGGTATAATAATTTACATAATATCGCTAGGCAACCTTTACCCACGGTCCCGCAACCAACAACCAACTATTATAACTTGGCTTGGTTAGACGATATTCCCCTTAAATATATAGGGCATGTACAAAGTATCGTTGATCAGATTTCAACTAACCCTGAAAAGCTTAGGTGGACAGATAGTGGGGAAGTTATAGTTAATGATGCACTAATACCCGGCTCGAATATTAGAGATATTGCTTTAGAATTTGTAAACCCTTCCTCTATCAAAGACCCAAAACCTAGAGGTTTTTACGCATTTACAAACCTACTTTCTAGTTTTTCCCCTCTAACCTCTTATACAATACCCCAACAAATTAAAATCAAAAGAACTAGAGCTCCCAAAGTTAGTGTCAAGGTAGCAGCTAAAAAACTTAAATCTGAGATTAGTCTTGAGGCAGCAGTTAAAAAACTTAAAACCGAGTCTCCAAAATGGGCAGCGTACGTAAAATCTCCAAAATTTTAGAAGGTATCTACTTTAACCCTTCCCACCCCGCCAGTTTCGGGGGTGCTGAAAAATTATATTTAGCAGTAAAATTAAAGGGGATTAGTAAGAAACAAGTACTAGATTGGTTAAAGGGAAAAGACGCGTACAATTTACATAAGAGAACTTTTAGAAAGTTTAAAAGAGACAAGGTGGTTGTAACTAACATAGGAGATCAATATCAGGCTGATTTGAACGACATGCGTTCTTTGAGTCAGTACAACGACGGGTACAAATACATATTAACCGTAATAGATTGCTTTAGCAGAAGAGCTTGGGCCGTACCTTTAAAATCAAAAAGCGGTGTTGAAACGGTTGAGGCTTTTAAGTCTGTCTTTAGAGAAAGGGTTCCTAGGAAGCTACAGACGGATAAAGGTACCGAATTTAGAAATTCCCAATTACAAGGATACTTGAAGGAGAAAGTGGTTATATTTTTTACAACTGAGAATGACGATATAAAAGCGTTTATGGTAGAAAGATTAAATCAAACTTTAAAGTCACGCATGTACAGGTATTTTACAGAAAAGAATACCAATAGATACATAGATGTTTTAGATGACCTGGTAAATGCTTACAATAACTCGGTGCATTCCGCGATAAAAATGACTCCTTTGGAAGTTACTGGCACCAATGTCCTTCAGGTTTTTAAAAATGTTTACGGAAAGTACTTTAGCGAAAAGAAAGTTTACGGGAATAAATTAAAAGGGGGCGAATACGTCCGAGTAAGTAGGAATAAGATGATTTTTGAAAAAGGGTACGAGCGAACTTACATAATAGAGGTTTTTAAAATAGTGGGAAAATAAACAGACGCCCTCCGGTATTCAAACTAGAAGATTTAAACGGGGAACCAATAAAGGGGGTGTTTTACGGGATGGAACTTCAGTCGATACTCAGACCCGAGACGTACAAGATCGAGAAAGTAATTCGTAAGCGCACTAGTAAAGGACAAAAGGAGCTCTTTGTAAAGTGGTTAGGCTATCCCCCATCTATGAATTGTTGGATTCCGGCTAAAGATGCAGTCTCCCTTTTACCTAACGCTACGAAGCAACGCTAGCATGAAAATTTATGACAACAACAAGACCTCATCTTTCACTACCAAGTTGCCCCAGGCTATAGAGCTGATCGGGGATGACTGGGAGGTAGCTCTAGTAGAAGTTTTGTACCCAATGTCCTTTTTTAATATACCCAGTGAGGAAGGTCACGTGCAGGTGGTCGCGCATGAAAATAAAATAGGTCGGGACGGAAAATCACAGCCTATTGTTAAAGCCGAGGCCTTTATAGTTCCCGGGGGTTATTACAAATCATTAGAAGCCCTCCTTAAACAAATAGCTTCCGGATTAAGCGGCTTTCAATACGGTTTAAAGTAGGACTGTTCACGAGCTCGAGCCAGCTCGGGCTCGTGACGAGCGAGCCGAGTTCGAGCCGAGCCGAGCCGCCACTTTTGCGGCTCGATTAATTAACGAGCGAGCTTTTTTATGGTCGAGCCGAGCCGAGCCGATAGGCATCGAGCCGAGCCGACTCGCGAGCCGGCTCGCGAGCTTAGTCACTGATATAGTGCTTTCCTTTTAGTCTTTATTCTCTCCACCAATAGCGTTCCGTTGTATCTTTACATGAAATAAAGCGTGGGAAAAATCTCTCGTCTCTAACCTTGAGCATATTTTAAAGAGCGGGTTTTACTGAACCACTACATTCCTAAACATGGGATGGCATTTATAGTCATTCTCAAGTTTGACGTTAGTAGTAGCAATTTTTTTTAATCATGTATATGTTAATCGAGCCAGCTCGGCTCGGCTCGATCATTTTCGAGCCGAGCCGAGCTAGAGCCGAGCCAAGACCCAGCTCGGCTCGAGTCGAGCCGAGCCGCCGTTTTTTTGACTCGAGCCGAGCCGAGCTTTTAAAAAGCTCGCTCAGCTCGGCTCGTGAACAGTCCTAGTTTAAAGTTTAAATTTGGTTCGGATTCCCTCTCTGATTACATTTCTTTAACTATTCAACCTAACGGTATCTTGGCTCTTTCTCCCACTTTGAAAAGGATATTAGGATTTAAAACCCCAAAAGGCCAAAGTACGTCTTTCTCTTGCCCTTCAGATAAAACCAGCCAATCGTATAAAAGCTCTGTTCCCGCTAATTTAAATCAATTGCTACATTTATGCGACACTGTACGCAACTGGGGACCTCTATGGACAACGTCCGCATTCATCTTTGAGGACAATAATCAAAGAATTAAAACATGCTTTCACGGAACTCAATAAATAAATAAACAAATCATTCAATATATTCACATAAATCATGCTCTAGAGATTCAAAAACATTATATAAAGAAACCCTCCCTTGCTATTTCATTTTTGAACCGATTAGCTGGTAGCAATTCTGACGCGTTCCTTGAAATTAATTTTGGCGAGGTTAAATTGCTAGGGAAGCCAAAAAAGTATTCATGTCAAACCAATATAAAAGCAAAGCTGATTGAAATTGGATTTCCGACAACTGTGCACATTTATCCAAGATTAAAAATTCGAAATATAGTATACAGTTCAAAAGAATTAAATCGAGCACAGAAGAGGAATTCATACACTGTTCTATTCAATTTGATTTCGCCAAACGTTATGAATAATACGACCTTGAGACATACTGAAAAGTGTGTAGGCTATGTGCTATATTTGTTTAGTTTTAATGGTTCAGCATATGCAATTATTCAAAAATTTAAGATGGGGATGACGGCCTTCCGATACCAAGAACCATGCAACTTTAGGGTTAATCATTTGCTAAATGTTGAATCAAAATGTAACGGAATTTGTATTATTCCAGCCAGTGCTATTGTCAGTCAAGTTATTGAAGTATTGGATTACGTTTGTGTACTACCAAATTTTGTAGAATACAATCTATGAGGCATTCGCATAAGCCGGGTCATTAACAACAAGGTTCATTATGATATACTATATATAATTTTCTTATGAAATTTAATACCATTTCATAATGACTCAAAATAATATATAACTGTCGAACGTTTTTAGCACGAGCTGCGTGAAGTCGGATAATTACTATAATATTTTCATGTCTATCGTCAATTATAGACAATTAGATAATTGTGCTGAATTATTTTGATAGAGATTGCATATCGTTTTTATTAAATTATAATCAATTATATGATGAAGGAAGATGTGATCAAATGAAACCAAAACTGTGATTGAGGTTTATCATATTCAACCGAGTTGTTGTCTTAAGTTATTTTTTATATAAAATTGTTTTTAACTATGATTTGAAGAAGACAATTTTTTGGAGACTATGAGAAAGTAATCCAATTTTCGTGTATAGAAATGCATTTGATACTATTCTTGTTAATTCTGCAAAATCAATTAGTAAAATCCTATAAAATATAATCACGTTATAATTGATGATTTAAAAACTATCACGTTATTATTGATCATGTAAAAATTATCACGTTATTATTGTACATGTAAAAAATTATCACGTTATTATTGATCATGTCAAAAATTATCAAATTGTTTTAAAACTCCATTTCCGAAATAAAAAATATTCAAAAATTGTCTGATAGAGAGAGATATTATCAAATATGGGTCAAATTTTTTATCATAGAAAGAGGTAATATCAATTTGATAGGGTGAGATATTATCAAATAAGGATCAACTTATCTTTAATGGGGAAAGATATTATCAAATGAGGATCAAATTCAATTTGATAGGTGAAATATTATCAAATGAGGATCAAATTCAATTTGATAGGGAGAGATATTATCAAATGAGGATCAAATGCTATTTGATAGGGAGAGATATTATCATATGAGAATCAAATTCAATTTGATAGGGAGAGATATTATCAAATATGTATCAAAGTCTATTTGATAGGGAGAGATATTATCAAATGAGGATCAAATTCAATTTGATAGGGAGAGATATTATCAAATGAGGATCAAATTCAATTTGATAGGGAGAGATATTATCAAATGAGGATCAAATTCAATTTGATAGGGAGAGATATTATCAAATGAGGATCAAATTCAATTTGATAGGGAGAGATATTATTAAATGAGGATCAAATTCAATTTGATAGGGAGAGATATTATCAAATGAGGATCAAATTCAATTTGATAGGGAGAGATATTATCAAATGAGGATCAAATTCAATTTGATAGGGAGAGATATTATCAAATAATGATCAAATTCCATTTGATAGGGAGAGATATTATCAAAAAATGATTAAATTCCAATTGATAGGGAGAGATATTATCAAAAAATGATTAAATTCCATTTGATAAGGAGTGATATTATCAAATAATGATCAAATTCCATTTGATAAGGAGTGATATTATCAAATAATGATCAAATTCCATTTGATATGGAGTGATATTATCAAATAATGATCAAATTCCATTTGATAAGGAGTGATATTATCAAATGTGGATCAAATTTTGATTCATAGAAACAGATGTTATCAAATATGGGTCAAATTTTGTTTCATAGAAACAGACATTATCAAATACGGATCAAATTTCGTTTGATAGGAAGGGAAAGAATCAAACAATGATTAACTTCTATTTGATGGGGAAAGATATTATCAAAAAATGGTCAAAATCAGATCCAACCACCTTATCAAATTGTTATTTTATCAAACGTTCTATTTTTGGATACATTTTTGATCAAATTCTTAAAATTTGATCAAGGTATTTTCGTAAGGGTATAGAAGCTTTTAGACTAAATTACTGCAATAATTTACCACCAAATTCGGCTACATTTCGGTTGAATGTGATTCGGTCGAATGGGATTCTGTCGAATTGGTTTCTTCTTATCTCGTAATATGCGATGCGAATACGCGGCGTATTATATTGTGTTATCTTATTTTTCTATACCAACGTATGCGTGACTAAACGTCATGTGATATGACTGGTTGGCTCAACGCTAGGAAATTGTTATCTAATGTAGATGTAAATGTATATGTATATGTATAAAACAGCAGCTGAACATATTTACCAGATTTTATTTTATTAGAGATAGATGTAATTTTAGAAGCAGGAATGGAGAACGGTTATTATTTACTTCAGTCCGACTCATAGACCACCCAGTATAGAGCCCCTCCCTTCAACACGTAATGAAAATTTTAAATTACCTTATTGGCTGCTCACTTAAAGTACGTTTTAATGACGTTGCTAACGGGGACGGCGGCGAAAAATACGTAATGCCTTTTTACCTCTGTCGCTATGACCCGCCTCTTCTTTCATACCCCCCCCGTCCCGTGGAAGGGGGTCCGGGACTTTGACGCGCACCCAGAATACTCTGTTCTCCATTCCTGCTTGTAAAATTAGATCTATCCATGATTTAATCCAAATTTCGAAGTCTTTGTTTGTGTATCATTCATATTTATTTAGGTTTGATAAATACTTAATTATTTTGTTTATAATTTGCTAATAGTAAGTAAAGGGACCTGGCGTTGCTTTTCAGGACATTTTTAGTAACTTAACTAGCCGCCATTTTTAAAATATGGAAGGAGGTTGTGTTAATTTACCTCTAAAGTTAATTTACTTTATCATGAAGTCGAGATGACAGACTGAGACTGATAATCATGGCCTAGCCCAAACCGAAGAGAGTAGAAAGAGGGGGAGTAGAAGGCTTGGCTGGAGTGTTCTCGCTTTGAAAGTTTTTTCCTATAAGCTTCCGGTGAGCGCACGAATCTTTCTCTGCCCTCTTTTTGGTCGAAATAGGGTGAACCGGATATTACGAGGAAAATATAACAAATATATAAAATGGAAAATCTGGAAATGCCTTGCCAAAGCTGTAGTGCTAGCTTCAACTCCCCTTCTTTATACCCTCTTTGCCCAAAACGTTCATCTAGAAGGCTGAACCTAGTTTTGCAAGGACGCCATTACTCTAACTAAATTAATTTTATTTTAGACAATCAAACAAATTTTTAATGCAATTTTATTAATGAGATTAACAATCCATTTAATTATCTTTAATTATTAATTTGAATTAGATTTCTTCTGACCTTCTTTGTCAGTATTATCCGGTGTTGGTGGTTTAGGAGCTTTAACGTGTTGCTGCAAAATTACACCATTAATTACTTAGTAATACCATCTTAATTTAGATACTTAATTCAACCAGGATTCAGGAATGCATACAGCTAATTGGACTCGTTGTGTAACCAGTCATTTACACTCAACGTATCTAGGCAGCATTTTTATGGGAGGAGTTAGCTAGACTAATCATTATCTATGACGAATTTCACCCTGGCGAATTTATAATCTATCTCGCTGCCTGTTGCACCTTGAGCGTTCGCCCCTAGCAGGGCCGGATTAAGAAGATTTTCGCCCGGGGGCAGTGGCTCGATGGGCGCCCCCTCCCTTAGCCCCATAATTTATAAAAACCAGCTAGAAATTTTAACAATTTTGTTTTTATTAGAAATATTGTAATTTTGTTAAGTGAAAAGTATCCCTATGCACGGCTGATACTCACTCACACGCTCAATTTTAGTGGAATAAGTGACTAATAAATTTAAAAATAGTAAGCAAAAAGTGACTAAATAAGGGCAAATTAAGCAATAAAATAAGGCCACTTTAAATTAAATGTTTTCAGACATGACCGATTTTCATAATTATTTTCAGTAATTAAAGATATTTTAAAGGTCGGTGCCGTAATTAAGCCCAATCTATGGGCTTGGATATTTCCAGTCAAAGGAAAGGCCCAATCATAAAATTTCTACGGCGAAATTGAATTAAACCATTTTTGAGCGCAGCTCAGAATACAAAGTAATTGATGTTGTTTTAAATCAAAACTAAAACATTCATTTGAATTGGATTGATTATAAATATTAAGTTAAATATTTGATGAGCGAGCGAAGCGAGCTCCATAATTTTTGAGGGTTGATCAACTGTAATCTCGCTGTTTTTGCGTTTAAACCGTCATACAGTCAAATATATTAAGTTTAACGTTGTGGTCGAGAAGATAAATAACACCGAAAGGCTCATAAATCCAAAAAAGTGACAAATAGTAACTAATTTTTGGAAAAGTGACTTTTAGAAACCGAATTTGAAAAAAAAAACTTAGTATCAGCCCTGCCTATGTCTTTGAATAGGCTTTTCTAGATTTAGACTCGGAAAATCTATTTATCGTTTCCTCCCAACTAATTTGGTTTAATAAATCGGTCTCGATAGCTAATATACCTATTTAAAAACGAAAAACAGTCCCGTAATCATTCAAAACTAACGTCATGTTTTTGAGTTTTTCGAAAATTTAATAAAACAATCGCTCAGATTTGGGTATCACCAGACATCTTGGGCGCCCCTATTTCGCTGGCGCCAGGGGGCAGGTGCCCCCTCTGCCCCCCCCTTAATCCGGCCCTGGCCCCTAGGAACTCGCGTTGCTACCCAACCAACCATTGAAAATATCACAGTTAGAAAGACGCCATCAGAATTATGAGAGGCGTGAGGCGATACTTGGTTCTCAAGCCCGGTATACCCACAAAACTCGAATTCATAGAAATTAACTAGGAACGCAATAATTCCTATTTAGCTTTATGTATTCCTGCTTTAATAGTAATAAAAAAATAAAATAAAAGTAATTGCGTAAGTTTTTAAGTATATCCTTTAATCATATTTAATTAATTATAATTATAATAATTAAATAATTAAATAATTAATTAATTTTAATTAAAAGTGCTATTCATACCGGCCCTTGAAGTGGTCCTCCTTTTAGTAGAGTTTTAACTAAAATAAATGAAATTCATGTAAAATTATTAATCCACTGACCAAATTAATTTACCTTCTGGTTTGCGGTCCATCGCGCTTTGGTTTAGATTGTCGTTCTTATTTCGAGTGTAAGACAGAGTCTAGACGTTTACCGTATAACAATACCTATGACCAGACAGACAGACGCTCTTGGTAAGCTGGTTAACTTGAAAATGTACCACACTTTTTTCCCGCCAAAATGAAAGCTCATAATGGTTGCTTGGGGGAGGGGGATTAACCAGTTTGACTTTAAAGGGACTGTAAAGCAGTTGTCGGACTGTTCATTTTTTTATCGTAGTTAAGACCCCCCCTCCCCCAATTATTGACTACGTCAGCAGCTGATGTAAAACGCGTCAAAGAGGAATTATTTCGTGGTTCAGTCTGGGAAATAGCACACTTCCTCTGGTCCAAAACCAGTTTAGTAATTGCATGGACTAGTTTTTTAATTCAAAGAGTGCGGGTTACTGGTCCTCGGGACCAGTTTATTAATTTCAAATCTACAGGAGAACAAAGGCCAGGACCAGTCCGGAGATCAGTTTATTATTTCACACACTAGGGGGTCACGGGTCCAAAGGACTAGTTTAAAAAATATCCTTATTTCCCAGACTGTCGTGGTTGTGAAGCGGTTCCTCCCACCTGGTTAGTCTCTCTTGTGATTGGTTGTGAGCCGCCCCGCTCCAGAGTCTCCCCACTACCGAGAGTCCGAGACCCCCGCTGCTTTTGCTAGAACCGTCGACTGTAGCAATAGCAAAGGCGCTGTGATTGGTACTATTGTATCACCTGCCAGATAAGGCTGAATAACACAAAAATAGGAAAATGCCTTGACACTATTTTCGCGGAAAGAAGTAAAGACTTTTGTTTTGCTTACCCCCGGGGGGGGGTTGTCAATAACGGCTTTTTGATAAAAAAATTTAACGTTCCGCCGAAACTTTACAGACCCTACTATAGCATTATTTCCTCTTTCACAATATATTGGATAAGCTCCTGGTTTTAGCCTCAGGGTTACAACTTAACTGAAGATACCAATAGGAAGGATGACTTGCTTATCTTTAGTTCAACTGTAGACAGTAGCGTCGCTAGGGTTTGAAATTTGGGGGGGCTAAATCTGGGCAAACTATTTTAAAGTTATTATAAGAACTTAATATAAACAAAATGGCCCAAGGGCTGGGACTTAATAGTAGCCACAACGTTATCTATTTAATTAGCACATAAATAAAAAGAAAAAAATTCAAAGACCCTAAACAAAAAATCAGAAGTGTCCAATCCCACAGTGGTAGGGTGTCTTACTGCTGCGCCAGCCAGCCGGGTTCAATTCCCGGGTGCGGTGTGAAAAATTTTTTCATTAAAATAAAATCTCTAACTGAGCTCAGCTACCACTATTGGTTCCATTTAAGCTAAAATCTGACGATAACGAAAGCGAAAACCCCGGCCAGTACTACTACGGCTCGGGTCAAACTAAGAGCCTATCGTATACTACGATGTGGCTAAAAATTGCATAATGGGTTCTTTGGAAAATGTGTTGACTTTTAAAACTATCCGTAAATTTGTGTCAACGTGAAATTATTCGTATTTTAAAGATGTACAACCTTTTATTGATAAGGACTACGGAACCGATTATGAAGGATTTTCACTCGTCTTAGGTTTATTTTTAGTTTTGGTTAGCTTTTAGTCCACACTAAAGAACACGAAACACTTTCTTGATCAAGAAGAATCCATCTGTTTTTTTCTTCAAAATTTTACTGTTTGACATTGAAAATTTTTTATATATTGCTTCAGAATTTTAGGTTGCTAACAGCAATTTTTTGGTAGGGTTTACGGATTATTTTGGGGGGGCTAAGTTTGGAATTTGGGGGGGCTATAGCCCCCCCCAAAAAAAATAGCGACGCCACTGACTGTAGAACTTAATTTAGTTCACTTATACCGTTAACTTTTATCTATTTTTATATTATATCTAAACATTCACGAATTATTTTTGTTTTCTAAAACACTCATCAAATTATAACTCTAAAACAGTGGCCCGGAAATTTTCGACTGTGCCTGTATAGATTTATTTTTATCGTACTTTTTTCTATTTTACATATTTGCTTTTGGTAATATCGTAAGTGTTAGGTCCATATTAATCAAACAAACAACCAATTAAATAATTAATTATCTTTATCATCATTTTTAACTAAATTAGATATGGCAACACAGTAGTCCTTGATAGTTTTTAATCATGACTAAATAAACGTACTAATTATCATATTATAATAAGAGATAATTCATTTTTATTGATTAATTTTAATATTTAATTCCCTTTATATTTAGAAAAAAGGCAGCCGTTCTTTTAATTATGGTATAATCAGTCATGTCACGTGACCTTTTCTTTAAATTTTACCTGTAGTTATATCAGGATCGATTGCTCGTGACGATGTAGAATCCATTTCCACGTTGATTTTAATTATTTTAAACAACCCGATAATTAACAATAAAAAAATTATTTTAATTAACATATTTTCGTAATAGCCAATATAAAAATACTTTGAAGTAGGTAATAATGATTATTTTTTCGGTGGAGAAATCGTAGAAGTTGTAAAAGTCGTCGAAGTCGTCGAATTTGCTTCGGAGAAATTTGGTTGATCGTTGGAGTTGTTTGTAATTATGACTGGAAGTGGATTTGGAGCCATAATATATTGCTGTAATTAAATATTAAACTATTTAAGAGAAATGCTGGGTTTTGCGATGCTTCAACAAGCATCATGCATGCATTGTGTTTCTGAAATAACTGTGAGAAATTAAGGAAGATGTTCTTTGGACGATTTCGAGTTCAAAATCTTGTATTAGTTTAGTCTCAGGGACATGAATTTCAAGGTTATGCTTGGAGTGTTTTACGAATGACCCCTTAAGTTTAATTAGCGTTTTGTCACCCTAAACAAGTTATGATTAGTGCGTTTTAGGTATGACCCCCTTAATTAAGTTTACATTGTATTTCAGTTTCTTGCTTAAATTTAAGGGGTCATCCCTAAATCAATTCAATCACAACTTTTTTGGGGTGACCAAATTCTAATTAAATTTAATGGGTCATCCGTAAAGCACTCCAATGATGATAACTTGTTTAGGGGGGGTGTCCCTTATGGGACAAAATCGGACATGAAAGTTATATTTTCGACTCAAAATTGATCTCCCAAATAACCATAGCGACCTAGATGAAATAACACACCCCATAATTCTTACAGATCATACAGAAACAGCCTGTACTGTACAACGCTTATAATTCTTATTATTCTATTAATTATTTTTAATTTTAATTAAAATGTCATTAAATACCATACCGGCCCATGAACATTAATCCCACCAAAAGTTGGAAGGGGGTTCTAGCTAACTGAAAGCCGTGCAATGTGGTTATAGCGAACTGAAGATACACAATAGAGAATTTCCTTCAGGGAAAAGCAAAAATTCGAGAGGAAGTAAATCTAAAAGGATTTCTGTTGTTCATCTTCAGTTCGTTAGAACCACATTGCACGGCTTTCAGTTAGCGAGAACCCTTCCAACTTTTGACCCAGCGGGGCTTCGAAAATCGGCACGCTCGCTTCATTGTTAGTCTCGATGCCCGGTTTTCAGTTCGCTAGAACCCTTTTCGATGGAAGTTGGCCTCTATTTTCGCGCCAAAATTATGGGCTCAAACATTAATGATAAGAAAGCGGACCATCCTTTCTTTTACGTTTAAAGGCGTCTTATACCCGCTCCATACTTAACCATCCTTGTTTCTGTACAAAGGGGTTGTATTAACAATCCACTGTACTATATGCAAATAGCAAATAAATAATATTAATACAATATTTATTGCAATATTTTTATTATTATTATTATATGAAACATAACAACAATAAGTATAACACTGAAGTTTGCGTTCGTTTGCTTTTCTTGGGAATTGCTAGGATCTTGAGTCATAATACTTTTTCAAATCTCAAGGACAATTCTTTTATTTTGCCTTAGTAACAAGAAATTCCTTGTTGAAACTCTTTTTTTAATTGGATTAGCCCGTTGCTATCTCACTATGATAAAACCAAGAAGGGGTGTCTAGTTTACTAGGGAGAAGGTATAAGATGCCTAAGTATTCTTGCGCCATAGTCCTGAAGTCCCCCTTTCAAAATACAAGGGGAGACGTAAAAGGAGGCGCCGGGCTATTTCGCCTCTCCTCGGTCGTCAGAAATTTACGTCATTCGCGTTGCGCTGACGTGAGTTTTCAAGAACCAATGAGATACTGGTTGTAATTTAGAGGCGGCGGGGACTAACTCCAGACCTTCGTTTGAACTGGAGAAAAAAGCTAGAAATGTGGCCATTTAAACCTTCTCCCTAGTAAACTAGATATCCCTTCTTGATAAAACCAAACCCTGCGTGTTATAGTCTTATCTTCTTTTGAACCTTTTAAGGTAAGTTTTACGCTCCTGGCCCATTCGACCGAAACCCATTCGACCGAAACCCATTCGACCGAAACCCATTCGACCGAAATCCCATTCGACCAAAATGTAGCCAAATTTGGCGGTAAATTATTGCAAATTCAATGAAAGATACTAAAATGCTGTTTCACTTTATGATACCGAAATTAAGAACCCCAATATAAACGGAATTCGAGCCGCATTAAAACTTCTAAATGCCATAGCAGTGAACGTAGATTTTCATATCTAATTGAATTATATTTTGTACCTAAATAAATGAAAAATTAAATATCATATTGGACTTATAACTTTTTGGGTATTAATTAATCGTAATTAAAACGGAACAAGTCTTAATATACTTCGTTCCCTCTTGCCTTGAAACCTAACCTAACCTAACCTAACCAAACCAAACCAAACCAAACCAAACCTAACCTAACCAAACCTAACCTAGCCTAATCTAACCTAGCCAAACCAAACCAAACCAAACCAAACCTAACCTAACCAAACCTAACCAAACCTAACCAAACCTAACCAAACCTAACCAAACCTAACCTAACCTAACCTAACCTAACCTAACCAAACCTAACCTAACCAAACCTAACCAAACCTAACCTAACCTAACCTAAGCTAACCAGAGCTGTGCTAATTAGCTGACAACTAATTGAATTAGAATTAGCAATTAGGGAAATATTTATGAACTAATTAATTAGACAATTAGCAATTATACATAGAAACTAATTCAATTCAATTAGAAATTAGGCATTTATTTATCAAATTAATTAATTAGAATTACTAATTTCTAATTAATTACTTGTCTAATTAAGGTAAGAAAGAAACCATATGTAAACATAAAATTTTAAAAGTGCCCATGGATTTAGTACTTTGGTAATGCAAAGTTTTATGTTTTAATGCCATTGAAAAACGGGTACAGAAGCCGTGAATTATTCTCGAAAAATGAGACAAGCCTCGAGCCTTCCGTCATGTTAAAATTTGTCTCATTTCTTCATTTTCTTGCCACAGTTCCTATAATGGACTCCTGAGTAGTAAATACATGCGCACTGCTATTAATTCGAGTAGGTAAAACTGTCGAAATTTCGACATGGCGCAGTTGCGAACTACGAAATTTTCTACTAGTACTAGTATTCTCTCATGTTTGAGGAGCTTAAAAATTTAGAGTAGCTATAAGGTTTCCTTCATTCAATTTCATATTCAAATAGATGAATCAAGAGTTAATTCCTCGATTTTTTTACAAAAAATTGGCGAAAAAGATTAATTGAAATTCCAATTGGCTAATTAGTTAATCCTAAATCTAATTAAATTTCAATTAGATAATTACCTTTTCAATTCATACTAATTAATTAGAATTACTTCTCAATTAGCACTATGGTAATTAAAATTCAATTACCATTTTCAATTAGTAAATGTTCCTAATTAATTAGAGATTCAATTAGCTAACTAATTAATTAGCACAGCTCTGAAGCTAACCTATCCTAACCTAACCAAACCAAACCAAACCAAACCAAACCAAACCAAACCAAACCAAACCAAACCAAACCAAACCAAACCAAACCTAAACCAAACCTAACCTAACCTAACCTAACCAAACCTAACCTAACCTAACCTAACCAAACCTAACCTAACAAAACCAAACCAAACCTAACCTAACCTAACCTAGCCTAATCTAACCTAGCCAAACCAAACCAAACCAAACCAAACCAAACCTAACTTAACCAAACCTAACCAAACCTAACCAAACCTAACCTAACCTAACCTAACCTAACCTAACCTAACCTAACCTAACCAAACCTAACCAAACCAAACCAAACCAAACCAAACCAAACCTAACCTAACCTAACCTAACCTAACCTAACCTAACCTAACCAAACCAAACCAAACCTAACCTAACCGAACCTAACCAAACCAAACCAAACCAAACCTAACCAAACCAAACCAAACCAAACCTAACCTAACCTAACCTAACCTAACCTAACCAAACCAAACCAAACCACACCTACCCTAACCTAACCTAAACCTAAACCTAACCTAACATAACAGTAATGTTTTGGAAAAGGCATATTATTTGAGAAGCCAATGAAGCTAAACATCAATATTTTGGAAAAGGCGTAACATTGTTAAATGATTTATAAAACTAATATACTTTCGGTTGAAGGGAATGCGTTCCAATGGGATTCGATTGAATGGGAAAAAATTCTCTTTTTTTTAGAAAACCGCCATTGGGCTAGATTTTAAAATACTGGCTAGAAATTTTCGGACGAATGGGATTCGTTCCAATGGTATTCGGTTGAATGGGCAGACTCCAGTTTTACCGCGTTACTCATATCGTCTGATGTTATTAGGCAATCATTTTATGTTTCCCGCTCCGTACTTAACCTTCCTTGTTTCTGTACAACGGGGTAGCATTAACGATCCATTGTACTACATTTAAAATTTAAATAAATAATATTAATTCTATATTTATTGCAATATTTTTATTATTATTATTATAAGAAACATAACAACAATAAGTGTAACAGTCAATTTTGCGTTTGTTTGCTATTCTTGGGAATTGTTAGCAACTTGAGTCTTAATACTTTTTCAAATCTCAATGACAATTCTTTTATTTTGCCTTAGTAACAAGAAATTCATAATTGAAACTTTTTTCAATTGGATTAGGCCGTTGCAATCTCATTATGATAAAACCAAACTCTGTGTGTTATAGTCTTATCTTATTTTAATCAGTTTTAAGGTAAGTTTCACCGCGTTACTAATCTCGGCTGATGTAATTACACAATGAAGTGAAATTTTGCAAGCTGATAAGGACCGTGAAAGATTAAATTAGTTCAGACGTGTCCATAGCCTTATTAACGGAAATTAACGCTAAATTCGGAATATTTAGTTTAATTGCTTAAAATCAATTGAAATAGGTATAGATAGTTCAGTAAGAACATTGTAATTGTGTTTAAAAGTTGATTTAATGTGCGCTGTTCTTTCGCTAATCTAAACGGCTTATGATTCCGGAGATTGATCGTGAAAAGGCTTAGCAAAATAAAAGGTTGGTTTTGATTTCAATATTTGAAACATTGTTTATAATTAACGTCGTCATGTTAATTAACAATCTTGTTCTCGACCAATAGAAATTGTACTCCCTTAATGGCGGATGAAGAATTTGGATAGAATTATTCCACGTCACGTGAGTGATCTCATTACTATTTTAAATTGAAACATGTTTTTTCACTTTTAGTTTAGTTTTCAATGAATTTACATGTTTTTCTTTGTAGTGTGAAATTATAGCATAAGCTTGCCGTGTTTGGTTTTCGAGTTTCTAGGGAAAATTAAGAGATTCTACAATGGAAGGGCCAGGTAGGATAATTTATAATACGCTCCGAATGTAGTTTCATAGTCCTTTAAGCTAGATGGTCATAGTGCGGAAATGGTGAGGGCTGGAATGGTTTAGTGCTTACCTACTACAGTTTGTTAATTGTGACCAATTTATGTAAAGCTTTAACAAGGGAGAAATAGGCTCGTCCTATGACCTTTACCAATCGGGAATTTTCCCTTCTTTGCTGGTGACATTGAGTGTGAAATATCACGGTCAACTTTTCTGTCCATATTTTTGACTGTTTACAACTCGATTGAAAGTAGAAGAAGAATCTTCGATGTAAAAAAAGGGGGTAGCGACACTGAGTATCGGGGCATAGGAGGTGGACCCATAGCCGCCTCTGTGCCCAAAACGTCTATAGCGCAGACGCCGAAAAGCGAGATGAAAGCAATGTTTTACCCAGTACGTGACCGTGTCTTTCCCTCTTAGTAACATCGAAGATGGTGGGAGTCTAAATCTTGACTGGGGAGTCCTCAAGTTGACCCGCTGTTTGAACGTTTTCCATTAAAGCCAATCTCACCTGTGGTTTGGTTTAAATGAATGCCACTAGGCCTAGATGCTCCCATAGTCGAAAGGTAGAATTGACTGACCCTCTAAGATTTGCAAAGAATAGTTTTATCTCCACCCTCGCTTGTAAGAGTTCTGATTTGTTCCTACCTACCTGTGTTATGAGGGAACACGAGCTTTATATGGGAAGACCAAGGCTTAAATATCATGTTAAAAATTTATTCAATTATTTTCAATTCATTCTTCCCCACTTCGAAGAAGGCAATCATATTTTTAAGGAGTCATTGGGAGTTGCTATGACCGTCTAGGTTAAATGACCATGGTTTTATTTTAAATATATTGAATATTGAATCTGGTTTCTATAACAGGAACAGCTTCAAACGCGGAAAATGAAATTGACAAATTAGCTTTTGAAGAAGTCTCAGAAAAATTGACTGTAGAGGATAGCTTAGAATTCAGCAACAAAAACTTTCTAAACGACCTCAAAACTAAAACACCAAAAGAAACAAGGGCTAAAGAAGAACAGCTGGAGAGCGTATTGCCTTTCCTGGATCGTTGCACGCTAGGGCAATTCGCTGACAGTGCCTACAAAGACCCGGACCGAAATAAAGAGGAACGTGTGCAACTACCTCAAGGCTGGGAACTTCTTACAACCGCTAGAAGTCCAGCGTTCTGGAATTTAAGATGGGGATATTTTGGCGCTGCATTTTGGCATCCAGAGCATCGCAGAATTGTCATAGCGCATAGAGGAACCAATAACTTGGATACATTACGAGCCGATTTAAAGGGAGTCGTGTGGAATCGTTATGTTAGACAGATGAACGCCGCTTGCACGTTTACGCACAGTGTTTACGAAGCTGTCACTTCAGTTGAGCAAGAATACAACGTCCAATTCGAAATATATTTCACCGGACATTCCTTGGGTGGTTGGTTAGCCCAAGTAACGACATTTTCCCTCAAGTACTTGAAGTTGGAAAAAGGAATTTTCATCAACATTCGAAACCAAGAAGATGCAGGCGCGACTTACAAAGGTTACCACGCACACACTGAAGTTTTTGATAGCCCAGGTTGCAAGAATATGCTGGCAAAGATGGAAGACGATTTTGACGTTCGATATGCTGATAGAAAGATCCAACTGCATCGCCTGGACATAACCAACCATATCTCGTCACCGAATATAGTCAACTGTTGCAATAAACATGTTGGAAAATTGTACCGAATTTTTCCAGAAATTAATATTGCCGAAGATGTTATTGAGTACACAAAACAGTCTCACGCCCTCAAAGGTCTTTTAACAAAATTGAAAAATCCCTCATCGGATGAAATAGAAGTAGTCGACTGGCCCGAAATTAAACCCACTTTGTGGACTGCTATGAAAGTTATTGGAAGAAAAGTATTGGGGACAAGGCAAAACAAATCTTTCGGTAACGAATTTGCCAATTTTTGGCAATTTGCCGAAGCGGTGAATAAAATTGAACCGCAAGATACGACGGCATATTTAACATACACCGATGGACCTAACTCAAAAGCGCAAAAAGATTTGAAAGTTCGGTATCAAGCGAAACTCGTTGGGAAAAATCAATGCCACGGCAGCGTTTTCACCGATTTGGAATTAAAGTTTTTGCAACTTTACCAGCAATTGAAAATAATCCCGAATAGAATTTTTGACTACAATCAAATTTTAGAAGATCACCCAAGCAAGATAATGAATAAACTGAAACAATTATGCCACCAAGATGATATCGTTACCTGCGACTCTGATTCGGATATCCGTCAACTTGTGCCATACGTTAAATGCTTGCTTCGACTTTATCCCGAATTAAACAAGAAAACCGAAGCTGCCTTAACCCATTTTGAAGTCAGGAAAACGATTTACAACAACGTATCTCAAACATACCGAAAACAAATCAACGATTTAATCAAATTAAAGATCGGAGATTCCAAAGATCCTTGGCATGCTTTGATAAACTTTTTCGAAAATAAACCAGTCAAAGTTTGTGAAATTCAGGCTCAGTATGGAACCGATATCGCTATGGCAAAGGCTCTGACGTCAATTGCAAGTTCTCAAGGAAATTATTTAATTTTGGCCTTTGAATTGCAAAGTTTATTAACAACGGAAACTTTCTTCACTTT
The DNA here is from genome assembly GCA_019434445.1 of Phalangium opilio. NCBI lineage: Eukaryota > Metazoa > Arthropoda > Arachnida > Opiliones > Phalangiidae > Phalangium > Phalangium opilio. The sequence continues at coordinate 568,783 of JAEQBA010002262.1, read as the reverse complement.
GAAGGAATTTTTAAAACACGAAAATTGGGGAGAAACAATAATATTAATCGAATGCGCTGGCGAACTGGGCTCGAATACCGAACGTTGGAAATTTCTTCAAGATTTGCGAGACGAAATTAAATTTACTAAAACTAATATCAAACTAGTTTTAATAACGGATGGAAATGCCCAAGATTTAAAGATTGAGCATGTGATAAAACATGACGGAATCACGTGGAGCGAGTTGACCACTGAAGCTCAGGAAGATCTAATGAAGAGAAAAGTAATCAAATTTCAAGGAAATGAAAACTCGAGTTTAAAAGATCTCTTTTGCGAAGAGGATTTGATTCAATTTGAAGAAGTTCTGAAAGGGGGAATTCTAGTTAACTTGATTAAAAATAAAGTCATAACTGTCGGAAAGGAGCTCGAGGGTCTGGGTGACGTCGAGGATTATTATGTTCCACGAGAGTTCCAACTAAAAGACGTTATTGATGAAAAATGTTTAAACGAAATAGACTCTTCCGAATTAATAGCTATAAACGATCCGCGTTTCGCAAATCAAGAAAACTGCGTTCAATTAACGGAAGATGAGGATTTTCAACGTTTATGCGAACAAAATCCAAGGAAGAACATTCATTGGCTAAAGTATGATTCAAATTCAAAGTTAATTTGGTACAAGTCACGTGGTGAACTGGATTATTTACAAAAGTACTTGGTCGAAGATCAGAGCTCTTCCTATTCTGAAAAAAACTTGATTGAAAAATCAGCCAAATTTTTGATTATTTCCGACACTCCTGGGATGGGAAAATCAACCGTCCTTTCTGTATTGGGACAAAAAATCAAAAATATATATCCGGATTATTGGGTAATTAGAGTCAACTTAAACGAGTGCACCAAGACTTTAAAAACGCTAGAAGAAGAGGAAATTTTCATCGCAAATCCGAAACAGTTATCGGATTTTTTGCTGAATTATGTCTTACCTGGCAGCGAAAACACGAAATTGAAAAAGCCATTTGAAGAAAAGCTGTTTGAAAATTCGTTAACCAATTACGGTAGACTGGTGTTACTTTTCGACGGATTTGACGAAATTAGTCCGACTTATGATAGCCAGGTCATAAAAATGCTAGAAGCGTTGATGAAAACTCGTGTCGAGAAATTTATAATATCAACTAGGCCATATACCAAGGAACAGTTGGAAAATCGTTTCAGCTGTTGGGCACATACTATGGTACCATTTTCGAAAGAAGATCAAGTGGAGTTCATTGTTAAATATTTGCAAAAACAATTTAATATTGTGAATATAAAATTCCCGGGAACGATTGAAGATTTGAACAAATACGTCTCAACATCAATTGACAATTTATCCAACTCTATAAAAGATAACGAAAGACAGTTCATGGGAGTTCCATTACAATGCAGATTATTAGCGTCATATATGCTCCGTAACATTTCTAATGGACAATTCGCAATGAGAGACAACGTATCGTTAGTGGATTTGTACGAAAATTTTATTGAAGGCAAAGTCGGAATTTACGATAAGGAAAAATGTTCCCCGACGGACGGTAACGTAGCCACGAACAATGCTCAAAAACGTATGAAATCACAATTACTTCAGAAACACAGACAATACGCTCTTCAACTTTTACTGCCTGAAAACGTATATGAAGAATTGAATTACCCCGAACTTGAGGACGAAGAAGGCGTACTTGAGGATTCACTTTTAAAGGCGGGAGTTTATATTGGAAATCTGACGTTTATACATCGAACCTTTGCTGAATATTTCGTAGTGGATTACCTTTTGTATCTAGCTAAAAATTCGAAGGGAAACGCAGGCGCATGGAATAAATTGTCAAGTTTGACTCGAGAAATAATGTTAAAAGAGGAATTTGGAGTGGTTCGAACCTTCTTTGATGTGCTCATTCGAAATGGCAAAAAATGCGAGGAAGCTGAGAAGATTTTACAAAGTTACGTAAAATTTTTAGATGAAAATTATCGCACTAATCCTTCAGCTTGCCACAATGCCTCAAAAGAAACCGTTCTACACGTACTAATCCGCGAAGGTCAACTTGACACACTCAGCAACTTGATCGACATTTTATCCAAAGATAACCAAAGTCTGTTAAAGCTTTTAGTTCAGTATCGGGAAAGACAATTCGAAGAAGTTGAACGGTGGGAATCTGATGGCTCCCTTGGATTCTTTTCGCCTTTGTACTTGGCTTGCCGGTTTGGTTATACTGAAATCGTCAAGAAGCTATTAGAAGCCGAAAGTGACGTCAATCCACTAAATTTTGACAAATTTAGTCCATTGTATGTAGCATGCAGATATAGTTGTACGCAGAATGGTGCCGATGTTGAAACAAGTTCTGGTATAGGTAAGTTAAAATGTTTTTATTTGTTTATGCATTCATTAAAATGCATAGTTTTTCATCGGTAATTTATTTCTTGACAAAATTAATAATACAGAAATTCTCTCTTATATAGTTTGTTATAAGACTAAACTATTTTATCTACTGATTGTTTTTACTGAATTTTATGTCCTTTTATTTAAAGACACCAATATTTATATTAGCCCAATTTAACCGAAAACCGCTTTTCAAATCCGGAGCACCGCCTTTTTCGGTTTTTAATTCTTTGGTTAAAATTGAAACGTTTTTTTCTTTGAGTTTATAAAATTGTATAAAAGCCCGCTTTCCGTTGTTCTCTAGCATCACTATTCACGTTTCAGTCACTTGAATTTTATGCCCAGCACTTTGTAGTGACGCAGTGAGTCAGCGATGTCAGTTTATTTGCATCATTTCTGAAGGGTAAAAAAAGCTTCAGTGTTTCGTTACTCCTCACACTGCTAAGTGCTTATTTTTGGATCGGTTAAACCGGCCTTTTTTAAAAACCAGGTAACCGAAAACTGGGTTTGTGGCAAGTTGATATCCCTAATTTAGATGCAACACGAGTAATCATTATGGTTCCACGCTTACTAGAGTTCGCTCACTTCTCACCATTCTTTCTTAGTGTAGACATTAGTTTATAATATGTTAGCTCCCTATAAGCGTTGCCTACGCTATATCAAGGCCCGAGTACGGCACCCAATTTCCATTGAAAAACTGTCAATTTAATTCGCCGTTTTTTCCCACCAGGAGCGCTTGTAGCTGGACCTGTGTGACGTCATATTATTTGAAATGCTAATTTTCCCGCGCTAGAAAAGGCGAGTAAAGGGACGAGACGGGCGAGTACGGGCGAGTAGCTCCCGGCGAAACTGGGCTACGCCGCTACGGCGGGCTTAAGGGAGAAGGGATCGGGATTGGGTACGCGTCGCGCGTGTACGCTGTACGCTGTACGCGGCGGCGGTTTCGGCCGCTTTCGGCGTCGATTGGGAATGGGAGTTTGGGACATTCTAGAAAAATATTTAAGGCCATTGTTACACAATCATGCTTGCGACACTTATGATCTTCTTACAATCAGAAAAACACTAATTTATTTATTCACTATCTCGAAAGATTTTAAGTGTGAATAAATAATTAAATGGTAATTGCAACAAGTTTACTTCTTAAATGAAAAACTTTCAACAGGCTTGTTTCGTATCATGAACAGCAATGACATAACAATGAATATTTATTTAATAGTTTACTATTGCCCATAGAGCCATCTGAGTGGCTTAAGCATGAGCAGCGATAATTTTATATGTTTGACATAAGAGGTAACAGATGTTTTTTTTTTAAGAAAACAATTAAGTAATAAAGTTGTAGGGGCCCGCTAAGGGGGGGGGGTGAGGTAAGTAAGGTGATTAAACGAGGCAAGTAAGGTGAACAAACACTCAAGGGACAATCTAAGGTAAAGACTTGAAATAACTAGACAGTTTACGTCGAAATTGGGACTTATTGGTAATAACAACTAGATCAGGGGGTAGAGAATTCCAATAGTCAATGACGGCAGTAGTAAAGTGAGTTTGGCGATAAGTAGTCTTAGCCCTAGGCTTAAATAGTTTATGAGAATGACCACGGGTACGAGTGTTTAAATTACGGGTGAAGAAGTTTGAGAAGTGACCGTGAATTAGGTCATGAACGAGGCAGAGATTGTTAATTTTGAGGCGGGTGGGGACGGGGTCAATATGCAGCACTGAGAGCCTTTGCGGAGCTGGGCGATTGCAGAGTTGATTAAGGAGCTTGGAGTATGCATTTTGAGCCAATTGTAAGGTGTGAAGATCGCCAGATAGGTGGGGTGACCAAATTGGGGAGCAAAAATCGAATATAGGGAGGACAAGGGTAGAATAGAGAGTTTGTATTAGGGGTAAGGAGCGAAAATGCATGTTACGTATTATCATACCCGTGATGCTTCGCACACGTTTAGCTAATTTCGAGCAGTGGGCTGAAATTTTAAGCAGGGGGTCTATGAGGACGCCTAGATCACGTTCGCAGGTGGACACAGAGAGGGCCTCATTATTGATAGTGTAGTCGAATAGTTGGTTTTTACGGCCAAGGTGTAGAACCTTACATTTCGCAATATTAAATGTTAGCCCATGGATCCTACCCCAATGGACAACTACGTCGAGGTCGCGTTGGAGGGCTGCGCTGTCAGCCGAGTCGTGGATAGGATGGTAGAGTTTGGCATCATCAGCAAATAGGACTAGGGAAGAATTTGCAACGACTGAAGGCATAGAGTTAATGAGGACATTGAAAAGTAATGGCCCTAATATGGAGCCCTGTGGGACTCCCTTTTCAATACATTGCCAATCAGTTGTTATACCGTGAAGAACTACGCGCTGCTTGCGGCCAGTGAGGTAATGGGAAAGCCATTTGAGGGCATCGCCTGCAACACCAGCATCGTAGAGGGCCGAGAGGAGGGCGCTATGGGGGATCGAATCGAAAGCCTTTCTAAAATCAAGGTACAGAACGTCAACAGAGTGGCCCGCATCGAGCCATTGCGTCCAATCGTTAGTGGCGTGTAGCAGGTTCGTTAAACACGAGCGATGAGGAAGGAAACCATGCTGGGCTTGTGAGAAGAAATTGTTGGCTAAGAGGTAGGAACGTAGCTGTTCATGGACAAGACTCTCACGAAGTTTAGATATCTGATTGAGAGTACTAATGGGACGATAATTAGAAGGGTCCGCGCGCGAGCCCTTTTTGTGAATTGGCGTTAAATTAGCCTCCTTCCATATGGACGGGACAGTGCACGACCTAAAGGAGTGTGATATGAGGAGATAAATCGGTAAGGTTAATATTGGGGCAAGAGATTTTAGGAGGTAGGGATGGAGACCATCAGAACCCGGAGATTTGTTAACATTTAAATGGGACAGAAGGCGTTGAACATCGGCTGGGGCACAAGTGAATTGGCAAAGAGCTAGGAGCGGTATAATAGCGGGGATGGTGGGAGCAGAGAATGGAGGGGTTGGATTGGCGAGTTGAACAGTGGCCGCTAAAGAGGCATTGAGCAGCGAGGCGCTCTCAGCGATTGTAGATGTAAGGGAACCATCAGGATATTTTAGTTGAATAATTTTATAGCGGCATTTGCGGAAACCGTTAATGGTGGAGTGGAAGGCCCTGGGATTAGTACGTATAAGAGAGACCAGAGAACGCTCGTGACGCCGCTGAGCATTTCTAGGAGAGCGATAGCTCTCTTAGATAAGACTTCATACTGCTCTTAATGTATAATGAGGGTTTTATTTGTTTGGATGTAACTTTTTTGTATTGTTTCAACTGTTTTGAAAATATTCCACAGAACTACAATTCGGGCCCTAAATATGTGGTTAAAATTTCAAAAAGATCCACCCATTAGTTAATTTTATATAAAATAAAGTTGCTAAGGGTGGTTTTCATTTCCATGAAATTAATCACACCTTTTGGTGACAAAGTTAAATTTTCCCATAGAAATAACATGGAGTTTTTCTCAAAAGCCATTTTGTGGGCACCCTTTTGAAATGAAATATTTGTTTGTTACGTTTGGGAACGGTTTTTTATCAAAATATAAACCTTTTTCTAGGACCGTTTTAAGGTTTTTGAGAAAAATTAAGTTTAATTGCTAAAATTCATGTTTTTTAATCATGCTTTAACTTACGTTGTTGCACCCTATATGTCATACTGTTGGACTTACGGCGTTTTACCGTGGATAAAGCCGAGGAGAAAGCCACTCTTGCACATACGCTATTTCACCGCGGACTTTTATCTGATTTTACTCTCTTTCGTTGCTAAAACTAAATGATTTTAGGTAATTAAGCAAGACTAACGATTACAGGTAATTAAGCTAGATTAACGATTACAGGAAATTAAGCTAGACTAACGATTACAGGTAATTAAGCTAGATTAAAGATTACAGGTAATTAAGCTAGATTAACGATTACAGGTAATTAAGCTAGATTAACGATTACAGGTAATTAAGCTAGATTAACGATTACAGGTAATTAAGCTAGATTACCGATGACGGGTAATTAAGCTAGATTACCGATGGCGGGTAATTAAGCTAGATTACCGGTGGCGGGTAATTAAGCTAGATTACCGGTGGCGGGTAATTAAGCTAGATTACCGTTGGCGGGTAATTAAGCTAGATTACCGGTGGCGGGTAATTAAGCTAGATTACCGGTGGCGGGTGCTTAAGCTAGATTACCGGCAGCGGGTAATTAAGCTAGTTTATCGGCGGCGGGTAATTAAGCTAGTTTACCGGCGGCGGGTAATTAACCTACATTACCGGCGGCGGGTAATTAAGCTAGATTACCGTTGGCGGGTAATTAGGCTAGATTACCGGTGGCGGGGAATTAAGCTAGATTACCGTTGGCGGGTAATTAAGCTAGATTACCGGCAGCGGGTAATTAAGCTAGTTTATCGGCGGCGGGTAATTAAGCTAGATTACCGGTGGCGGGTAATTAGGCTAGATTACCGGTGTCGGGTAATTAAGCCAGATTACCGATGGCGGGTAATTAAACTAGATTACCGATGGCGGGTAATTAAGCTAGACTGCCGATAAGCATATGACTTGTGTTGGTGCACAATTCTTTGACATCTGTTGGTGCTCGGATCTATGGAATGCTCAGGTCTACTTAATCTTTCTGTGGTATAACTACCGCTTGCTCTGTGATGTGAAAATTACGGGAAAGCAATTTTACTTTGACTGGACGTTGATTGTCAAGTCAAGCAGTGAGGTTTGAAGTTATGTAATAGATGTTGGTCAGTTCAAAAGCTTTAACTAATGTAAGTGCAACGCCTAATAAAACGTTTTCTCTCCTAAGTTTTCTAAACTATTTTAATTAATGTTAAGACTGAAGTAACAGATATTAATAAAAACTGTCTTTGTAGACAAAGACGGGAAAAAGTAAGAGATAAGTGTAGAAAATTAAATACCTGAAATAACAGATATTAAATTTTCACTTTGAACACATGATTATAAAACATCAATTATTTGAAAAAATTCTTAGTGAATTGGCAAAGAGCTAGGAGCGGTATAATAGCGGGGATGGTGGGAGCAGAGAATGGAGGGGTTGGATTGGCGAGTTGAACAGTGGCCGCTAAAGAGGCATTGAGCAGCGAGGCGCTCTCAGCGATTGTAGATGTAAGGGAACCATCAGGATATTTTAGTTGAATAATTTTATAGCGGCATTTGCGGAAACCGTTAATGGTGGAGTAGAAGGCCCTGGGGTTAGTTACGTATAAGAGAGACCAGAGAACGCTCGTGACGCCGCTGAGTATTTCTATAATGAGTTGTGTGAGCGTTTCTGGCTTTATTATAGTCAAGACGAAGGCGAGCTAAGGCAGAGGCCGACACGGCCCGGGATTTAGCTTTGCAATACCGATTCCAGGCTTTAGTTTTAAAGAGTAGACTTGCCCGAGTCCGGTCAGCAAGAGGCAATGTGGGACGAGGTTTGGTAAGGGGGAGAATAAGCGCACGCCCGAGCGCAGTAGAGCGTGGAAGGCAGAGTAGTTTAAATCAGGGTCACCTTGGCAGAGCACTAAGGACCAATCAACAGTGGAAATAAATCTGTTGAACGAGGCGTAGTCGGTTTTGAAAAAATTTGGCTTAGGTACATGTATGGGCTCGGAAGCTGAGAGGGCAATATTAAACAGGAGGGTACCGTGGTCACTCGTGCCTACTGGGGGTAGTAATGTGGGAGTGTGCTGTGTGTGCTACATTAGGGTCAGTTACAAAAATTAAATCAAGGGAATTGTCAGTACAATGGGCACCACCATCACGCGTAGGAAAATCAACTATTTGCGTCAGAGATGAGTGCAGGGCAGTATCACAGAATAGTTTGCTAGCCCGACACGCACCAGGCTTAGTAAAAGAGGTAGACCAATCAATGCGTCGGTAGTTGAAGTCACCGAGGAACAATAAATAATATTTTTGGTTATCACAGAATGCAGGGAATGTGGTGAGGAACATGACCAGGGAATCGTGGTTATTATATATCACATTGGGCGAGCGGTAGACTAGGCAGATTACTAGTTTATAGCTCGGTTGGGACAGGAGGACCGTCAATATGTCAAGACCTTGAATGTTCGGGGAAAAGTTATAGAGGCCAAGATCATAATGGGTTAAAACCGTAACAGTAAGGGTAGAGAGGAGATACAGAGCAACACCACCATAGGGACGTGTAAGTCTATAGTTTCAATTACCTTTTTTTGATTAAAATAATAATTATCATTATTATAAATCTTTCTAATAATAATAAAAATATATTATAAATATTAGAATATTTGAATATTTACGCATTATTAATAGCATTGAAACGCTGGACTGGAAAATAGTAATTTTTTATTAAAAAATTTGGCCCATCATATTTATGCACGCTCCCTCCAATTTCAAATAAATAGAAGATCCCTTAAAATGGGTTTGCTACGAGCGCCGTCTGCGAAAAGAAAAGAGCAAAAAACAAGGTGTCGCGTTCCTTAAAAGTCCCCCCTAGCCAGAAGAGCGTACTCGGGCCTTGATATAACGTAGGCAACGCTATAAGTTACTCAGGCTCCATAGGCGTAATGTATCCAGCGATTTCTTCCCATTTCGCCCGCGCGGCAAAAAATCCGAATGTTGCGCTCTCTCTAGTCGAAAAAAAAAATCCCGCTCGCACGGCTCCTCGACCTCGAGTCGTCGGCTGCTTTTTCACCGAGGGAGTGTTTTAATCGTGAATGTTTATGTTTTAACAATTTAACATAAAATCATGGCGTTTGTGTCTTTACTGAGACAAAAAAAGCAGGAACTCAATGCAATTTGCCGAAGAGTAAATAAGATTGTCGTTCACGTGGCGGCCGCAGAGCGTCGCATATAATTGGGAAGCCGGCGGCGCAGGAGAAAACGCTGGAGTATAAAAATGAATTGCCTGAGTAACTTATATGGAGCTAACATATTATTAACTCATGGTGTAGACGTGGACAGAAATATTCTCAGTGTCGCTTCTAATTTTTCGCGAAATTACAACTTCTCTTCGTTATTAATAATTTAAAGTTTCAAATTTGCTTTAATCTTTCTCGTGAAGTATTATTAACCGTTTAAAATGCAATGATTCCTCAACTAACTATAAACTTAGGCAGGAGTTCATAATAAGTATGAAACTAGTTTAAAAGCCCGTAACAACTAAGTGTCGCTGTAAAGCTCAGCGGATTCATACACCGCTTAACTCCCAAAGAAATAGTTCCCCCAATTTTTATTGCCCACTTAATTGCTTCCGGTTTAGCACTATTTTTATCTCCTGATTTTGGGAGCGAAAATGGCTCGCGTCCGCGTCTGTCGGCGCGGTGGAAATTAAGCCTTGGCTAAGAAGTTGGCTTTTCGATGGAGTTTTTAATATATTTACCGATCTTTTTCACGGCCGAATTTTAAATGAGAAGTCAAGTAAGTTATAAATTATAGTTTGAGACCTATTTTATAATTTTCCGTCCATTATTTGACGAATAATCAACGTTCAAAGTTGGAGTTCTTTTTAAGGCAAAGAATTATAAAATAGGTCTCAAAATATAAATTAGAACTTACTTGACTTCTCATTTCAAATTTGGCCATGAAAAAAATCGGTAAATGTATTAAAAATGCTCTAAAACCGAGTCCACTTCCGAATTTTTTTCCCATAGAAAAAGCCTGGATAATCAAAGCGAGTGACGAAATTTGTTTTCACGCTATAGGATAGGCAACTGCCCATCTCGGACGACAGCTTATTCTATATACTCTGTTACAGCATCGGTTGTCAGCACGCGCAAGGCTAGGTGTTTATGTAACCTAGCTTTGTGCTTACTGACAAGAGACGGTAGTAAGCTCAAGGATGATAGGGGTGGATACGAATTCTGAGAGAAATACGCGCCGTAACTTCGGACGCGATTGGGTCTGATGGGACGCTAAAAGTGGGGGAGAAAAACTCGGGACGAAAGGCCGGTGGGCTACCTCAGAACTAGACCCTATTTAGCGCCATCGTGTAGGCCTAATTTCGCATACATATGCCAAAGTTATTTTAAACTTTTTCCTCATAAATAAAATTTGCAATTGATACACTAAATTTTATATAGACTTAACATTTAATAATTATTGCATAGAAATTGTTCCAAAAATAATAGTGTACGTAGATGACGCTGCAATAGGGAAACGCCGGTAGGGATTTATTTGAACCGGCTGGGCGTCACCTAGAGTTGTTACTTCCTATTTCAAGGACGATTGAAAAGTTTAGTCATTTGATGAAAAAAATGGAATTTAACGCATAGTGATGAAACCAAACATGATTTTACTATGTTTGAAGAAACTTACATTGATTATTAAACCTTTTCTTCTTTCGCGCATAAAAATGATCATTTTACACCAACCATAATTAGAAGTCAAAAACATTATTTATTGAAATATTTGATCTTATAATCCTTTCAATCCCCCTTGAAAGCGGAACAAAGAACTGTATCTGACGCGTTTAGCGCCGTCAAAGAAATTCCTACCGGCGTTTCCCTATTGCAGCGTCATCTATGTGCACTATTATTTTAACAACAATTTCGAAACAATAATTATTAAATGTTAAGTCTATATAAAATTTAGTGTATCAATTGCAAATTTTATTTATGAGGAAAAAGTTTAAAATAACTTCGGCATATGTATGCGAAATTAGGCCTACACGATGGCGCTAAATAGGGTCTAGTTCTGAGGTAGCCCACCTGCCTTTCGTCCCGAGTATTCCTCCCCCACTTTTAGCGTCCCACCAGACCCAATCGCGTCCGAAGTTACGGCGCGTATTTCTCTCAGAATTCGTATCCACCCCCTATCATCCTTGATTTTAAATCCTGAAGATCCTGAAGTTTTTGGTCTCTTGACAGCACGTACAAAGCAACGTTACATGGACACCTAGCTTTGCACCTGCTGACAACCGATGTTGTAATAGAGTACATATAGAATAAGCTGTAGTCCGAGAGAGGGAGCTGCCTATCCTGTATAGTGAAAATGAATTTACTCACGGTAAGTCACGCGCATTCTTTATCCAAGAATTATTTAAAATGTCTAGACATTTTAAATAATCCTTGCTTTATCCATGGAAAAAGCATTACGAGGAAAACTGGGTTGGCAGGGCACCTAACGGCGAAGTCGGAACTAGGGGCGCTTTTACTAGTCGTTTTTTAACTAGGGGGCTCGGGTAAAGCTGGTAGGCCTTCTGCCGCCGAAATAAGGTTATTTAATGGTGGAATTCATAAACGTCGGGCGCAACGCAATTTAGTACAGGCAAAGAAAGGGTGTCGTGCGCAAACGTCCTGCCTTTTGCACACGACGCCTTGCCTTCGCCTGTATGATCAGAAGATGACATCGATGTCTTACTGAACGGTTTTTTGCGACTTTGGGTGTATCGTCATGATGCTCATCAGAAAAATCAGATGTGAGAGGAGGTTTTTTTTATGAGCATAGGATTCATGAATACTAAAAAGATATACATTATTTCGGTAAATAAAAAGGATTATGACAGAATTTTAAGAGGTAGGCGTTTTGATTCAGTTGATAAATTAAAGTATAATATATTTTTAAATAGTTGGGTTTTGTTATTTAAGCCTCTGCCATAACTTATCATAATATCGTCGCCATTTTGAAAAGCATCGATTACGCAAAATTGTGCAGTTCAACAACTGCAACGTCATCATGACGTCAAAAGAACAACGATTTCATTTTCTCAAACATAGATGCTTTTCCTGATGAGTGTTACTGAACGCAGCCATGGTTGGCCATGGTGTGATTGAGAATTCCGCGGTTAAATTAAATAACAAGGGGGATATTATGAACTCCTGACCTTGGTGCGTGACTAATTATACATGTTCTTTTTTAACTAGACATGACTCGAAAACACCCTGCCTCTTCAAACAACCACGTTAAAATTGCAGAACTTTTAATAAATGCCGGTGCTGATGTGAACTGTGGAGACTCTAAGTTTAAAGAGACCCCGTTACACATTGTATCATACCAGGGTCAAATTGACGTCGTGAAATTCTTACTAGAACGCGGCGCTAATTACGAGTTAAAGAATTACATCGGTGAAACGCCAATATACCAAGCCGCTGAAAGGGGCCACGTTGATGTCGTGAAATTGTTAATAGAACGCGGCGCTAATTTCGAATTAAAGGATAAATGGGGTAAAACGCCAATGCACTGGGCCGCTCATGGGGGCCGCGTTGATGTAATGAAATTGTTAATAGAACGCGGCGCTAATTACGATTTCAAGGATGAAGAGGGTGAAACGCCAATGCACAGTGCCGCTAGATGGGGCCGCGTTGATGCCGTGAAATTGTTAATAGAACGCGGCGCTAATTACGATTTAAAGAATAACAGAGGTGAAGCGCCAATGCACTATGCCGCTGATGGGGGCTACGTTGATGTCGTGAAATTGTTAATAGAACACGGCGCTAATTGCGATTTAAAGTATGACTGGGGTCAAACGCTAAGGCACTTTGCCGCTGATTGGGGCCATTTTGATCTCGTGGAATTGTTACAAGAACGCGGGGCTAATAATGCTAATTACGATTTAAAGAATGACAGGGGTGAAACGTCAATGCGCGCTGCTTTTGGGGGCCGCGGTAACGCTTATGAGGACTACGTTGATGTCGTGAAATTGTTACTAGAACGCGGCGCTATTCCCCAGTTAAAAATAAAATATGACAAACGCCATTAGACATAGCTCATCGATATGAATATGAAGATGTAATGGAACTGCGTAGTTTGTATAATGATGGTTTAAGAAATGGTACTAGTGTCGGATTAACACCCTCGGGGTCCCTGCCAACTCAAGTCAGGAGGAGCAATATGACTCTAATTAATACTTCCAAATAACTTTAGCTATTTTCAAAATTTGAAATGTAAATATAAATGGGGCAATGCGGGTATAGTGATTTTTGGTTTTCAAACTGAATTCGGGTACTCTTAAATTTGCATATTGGGTATCGGGGTGGGTACCCGAATTCTTTATCGGCTATCCGGGTAAAAATGCCTGTCGTGTACTAAAAATTAGATATAATACTTATCGGATAAAATGATTATAATTGTCGTCTGTCAAGTTGAGAAAACTGCACGAGATCATAAATTTATCATCGACCATTAAGTTCCTATGTCTGAATGGGATCTTAAAGAGGACTATATTCTGTCCCCTTGCTGTCTGTAATCCGTCTCACCCCAACTTGGTATTAAATTATACGAGACACTACTGCCGTGAAAGCCTTCCCTTTAGTATACTCTTAAGCCCGGTATTCACGCCAGCGAGATTCGAAGCGTTTAACTTCGTCGAGAGATCGAGTTTCAATACTGCAATGTCCCTTCAAGATTTTAGCGAGACCTTGTTAAAGGAAAAGTTCAGGTTTCATAACTAATTATACCTTAATTAAAAGAACGGCTGCTTTTTCTAAATATGAAAGGAATTAAATATTAATAATTAAAATAAATGATCTCTTATTACAATATGATAATTAGTACATTTAATTTGTCTTGAAAAACTATGAAGGACTACTGAGCCACCTCCCATTGGTTTAGTGCATGGCGTCTGCTAGCCGAAACCCCTTACCCCTACGGGATTAGTTGAATTCTCACAGGCTGAGAGAGGTTAGGGGTAAGAGGTTTGATTTAGCAGACGTCACTACTGCAATGGCGGATAGCTTAGTAGTCCTTGATAGTTTTTAAGAATAATTAAATGTACTAATTATCATATTGTAATAAGAGATCATTTATTGATTAATTTTAATATTTAATTCCTTTTATATTTAGAAAAAGCAGCCGGACTTTTAAGGTACAATCTGTTATGTTATTTGAAATTTTCGTTAAAAGTTTTCACTGGTTCGTGTTTTTTATGAGCGGCTAAATGCGCGCCTGTTTTTGATATTATCAACTGAATAAATTTCTACCTTTTCCAAAATATTACTAAATTGGATATATTTTTACCCCTAAATAACGCTGCTTATTCCTAATTATTGCTAATTAGCTTTGATTATTGACACCTTTTCCACAAAATTGTTCTTCTTGCTTCTTTTTAAACTAAGAAGAGTCGCACTTTTTAGCCACTCGTGTATTTTTGATTTTCATGAAATCGATTTCTTTAGTATAATTCGATTTTAGAATAATAATGCGTAATTAAAATGGCGGTTTGGTCTTAAGCGAAAGTGTATAAGTGCAGTTTACCGGGCACTTAATTAAATTAAAAATTAAGTCGATATTCGTGTTCAGCACCCTCAAATTAAATTAGTCAGAAGCAATGCAATTTGTTTGACTGAAACTGTTTTGGTTAGTAAAAATAAATTAACAAAACCTTTTGAACTAAGCCGCTTAGAAATCCCAAGTCTTCATTAATAATTAAAGAATGAAAGCGCGTGAGTCTTGGGTTAGGTTTAGATTAGGTTAAGTTAAGATCGTACTTTTTTGAAAAAAATATTTCACTTTAAAAGAAATACTTTTATTTTATTGGGTTTTTTTAAACATATTTTCCGACGAAAGTTCTCAATTGTTTCTAGATATTTTGAATGTTTAAAACACGAATATCGACATTATTTTTTTGATTTACGTACTATTCTTTTTGATATTAAATTCTAAAATTAAAAAATGGAATACGAAAGTTAATTTTGGTTTTTAATTGGTACTATCTTTTTTTATTATATACAATGCTTTATTTTTATTATAATATGGGCTTTAAATATTTCAATACAAAATTTAATTATTTCTTCATAACGCTATACTATCTTTTTAAATTAACCTTGTTAACTAAAGGTGCAATCACAAATATAAATTTAAATTTCTTGATATTAATTTTATTATATAATAAATAATTAATCTTAATATAGTCAAGGTTAATTGAAATTAAATTCTACTTTGATAATTAAATTCATTTTTCAAATATGGTTTCGCGTAAAACTGTTGTGTGAATGGTTCTTTTAGGGTTTTCTTTAAACAATTTATACACAATCGAAACTGTACGCGTCTTTATATCTAGTTTATATTTACTTTTGTACTATTTTTTGCTTAACTTGAAATCAATATTAACAAACGAAAATTAATTACGCAAAATGTTTCATTAATAAATTTACATCAATTTGAATCGTTTCTGACATTTATTTTCAGGCTTTTTACCTCTCCGAGTGACGTATGTCACGGATAGGTTCTGAAACGATCGTGTGTGTCTGTGTGTGTGTCTGTCTGTCTGTGTGTCTGTTGTTACACCCACGTGGCTGCGTTCGCAGTTTCCAAATCGGATCAAACGTGTTCGCCATTTCCGAACTGCTTTCACAGTCACGGAAATGGCTCCTCTACTTGAGTTCTCACACCATCATCTTCTGGTCTTTGTCCATCCCACACGGACACAAGTCTGTACTTACTGGCTTCTTATCACCACCATCTTTTGGTCTTCGTCCATCCCACATGGACACCAGTCTGTACATACTGGCTTCTAAACACCACCATCTTCTGGTCTTCGTCCATCCCACATGGACACCAGTCTGTACATACTGGCTTCTAAACACCACCATCTTCTGGTCTTCGTCCATCCCACACGGACACAAGTCTGTACATACTGGCTTCTAAACACCACCATCTTCTGGTCTTCGTCCATCCCACACGGACACAAGTCTGTACTTACTGGCTTCTTATCACCACCATCTTCTGGTCTTCGTCCATTCCACTTGGACACCAGTCTGTACATACTGGCTTCTAAACACCATCATCTTCTGGTCTTCGTCCATCCCACATGGACACCAGTCTGTACATACTGGCTTCTAAACACCACCATCTTCTGGTCTTCATCCATCCCACATGGACACCAGTCAGTACATACTGGCTTCTAATCACCACCATCTTCTGGTCTTCGTCCATTCCACTTGGACACCAGTCTGTACCCCTGGCTTCTACTCCATCGTCATCGTTGGGTTTAAGACATTCGCGGCGATCAGCTAGGGTTACGAGAAACGTCTAGCCTCCCTAAGGTGGGATCGCCACCAAAGGTTTTCGCAATTGCGGTTGTTCTTGCTTTTAGCAGTAGTTTGACACCCTTATATACTACCTATTTGAGTAAGGCGAAGCAACCGGCGTATGCTTCATTTCAAACGCCAATATTAGTCAAGTCTCTCAAGAATGTTTAATTGTTCTTCTTAAAAACGATGTAACGTTCAATAAGGCGAATAACGAAAGAAGAAAATATTAAATATTAATTATATTTATTTTAATATTTAAGATAATCTTGTTTCTCAATTCAAAATTGATACGGAAAGAGCTAAAAAGCAGTCTATGTTTTTGTCTGTGTGTGTCCGTCCGTTGTTACACTAGTGCGCTGCGTTAGAAGTTCGTTTTGTTTTGATGTGTAAAGAAATCCTACAGAACCATAATATTCCCTTTATCCATAATATAAAGAGAATATGTGGAAATATTTTTCGTAATTATGATGCATTTAGTACTTTTGTAGCTTTAAGCTCTGTTTCATTTTGATATTCCAAAGATTTATTTTAATATCTTTATTTGAAATGGCTGTTTAGATATTACTTAAGCTATACTACATCTGTATATAGAATAATCCTTGGTTTAGTGATTTCATGAAGAAAGCTAAGATCTAGACTCCGGCGGGTATATCTAGTATTACCCGCAATAGGCTTAGTGAAATAAAGAATAAATAATTGAGGCCTGTGGTGAAGTAAACTTTGGGTTTTTATGTTCGTGTCTGAAATGAAAAGACATCAACGGTTCAGAGTGAGCCGAAAGTTAAATACACTCTTAATTAATCAGGTTAAAATTTTATAATTGAAGAAAAGATCATGGTGGCAATTAGATTAGTAGGGCTAAGCTACAGAGTTTTTATTCTCTTTATAGTGCGCACTGCGTCTAGCTACAATTTAGCTTTGGTATTATTTAACGTTAACACTCATGTTGGCAATCTAAGTATATTGTTGAGGTGAGGTGAGACGAGACGATAGTGTTTAAACTGCAAACCAGTTGCGAATGTAGCTATCATAATATAGAGTAAACAGCTGAAGCGTAGGCTTCATTTCCTGTTCTTTTTGCCATTGACTGATTTCCATGTGTCCAAGATTTATCCTTATTGGATGTAAAATGTCGTCTGATTTACTGTATATTCGCTATGCTTGGAATACTGCTTCAATATTTCGTAAATTTTTACTTCAAAAAAGAGAAATAATTCCATATCTAGGTAAATAACTTTGTACTAGTAGACCTCTTGACTCGGAGAGGTAATATTTTAGTTTTCCCAACTTGTTCTTGCAGCACTTGACGTGTTGCGACCTTCACGGGATTTTTCCCTGACCTTTGGTAACCTTGAAAAGAAAACAAATATTTTTCATTATTATTCTTTCACCTAATTCCCCCCCCCCTAATCTAATTAACAACGGGCGATTTCCAAAGACTGATTTTAATCCCACCCAATTATTTTTTAACCGTTCTAAAAAATCAGGGCGCTATCTCTCTGTAGTGAACTTTAACCCCGGGCGCTCGTGTGGCACCACAAAGCCACGTGTACTTAATTATCTCGATTTTGTCGGGAGTGTTACGCCCTCCTGTAAGCCAAACTTCTGGGCGACAAAGTTTGGAGGGAATACGACACATGGTGGCAGTGCCGTCTGTCCCTCCAAGTGGTGACTTGACCCCATACACCCCCTTCCGTCACCACACATGCAAACCTCCTTTTTCCTTCAATGACTAGTTACGCTTAATTGCGCAGCAATGTCAGTTGGCGTTTAGTGCACTTATAAAAGAATAAAGAATATCTTGAAGATAAACTTCAAAGTCCATTTGCAGCCGCTCTCGGTGTAATTAATTTTCTTACTCAAATTGGCGGGATTTTTTTTTTAATTTCCCGCCTTATTTGTGTGTGGACATTTTTTGCGGGAAATGTCGACTCTCTGCGGTGAATTTAGCCGATGTCTCGTCGAACGTGCCACGAAGTCATTAACGGTTTGATCAGTTTTGCGTGGTTCAACGGGACAGGTGAACTGTGTTTGTTGCGCCGTAAGTATTTTTACCTCTCCGAGTGACGTATGTCACGGAGAGGTTCTGTAACGATCGTGTGTGTCTGTGTGTGTGTCTGTCTGTGTGTCTGTGTGTGTGTCTGTTGTTACACCCACGTGACCGCGTTCGCAGTTTCCAAATCGGAGCAAACGTGTTCGCCATTTCCGAACTGCTTTCACAGTCACGGAAATGGCTCCTCTACTTGAGTTCTCACACCACCATCTTCTGATCTTTGTCCATCCCACACGGACACCAGTCTGTACATACTGGCTTCTAATCACCACCATCTTCTGGTCTTCGTCCATCCCACATGGACACCAGTCTGTACATACTGGCTTCTAAACACCACCATCTTCTGGTCTTCGTCCATCCCACATGGACACCAGTCTGTACATACTGGCTTCTAATCACCACCATCTTTTGGTCTTCGTCCATCCCACATGGACACCAGTCTGTACATACTGGCTTCTAATCACCACCATCTTCTGGTCTTCGTCCATTCCACTTGGACACCAGTCTGTACACCTGGCTTCTAATCACCACCATCTTCTGGACTTCGTCCATTCCACTTGGACACCAGTCTGTACATACTGGCTTCTAATCACCACCATCTTCTGGTCTTCGTCCATTCCACTTGGACACCAGTCTGTACATACTGGCTTCTAATCACCACCATCTTCTGGTCTTCGTCCATTCCACTTGGACACCAGTCTGTACACCTGGCTTCTAATCACCACCATCTTCTGGTCTTCGTCCATTCCACTTGGACACCAGTCTGTACACCTGGCTTCTAATCACCACCATCTTCTGGTCTTCGTCCATTCCACTTGGACACCAGTCTGTACACCTGGCTTCTAATCACCACCATCTTCTGGTCTTCGTCCATTCCACTTGGACACCAGTCTGTACACCTGGCTTCTAATCACCACCATCTTCTGGTCTTCGTCCATTCCACTTGGACACCAGTCTGTACACCTGGCTTCTAATCACCACCATCTTCTGGTCTTCGTCCATTCCACTTGGACACCAGTCTGTACACCTGGCTTCTACTCCATCGTCATCGTTGGGTTTAAGACATTCGCGGCGATCAGCTAGGGTTACGAGAAACGTCTAGCCTCCCTAGGGTGGGATCACCACCAAAGGTTTTCGCAATTGCGGTTGTTCTTGCTTTTAGCTGTAGATCGACACCCTTATATACTACCTATTTGAGTAAGGCGAAGCAACCGGAGTATGCTTCATTTCAAACGCCAATATTAGTCAAGTCTCTCAAGAATGTCTAATTGTTCTTTATCAACGCGATGTAACGCTCAATAAGGCGAACAACTAACGAAGAAAATATTTAATATTAATTATATTTATTTTAATATTTAAGATAATCTAGTTTCTCAACTCAAAATTAAAACGGAATGAGTTAAAAAGCAGCCTATGTTTTAGACTGTGTGTGTCCGTCCGTTAGTGCACCGCGTTAGCAGTTCGCTTTGTTTTGTGGAAAAAAATCCTACAAAACCTTAATATTTGGTTTTCTCATAATGTATAATTAATATATGGAAATATTTTTCGTAATTTCGATGCCTTTAGTGGTTTTGTAGCTATAAAGCTCTGTTTCATTTTGATATCCCAAGAATATTTTTTATTATTATTATTTGAAATCGATGTTTATATATTACTTAAGCTATACTACATCTGTTTATAGCATAATTTTTTCTAAAGTGATTTCAAGAAGAACGCATCTATATTGGTCAAATGAACTTTTATTTGTCAATAGGCCTCTCGAACCAAAAAGTAAACGCTTGGGTTTGGTTTTCGTTTCTGTAATACAGAGACATTAACGGTTCAGAGTGAGCCGAAAGTTAAATACACTTTTAAATAATTAGGCTTAGACTTTATAATCATGGTGGAAATCTGGGCCGCGTTCAGCAGAGCTCAGCGCTGTTAGCAGTGTCCTACAGAACGGGATTTTGTTATTGAATTTTGACGTCACGGTGCTCAGCGCTGAGCCAGCACGGTCTTCAAGGAAAATAGTCGGGTTTTTCGATAACGTGACGTAAAACGCGTAGTTCTCAGCTTGGCGAAAAAAGCATGGAGGAATTAATACAAATAGCTCTTGCTGATTATGATGGGACTAGAGCTATTTAATTAGCGTGAAACAGGTTAATCACGCGAGAAGTTTAAGAGACATGTTAGTTTCTAATTTTAATTATAAAAGTTGTTGTTATCTATCTCTTAAAATATGTTATCATACAATTTTTGTTAAGCCTTGGTACCTTGCACGCTTTATTGCGCTAGCGTCATTTTTAAAACACCGATGACCGGAGAAAAGCTATGACGACAGAGCTCACAGGTAAACGTTTTCCAAATCCGCTGTCTTTTTTGGTGAGCTCTGCTGAACGCAGCCCAGATCAGAGAAAGGTCTGATCGCAATCGGATTATAGCTTCGTGTTTTCATGCTTTTTATGGTGTGGCCACAAATTAGCTTTGGTGTTATGTAACGTTAACAGTCATGTTGACAAACTAAGAAAATCGTTGAGGTGAAACGAGAGGATAGTGTTTACATGGCAGCCCTGTTGTGAATATGGCTTTGAACATAGAGGGTATACAGTTGAGGAGTAGAAAATTGGGCCTTTACAAACACGTAAAGGTAATATCCCTCCAAAGTTTTATCTCTTCATTTCCCGTTTTTCCCCCATCGGATGATTTTAATGTGTACAAGTATATCCTTATTGGATGTAAAATATCGTCTGATTTACAGTATATTTGCTATGCTTTGTATACTGCTTTAATATTTCATAAATTTTAACTTCACTATTTGCTCATAAAAAAAAAAGAAACATTTCCATATCTGGGTAAATAAGTTTGTAAGTAGTCCTCCTCTAGACTCGGAGAGGTAATATTTTGGTTTTCCCAACTTGTTTTAGATTATTTCTCTGATTATTTAATTTGCAATTTTAATTGGATTGAAATATCGGTCGTCCTTTAGACGGTAATTAAATTTGTTTGTTCTAAAATCTTGGGGATGTTTCAGGATTGTCTAAAATGAGTGAAGGTTAATTAATCAAATTCCCAGAAATGTTACGGGTATTTTAGTTGAAAGGTCATAAGTTTGGTTACTGAACTTTTAGGACATGGGTCAATTGGAAAGTTGTTGAAATTTTAGCGACTGTAGGTTTTTTTAGCCACATCGTATGATGTACAGCTACGATGTGGGTATTAGTTTGACCTGCCCTGTTGTTGGCGTCGTCTTCGTGAAAGAGTACCGCCTTTGTCTCTATAATATATATTTCGTTCGTCATTGAAGGGAGAGTGAATGGGAGAGGATTGTGGCGAGGTGGTGATATTTTTCGTTCGTGTATTTTCAAAAGATGGGGATCATAATAGTAAGTTTGAGCATTGCATTTAATTGTACTAGTAAGGTTAAGCATTGTGAATTGTGTTTTACTTTTGCTCGATATATTTCATTATTAGCGTCAGATTTAAACGCGGGAAATCCCATTCCACCACCCTACAATGACATAATAATTTTAGACAAAGGCTTAGTGCTAAGAAACTTTGGTTTCTCGAAAACCTTAAATCTCGAACGATAAAAGAAGTAAGTACCAACGTAGAACGGTTGGACAATGGACTGGATGCGTACACACTTGCTCAATTCGCTGAAAGGGTTGAGGAAGACAAGGAAATAAATACCAAGAACCTTTGCAAGTCTTACAACCGCGAGGAACAGGGCCTTCACAAATACAACGTGGGGGATATATTGGCGCGAAATCGTCATATCCCATAAAGGAATTTCAATATAACCAACTTCACCGTACTAACAGCCGATTTAAAGTGAATCGTTGCCAATATGTTGTATTGGAATAAGTTCTTTATTTCAATAATGTCATCTCGTTATATGACAGGACTTATTCAATTCCACCCTATTCTTAATTATCCTTTGTTTAATGTTTTATGACGTCTTATTCCCGCTGCATACTTAACCATCCTTGTTTCTGTACAAAGGGGTAGCATTGTACTACATTTAAATTTTAAATAAATAATATTAATTCTATATTTATTGCAATATTTTTATCATTATTATAAGAAACATAACAACAATAAGTGTAACAGTCAATTTTGCGTTTGTTTACTATTCTTGGGAATTGCTAGCAACTTGTGCCATACTTTTTCAAATGTCAAAGACAATAATTTTTTTTGCCTTAGTAACAACAAATTCATTATTGAAACTTTTTTTAATTGGATTAGGCCGTTGCAATCTCCTCATGATAAAACCAAACTCTGTGTGTTATAGTCTTATCTTCTTTTGTACCTTTTAAGGTAAGTTTCACCGCGTTACTAATCTCGGATGATGTTATTTCACAATGAAGTGAAATTTTGCAAGTTGATAAGGACTTTGAAATATTAAATTGGTTCAGTCGTGTCCATAGCCTTATTAACGGAAATTAACCCTAAATTCGGAATATTTAGTTTAATTGCTTAAAATTAATTGAAATAGATATAGATCGTTCTATAAGAACATTGTAATGAAGGTTAAAAGTTATTTTAATGTGCGTTGTTCATACGCTAATCTGAACGGCTAATTATTCCGGAGATTGTTCGTGAAAAGGCTTAGCAAGATAAAAGTACGTTTTGATTTCAATATTTGAAACATTGCTTATAATTAACGACGTCATGTTGAAACGTAGTTCTTAACAAATAGAAATTGAACTCCCTTAATGGCGGATGAAGCATTTGGATAGAGATATTCCACGTCACGTGAGTGATCTCATTACTATTTTAAATAGAAACATGTTTTTCACATTTAGTTTAGTTTTCAATGAATTTACATGTTTTTTTTTTCTTCTTTTTTGTAGTGTGAAATTACAACATAAGCTTGCCGTGGTTGGTTTTCGAGTTTCTGGGGAAAATTAATAAATTGTACAATGGCAGGGCCAGGTAGGATAATTTATAATTTGATACGAATGTAGTTTCATAGTCCTTTAAGCTAGATGGTCATATAGTGCGAAAACTGTCGCTTACAATGATGAGGGTAGGAAGGTCTCTCCACTTACATTTTAGCAGAAGGGGAAAGGATGACACTCTGTATCCTCTAATTATTCCACACCCAGAGTCCGAAGAAGACAATCTTATTTCAGGGAATTCTTCCGTGTTGCTATGACCATCTAACTTAAATGACCATGGTTCTATTTTAAATATTTTAAATATTGAATCTGCCTTCTAAAACAATGACAGTTTCAAAGGCGGAAAATGAAATTGACAATTTAACATTTAAAGAGGACTCAGACAAATTAACTGTCGAGGATCGTTTAGAATTCAGCAACGAAAATTTTATGATCGACCTCAAAACAAAAACACCAAAGGAAACAAGGACCAAAAAAGAACAGCTGGAGAGCGTATTGCCTTTCCTGGACCGTTACACGCTTTTGCTATTCGCCAAAAGTGCTTACAAAGACCGAAAGAAAGAGGATACTGATGAGGACTACAGGAAACGTTTGCAACTACCTCAAGGTTGGGAACTTCTTACAACCGCTAGAAGTCCAGCGTTCTGGAGTTTAAGATGGGGATATTTTGGTGCTGCATTTTGGCATCCAGAGCATCGCAGAATTGTCATAGCGCATAGAGGAACCAATAACTTGGATACCATACGAGCCGATTTAATGGGAGTCGTGTGGAATCGTTATGTTAGACAGATGAACGCCGCTTGCACGTTTACGCACCTAGTCTACGAAGCTGCCACTTCAGTTGAGAAAGAACACAACGTCCAATTCGAAATATATTTCACCGGACATTCCTTGGGTGGTTGGTTAGCCCAAGTAACGACATTTTCCCTCAAGTACTTGAAGTTGGAAAAAGGAATTTTCATCAACATTCGATACCAAGAAGATGCAGGCGCGACTTACAAAGGTTACCACGCACACACTGAAGTTTTTGATAGCCCGGGTTGCAAGAATATGCTGGCAAAGATGGAAGATGATTTTGACGTTCGATATGCTGATAGAAAGATCCAACTGCATCGCCTGGACATAACCAACCATATCTCGTCACCGAATATCGTCAACTGTTGCAATAAACATGTTGGAAAATTGTACCGGATTTTTCCAGAAATTAATATTGCCGAAGATGTTATTGAATACACAAAACAGTCTCACGCCCTCGAAGGTCTTTTAGCAAAATTGAAAAATCCATCATCAGATGATATTGAAGTAGTCGACTGGCCCGAAATTGAACCCACTTTGTGGACTGGCATGAAAGTTATTGGAAGACAAATATTGGGGACAAGGCAAAACAAATCTTTCGGTAAAGAATTTGCCAATTTTTGGCAATTTGCCGAAGCAGTGAATAAAATTGAACCGCAAGATACGACGGCATATTTAACATACACCGATGCACCAAACTCAAAAGCGCAAAAAGATTTGAAAGTTCGGTATCAAGCGAAACTCGTACAGATAAATCAATGCCACGTCAGCGTTTTCACCGATTCGGAATTAAAGTTTTTGCAGCTTTTCCAGCACTTGAAAATAATCCCGAATAGCATTTTTGACTACAATCAAATTTTGGATCGATTACAAGACAAGATAAAACGTAAATTGGAACAATTATGTCTTCAAGGTGCTATCGTTACCTGCGACTCTGATTCGGATATCCATCAACTTGTGCCATACGTTAAATGCTTGCTTCGACTTTATCCTGCATTAAACAAGCAAACCGAAGATGCCTTAACCGATTATGAAGTTAGAAAACCAATTTACAACAACATCTGCGAAAAATACAGAAAACAAATCCACGATTTAATCAAATTAAAGGTCGAAGATTCCAAAGATCCTAGGCATGGTTTGACAACCTTTTTCGAAAATAAGCCAGACAAAGTGTGTCAAATTCAGGCTCAGTATGGAACCGATATCGCTATGGCAAAGGCTCTGACGTCAATTGCAAGTTCTCAAGGAAATTATTTAATTTTGGCCTTTGAATTGCAAAGTTTATTAACAACGGAAACTTTCTTCACTTTGAAGGAATTTTTAAAACACGAAAATTGGGGAGAAACAATAATATTAATCGAATGCGCTGGCGAACTGGGCTCGAATACCGAACGTTGGAAATTTCTTCAAGATTTGCGAGACGAAATTAAATTTACTAAAACTAATATCAAACTAGTTTTAATAACGGATGGAAATGCCCAAGATTTAAAGATTGAGCATGTGATAAAACATGACGGAATCACGTGGAGCGAGTTGACCACTGAAGCTCAGGAAGATCTAATGAAGAGAAAAGTAATCAAATTTCAAGGAAATGAAAACTCGAGTTTAAAAGATCTCTTTTGCGAAGAGGATTTGATTCAATTTGAAGAAGTTCTGAAAGGGGGAATTCTAGTTAACTTGATTAAAAATAAAGTCATAACTGTCGGAAAGGAGCTCGAGAGTCTGGGTGACGTCGAGGAATACTATATTCCACGAGAGTTCCAACTGAAAGACGTTATTGATGAAAAATGTTTAAACGAAATAGACTCTTCCGAATTAATAGCTCTAAACGATCCGCGTTTCTCAAATCAAGAAAGCTGCGTTCAAATAACGAAAGAAGAGGATTTTCAACGTTTATGCGAACAATATCCAAATAAGAACATTCATTGGTTAAAGTATGATTCAAATTCAAAGTTAATTTTGTACAAGTCACGTGGTGAACTCTATTATTTACAAAAGTGCTTGGTTAAAGATCAGAGCTCTTCCTATTCTGAAAAAACCTTGATTGAAAAATCCGGCAAATCATTGATTATTTCCGACACTCCTGGGATGGGAAAATCAACGGTGCTTTCTGTATTGGGCCAAAAAATCAAAGATATATATCCGGCTTATTGGGTAATTAGAGTCAACTTAAATACGTGCAACAAGACTTTAGAAACGCTAGAAGAAGAGGGAATTTCCATCGCAAATCCGAAACAGTTATCGGATTTTATGCTGAAATATATCTTACCTTGCAGCGAAAACACGAAATTAGAAACTCCGTTGGAAGAAAACTTGTTCGAAAATTCGTTAACCAATTACGGGAGATTGGTGTTACTTTTCGACGGATTTGACGAAATTAGTCCGACTTATGATCGCCAGGTCATAAAAATGCTAGAAGCGTTGATGAAAACTCGTGTCGAGAAAATTATAATATCAACTAGGCCTTATACCAAGGAAAAGTTGGAATATTGTTTCAGCTGTTGGGCCCATACTATGGTACCATTTTCGAAAGAAGATCAAGTGGACTTCATTGTTAAATATTTGCAAAAACAGTTTAACATCCTGAGTATAAAATTCCCGGGAACGCCTGAAGATTTGAATATATACGTCTCAACATCAATTGACAATTTATCCAACTCTATAAAAGATAACGAAAGACAGTTCATGGGAGTCCCATTACAATGCAGATTATTAGCGTCATATATGCTCCGTAAAATTTCAAATGGACAATTGGCAATGATTGACAACGTATCGTTAGTTGATTTATACGAAAATTTTATTGAAGGTAAAATGGGAATTTACGATGCCGAAAAGGTTTCATCGACGGACGGTAACGTTGCTGCGAACAATGCTCAAAAAATTGCGGAAAAACAAATACTTCAGAAACACAGACAATACGCTCTTCAACTTTTACTGTCTGAAAGCGTATATGAAGAATTGAAATACCCCGAACTTGAGGACGAAGAAGGCCTACTTGAGGATTCACTTTTAAAGGCAGGAGTTTATATTGGAAATCTGACGTTTATACATCGAACCTTTGCTGAATATTTCGTAGTGGATTACCTTTGGTATCTAGCTAAAAATACGGAAAGAAACGCAAGCGCCTGCAATAAATTGTCAATTTTGACTCGAGAAATAATGTTAAAAGAGGAATTTGCAGTGGTTCGAAACTTCCTTGATGTGCTCATTCGAAATGGCAAAAATTTCAAGGAAACTGAGAAGATATTACGAAGTTACGTCAAATTTTTAGATGAGAATTATCCCACGAATCCACCAGCGTGCCACAATGTCTCGAAAGAAACCGTTCTACACGTACTAATCCGCGAAGCTCAACTTGATACACTCAGCAACTTGATCGACATTTTATCCAAAGATAACCAAAGTCTGTTAAAGCTTTTAGTTCAGTATCGGGAAAGACAATTCGAAAATCTTGAACGGTGGGAATCTGATGGCTCCCTTGGATTCTTTTCGCCTTTGTACTTGGCTTGCCGGTTTGGTTATACCGAAATCGTCGAGAAGCTATTAAAAGCCGGAAGTGACGTCAATCCACTAGAGTGTGACACATTTAGTCCATTGTATGTAGCATGCGAATTTAGTCTTACGCAGAATGGTGCCGATGTTGAAACAAGGCCTGATATAGGTAAGTTCCACTGTTTTTATTTGTTTCTGCATTCATTAAAATGCATAGTTTTTTCATCGGTAATTTATTTCTTGCCAAATTTAATAATACAGAAATTCTCTCTTATGTAGTTGGTTATAAGACTAAACTATTTTATCTACTAATTGTTTTTACTGAATTTTATATCCTTATATTTATAGACACCAATATTTATATTCGGGATATCAAAAACAGCCCAATTTAACCGAAAACCGTTTTTCAAATCCGGAGCACCGCCATTTTCGGTTTTTTAATTCTTTGGTTAAAATCGAAAAAAAAGCCCGTTTTCCGTTGTTCTCTAGCATCACTATTCACGTTTCAGACACTTGAATTTTATGCCCAGCACTTTGTAGTGACGCAGTGAGTCAGCGACGTCAGTATATTTGCATGATTTCTGAAGGGTAAAAAAAGCTTCAGTGTTTCGTTACTCCTCACATTGCTTAGTGCTTCTGTTTTTGAAAAACCTTTTTTGGATCGGCTAAACCGGCCTTTTTTTAAAACCAGTTAACCGAAAACTGGGTTTGTGGCTAGTTGATATTACTAATTTAGATGCGACACGAGAAATATTTTCGGTTCCACGCTACTCAGTACTCGCTCACTTCTCACCATTCTTTCTTAGTGTAGACGTGGACAGAAATAGTCCCAGTGTAGCTTCTAATTTTTCGTGAAAACACAACTTCACTTCGATATTAATAATTTAAAGTTTCATATTCGCTATAAACTTAGGCAGGAGTTCATAATAAGTATGAAACTATTTAAAAAGCCCGTAAGAACAAAGTGTCGCCGTAAAGTTCAGCGGATTCATACACCGCTTAACTCCCAAACTAATAGTTACCCCAATTTTTATCGCCCAAGCACATTAACCTACTTCCGGTTTAGCACTATTTTTATCCTGTGATTTTGATAGCTAAAATGGCTCGCGTCTGCCGTCTGCGTGACTGCGTCTGTCGGCGCGGTGGAAATTAAGCCTTGACTAAGAAGTTGGCTTTTAGATGGTTTCTAGTTTTATACAAAACATTTAAACGATGGTCATTAATGATATGTGTGAGCATGGCCAACTTAGATTACCGGTGGTAGAAGGCCTGCCAGATTTACTCGAGCCCCATGTTAAGAAACGACTAGCAAAAATAGGGTGTATCTTTTATACGGCAATAAAGAAACCTTGAAACCTTGTACCAACCCAGTTTTCCTCGTAATGCTTTTTCTATGGAACAAAATTCGAAAGTGGTCTCGGTTTTAGGGCGTTTTTAATATATTTACCGATTTTTTTCGTGGCCGAATTTTAAATGAGAAGTCAAGTAAGTTATAGGCCTAAAATATATTTTGAGTTCTATTTCATAATTCTCCGTCCGAAATTTGACGAAAAATCAACATTCGAAATTGGACTTCTTTTTAAGGCGGAGAAATGCACCGTCTGGAATTAGGCCTTGGTCCGAAGGAAGTTAACATTAAAATCATGTATAAAGAATGCGCCTGAGGAAATTTGTTTTCACGCTATATGGAGCTAACAGTTCTGACCCTGAAACGTCACACCCTTCCATCTCTTACTGGAGTTTCATCCCCCCTAACGGTTGGAAACAGTATTCTACGCGCAAAAACGCCAACCAGAAGGTGGCTGCGTGACGTCAGACTATCTCTTCCCCGTATCCAGTTGGTAGCTCCCTATTGGATAAGCAACTCCCTATCTCGAAAGACAGCTTATTCTGTATATACTCTGTTACAGCATCGGTTGTAAGTACGCACAAAGCTAGGTCTCTATGTAACCTAGCTTTGTTTGTACTGACAAGAGACGGTAGTAGGCTGTAGGCAATTTCACATGTATTTGAAACTAAGGCCTAGAGGTCCGTGCACTCGAGCGAAAAAACTCGCGGACATATTAAATCATGAAGATCCTGAAGTTTTTCGTCTCTTGACAGCACGTACAAAGCCACTTTACATTGACACCTAGCTTCGCGCCTGCTGACAACCGATACTGTAATAGAGTATATATAGAATAAGCTGTCGTCCGAGATAGGGAGTTGCCTATCATATAGAGTGAAAACAAATTTCCTCACGCGCATTCTTTATCCGTGGAAAAAGCATTACGAGGAAAACTGGGTTGGCAGCGCACCTAACGGCGAAAGTAGGACCTAGGGGTGCTTTTGCTCGTCGTTTTTTAACATGGGGCTCGGGTAAAGCTGGCAGGCCTTCTACCGACGAAAGAATGTTATCTAAGGCTGCTTTCAGTAACCGGCATCAAAAACATCGATGACTAAAAGATGACATCGATGTCTTACTGAACGTCATGATGCTCATCGGGTGCTCATCAGAAAAATCAGCTGTGAGAGGAGGTTTTTTCGATGAGCATCGGATTCATGACTTAATTTTCTTCATTTTGCGCCGTGACAAAAAAATGGAGGGAACTTCATCCCAATCCCGTAATCTTAAATAATGAAGAATCGACAAATAATACTAAAAAACAATATCCTGTATATTATTTCGGGAAAAAAAATGGATTATGTCATAATTTTAAGAGGTAGGCTTTTTCATTTAGTTGATAAATTGAAGTATAATATCTTTGTTAATAGTTCGGTTTTATTATTTAAGCCTCTGCCGTAACGTTATCAAAATATCGTCGCCATTTTGAAAAGCATTTATTACGCAAAATTGTGCCGTTCAACAACTGCAACGTCATCTTGACGTCAAAAGAACACCGATTTCATTTTCCCAAACATCGATGTTTTTCCTGATGAGGGTTAGTGAACGCAGCCATAGTTGGCCATGGTGTGATTGAGAATTCCGCGATTCAGTTAAATAACAAGGGGTTTATTATGAACTGCTGACCTTGGCCATACTTCGGTGCGTGATTAGTTATACATGCTCTTTTTTTTAACTAGACATGACTCGAAAACACCCTGCCTCTTCAAGAAACCGCGTTAAAATTGCAGAACTTTTAATAAATGCCGGTGCTGACGTGAACTGTGGAGACACTGAGGATAAAAAGACCCCGTTACACATTGTTTCATCCCAGGGTCAAATTGACGTCGTGAAATTCTTAATAGAACGCGGCGCTAATTATGATTTAAAGAATGACGACGGTGAAACGCCAATGCACGGCGCCGCTTATTGGGGCCACGTGGATGTCGTGAAATTGTTAATTCAACGCGGCGCTAATCCCGATTTAAAGAATTTCAAGAGTGAAACGCCAATGAACCGTGCCGCTTTTTTGGGCCACGTTGATGTCGTGAAATTGTTACTAGAACGCGGCGCTAATTACGAGTTAAAGAATATAAATGATGAAACGCCAATGCACATTGCCGCTTATGGGGGCCACGTTGATGTCGTGAAATTGTTACTAGAACGCGGCGCTAATCCCGATTTAAAGAATGAAGACGGTGACACGCCAATGCACAATGCCGCTTTTGGGGGCTCCGTTAATGTCGTGAAATTGTTACTAGAACGCGGCAGTCTAGATGTAAAGAATGAAGACGGTGAAACGCCAATGCACAGTGCCGCTGAAAGGGGCCTCGTTGATGTCGTGAAATTGTTAATAGAACGCGGCGCTAATTATAATTTAAAGAATAAATATGGTCTAACGCCAATGCACATTGCCGCTTATGGGGGCCACGTTGATGTCGTGAAATTGTTACTATATCGCGGCGCTAATCCCGATTTTAGGAATGAAGACGGTGAAACGCCAATGCACGGCGCCGCTTATTGGGGCCACGTGGATGTCGTGAAATTGTTAATTAGACGCGGCGCTAATCCCGACTTAAAGAATATCAAGGGTGAAACGCCAATGCACCGTGCCACTTTTGGGGGCTGCGTTGATGTCGTGAAATTGTTACTAGAACGCGGCGCTAATCCCGACTTAAAGAATGTAGACGGTGACACGCCAATGCACAGTGCCGCATTTGGGGGCTCCGTTAATGTCGTGAAATTGTTACTAGAACGCGGCAATCCCGATTTAAAGAATGAAGACGGTGAAACGCCAATGCACAGTGCCGCTGAAAGGGGCCGCGTTGATGTCGTGAAATTGTTAATAGAACGCGGCGCTAAATATGATTTAAAGAATAAATATGGTCTAACGCCAATGCACATTGCCGCTTATGGGGGCCACGTTGATATCGTGAAATTGTTAATAGAACGCGGAGCTATTCACGGTTTAATGAATAAATGGGGTGAAACGCCAATTCACCAAGCCGCTGAATACGGCCACGTTGATGTCGTGAAATTGTTAATAGATCGCGGCGCTAATTACAATTTAAAGAATAAGAAGGGTAAAACGCCAATGCACCTTGCCGCTTATAGGGGCCGCGTTGATGTCGTGAAATTGTTAATAGAACTCGGCGCTAATTGCGATTTAAAGAGTGACGGCGGTGAGACGCCTATGCACATTGCCGCTTGTGAGGACCACGTTGATGTCGTGAAATTGTTAATAGAACGCGGCGCTAATTACGATTTAAAGAATATATATGGTGAAACGCCAATGCACCGTGCCGCTTATTGGGACCACGTTGATGTCGTGAAATTGTTACTGGAACGCGGCGCTAATCCCGATTTAAAGAATGAAGAAGGAAAAACGCCATTAAAGATAGCTCGTGGACATAAACATGAAGATGTAGTGGAATTGTTTAGTGGATATATTGACCAGGGCCGTCGGGAGAGGGGGAAATTCGGTCTGTTTTCCCGGGCCCGGAACGCGCTTAGGAGTGTCTTGAGGAGGGCCCGCAATTAGGTCAATTTTCCCGGGGCCCACAAACCCCCTCGACGTGCTGATATTAATGATTCTATAAATGGAAGCAGTGCCGGATTAACAACCTCGGGGGCCCCTAGGCACTAGGTGTTCGCGGGTGTGACCCAAAATCCCCCCAGACATAATCCCCCCGGACAAAATCCCCCCAAATCATAAGTAACGGACAAAATCCCCCCAAAACTCCTACTAGATGGACAAAATCCCCCCAAAACTCCTACTAGATGGACAAAATCCCCCCAAAACTCCTACTAGATGGACAAAATCCCCCCAAAATTCCTACTTGATGGACAAAATCCCCCCAAAATCATATTTAATGGACAAAATTCCCCCAAAATCATATTTAATCGACAAAATCCCTCCAAATTATATTTAACGGTTAGGTTTGGTTAGGTTAGGTTTGGTTTGGTTCCAATAATTCGTTGACACCTTTTCCAAAATATGCTCCTTTTAATTAGCTACCACCTTTTCCAAAACATTCTCCTACTAATTAGCTGCCACCTTTTCCAAAATACTCTCCTACTAATTAGCTGCCACATTTTCCAAAATATTCTCCTTTTAATTAGCTACCATCTTTTCTAAAATATTCTCCTATTAATTAGCTGCCACCTTTTCCAAAATATTCTCCTTTTAATTAGCTACCACCTTTTCCAAAACATTCTCCTATTAATTAGCTGCCACCTTTTCCAAAATATTCTCCTATTAATTAGCTGCCACCTTTTCCAAAATATTCTCCTATTAATTAGCTGCAACCTTTTCCAAAATATTCTCCTATTAATTAGCTGCCACCTTTTCCAAAAGATTTTATTATTAATTAGCTGCCACCTTTTCCAAATTATTCTCCTATTAATTAGCTGCCACCTTTTCCAAAACATTCTCCTATTAATTAGCTGCCACCTTTTCCAAAACATTCTCCTACTAATTAGCTGCCACATTTTCCAAAATAATCTTCTTTTAAATAGCTACCACCTTTTCCAAAATATTCTCCTTTTAATTAGCTACCACCTTTTCCAAAACATTCTCCTATTAATTAGCTGCCACCTTTTCCAAAATATTCTCCTATTAATTAGCTGCAACCTTTTCCAAAATATTCTCCTATTAATTAGCTGCAACCTTTTCCAAAATATTCTCCTATTAATTAGCTGTCACCTTTTCCAAAAGATTTTCCTATTAATTAGCTGCCACCTTTTCCAAAATATTCTCCTATTAATTAGCTGCCACCTTTTCCAAAAGATTTTCCTATTAATTAGCTACCACCTTTTCCAAAATATTCTCCTATTAATTACCTGCAACCTTTTCCAAAACATTCTCCTACTAATTAGCTGCCACATTTTCCAAAATAATTTCCTTTTAAATAGCTACCATCTTTTCCAAAATATTCTCTTTTTAATTAGTTACCACCTTTTCCAAAACATTCTCCTATTAATTAGCTGCCACCTTTTCCAAAATATTCTCCTATTAATTAGCTGCAACCTTTTCCAAAATATTCTCCTATTAATTAGCTGCAACCTTTTCCAAAATATTCTCCTATTAATTAGCTGCCACCTTTTCCAAAAGATTTTCCTATTAATTAGCTGCCACCTTTTCCAAAATATTCTCCTATTAATTAGCTGCAACCTTTTCCAAAACATTCTCCTACTAATTAGCTGCCACATTTTCCAAGATATTCTCCTTTTAAATAGCTACCACCTTTTCCAAAATATTCTCCTTTTAATTAGCTACCAACTTTTCCAAAACATTCTCCTATTAATTAGCTGCCACCTTTTCCAAAATATTCTCCTATTAATTAGTTACCACCTTTTCCAAAACATTCTCCTATTAATTAGCTGCCACCTTTTCCAAAATATTCTCCTATTAATTAGCTGCAACCTTTTCCAAAACATTCTCCTACTAATTAGCTGCCACCTTTTCCAAAATACTCTCCTACTAATTAGCTGCCACATTTTCCAAAATATTCTCCTTTTAATTAGCTACCATCTTTTCTAAAATATTCTCCTATTAATTAGCTGCCACCTTTTCCAAAAGATTTTCCTATTAATTAAAAATATATTTAATGCAAAACCACACAGTATGTCTGGTTATATATTTCTCAGAGGATTTTCGTTGGGGGGATTTTGTCTTCTGATAAAGATTTGGGGGGATTTTGTCTTGTTATAATGATTTGGGGGGATTTTGTCTTATATTGGGGGATTTTGTCCTACATTGGGGGGATTTTGTCGCATTGCGTTAAATGGGGGGATTTTGGCCGGGGGGATTTTGGCTGGGGGGATTTTGGTATACAATCGGTGTTCGCAGACCCCAACCGGCCCTAACCAGGAGGAGCAATATGACTGTAATGAATGCTTCAAAATAACTTTAGTTATTATCAAAATTTTAAATATAAACTTTCTTAAGCTGTGCGCGTATAGCGATTTTTGTATTTCGAACTGAATTCGGGTCTCATAAATTTGCTTATCGGGTATCGGGGCGGGTACCCGAATTCTGTTATCGGGTATCCCGGTAATAAAACTTAGCGGAAAAAGGTATGGTCCCATTTCTCCCAATTCTGTGTTTCCCAAAATACATTTTTATCCCAAACTTTCCGATTCCCAGTTCTCCCAATCGGAATTTTTATCCCAAACTATTCAATTCTCATTTCTCCCAATCGAATGATTTCGTCTAATATTTTATGCTGCAAAGGGTATAGGCGAATAGGCAAATAGGTTAGGTTAGTAATATTTTATAAATCATTAAACTATGATACGCCTTTTCCAAATTATTGACGTTTAGCTTCATTGACTTCTCAAATAATATGCCTTTTCCACAACATTACTGTTATGATAGGTTAGGTTAGGTTTGGTTAGGTTAGTAATATTTTATAAATCATTAAACTATGGTACGCCTTTTCCAAAATATTGACGTTTAGCTTCATTGACTTCTCAAATAATATGCCTTTTCCAAAACATTACTGTTATGATAGGTTAGGTTTGGTTAGGTTTGGTTAGGTTAGGTTAGTTTAGGTTAGGTTAGTTTAGGTTAGGTTAGGTTAGGTTTGGTTTGGTTTGGTTTCGTTTGGTTTGGTTTGGTTTGGTTTGGTTAGGTTAGGTTAGGTTAGTAATATTTTATAAATCATTAAACTATGGTACGCCTTTTCCAAAATATTGACGTTTAGCTTCATTGACTTGTCAAATATATGCCTTTTCCAAAACACTACTGTAATGATAGGTTAGGTTTGGTTAGGTTAGGTTAGGTTAGGTTTGGTTTGGTTTGGTTTGGTTAGGTAAGGTTAGGTTAGGTTTGGTTTGGTTTGGTTTGGTTAGGTTTGGTTTGTTTGGTTAGGTTAGTAATGTTTTATAAATCATTAAACTATGGTACGCCTTTTCCAAAATAATGACGTTTAGCTTCATTGACTTCTCAAATAATATGCCTTTTCCAAAACATTACTGTTATGATAGGTTAGGTTTGGTTAGGTTAGGTTAGTAATATTTTATAAATCATTAAACAATGGTACGCCTTTTTCAAAATATTGACGTTTAGCTTCATTGACTTCTCAAATAATATGCCTTTTCCAAAACATTACTGTTATGATAGGATAGGTTTAGTTAGGTTAGGTTTTGTAATATTTTATAAATCATTAAACAATGGTACGCCTTTTCCAAAATATTGACGTTTAGCTTCATTTACTTCTCAAATAATATGCCTTTTTCAAAACATTACTGTTATGTTAGGTTAGGTTAGGTTAAATAACTTTGCTACCAATACAAAACATCATTGTTAATAAAAAAAATTCTCTTTGAACTTATTAACATATGTTTTATGCTGAATTGGGACAAAAGAAATTGGGGGAAAATACATAGTGTTGGGTCAAATGGGATTGGGAGATATGAGAATTGGTAGAAACGGTTTGGGTTAAATGGGGGTAAACCCGGAAAAATGCTTGTCGGGTACTAAAAATTAGATGTAATACTTATCGGATAAAATGATTATAATTGTCGTATGTCAAAGTGTCAAGTAGAGAAAACTACACGTGATCATAAACTTATCATCGACTCTTAAGTTCCTATGTCTGAATGGGATCTAAAAGAGGGCTATAGTCTGTCCCCTTGCTGTAATCCGTCTCACCCCAACATGGTATTACATTACACGAGACACTACCGCCGTGAAAGCTTTCCCTTTAGTTTACTTTTAAGCCCCGTTTTCACGGAACCGAGATTCGAATCGATTAACTTCGTCGAGAGATCGAGTTTCAATACTGCAATGTTCCTTCAAGATTTTAGCGAGACCTTGTTAAAGGAAAAGTTCAGGTAACATAACTGATTATACCTTAATTAAAAAAACGGCTGCTTTTTCTAATTATAAAAGGAATTAAATTTTAATAATTGAAATAAATGATCTCTTATTACAATATGATAATTAGTACCTTTAATTAGTCTTAAAAATTATCAAGGATTACTGCGTCACCCGCCATTGGTTTAGTGCATTGCGTCTGGTAGCCAGAACCCCCTAGACCTATAGGGTTTGGTTGAATTCTCACAGGCTGCGAGAGGTAAGGGGTAAGTGGGTCGATTTAGCAGACGCCACTACTGCAATGTCGGATGGCGTAGTAGTCCTTGATAGTTTTTAAGGCTAATTAAATGTACTAATTATCATATTGTAATAAAAGATCATTTTTTGATTAATTTTAATATTTAATTATTTTTATATTCTTAAAAAAGACGGACTTTTATGGTATAATCTGTTATTTTGTCTGAAATTTCCTTTAAAGGGTGGGTGAAGAGGAAAATCAAGTGATTTTTATCGATTCTATTACTAAAATTAATACCTGTTTGCATAGTAAAAAGTTCAGGCAATATCTCTAAAGTTTTTAAAAAAGAAAATAAATGCCGATTTTCGCCTTTTTTTTTAAAATTTTACCTAACCCCCCACGACCAATCACAAGGCGCCCTCTATCGGACGCATTCAACAGGTCAAAAAGTTCACGCGAGTCGCGCCTTTTCTTTCCGTAGCGTCTGCTTCTATTGAGTGTTGACAAGTTCGTAATAAACGAGTTGTTTACTTTTATACTTTTGACTGCGTTTTACATAAAAAAATATCTAATTGACTAATTTCTGGTAAGTTTTTACGTCCGAGAACGCCATTTATTCTAAATTATCTGATAATCGTCGAATATTTCGCGAAAAAATGCTAACGAATTCTCGAAGTGACGATAATTCTCCCAAAGCCTAGGTTTATCGCTCAATATATCAGAATGCCAGGAGAAATTTGCGCAGTACCCGGTTGTCCCAATACAGCGAAAAACTCTCAAGGGAAAGGCATTAATTTTCATAGTTTTCCAAAAAATCCTGATATACGACAATTGTGGTGTAATGCACTGAATAAAAGTGAAGGCTGGGTTCCCAGGAATAAATTAACAGTGTGCTCAAGGCATTTCACTCCAAGTTCGTATGGTTCAAGTGAAGTTCGAAAAACTTTGAAAAGAAATGCAGTTCCAAGTGTTTGGGGACCCATATCAGCTCGAAAAGTACAAAAACTTACTAATATGGATATTAATCGAGAAACTGATGCAAATGTTGGAACGTCTGGGATTAAAAAAACAACAGACGCTTCCTCAAAAATTTCACAGGTAATTATGGAAAGCCAAATGTTTTTTTTTCTGATATTAGTTATGGTAATACTCACAATTGCTGAAACTTTCCATGATCTATTAGTTGAAAAACAAAGCCAAATGTCAGATCAAATCTAAGACACAACGTCAGAAGTCTTCTGCTGAACAAGACTGTGTTTTAAATCCTGTTTCCTCTGATGATGAGGATTATTGCGATATTGAGGAACCCGTGCCAGAATCTATAGGTTCTTCATCATCTACTGAAGCTTTGGGGATAGATTCAAGTTCATCATACAATCCTAGTTTTTGTGGCACTCAAGAAGTGAAGACGAGTTAGTTCATAGTTTATACTAGCTTTACATTCGATGATTCGGGGGGGGGGTGGACTGTTTATTTTAATTCTATACTATTATTGGATTAGATATGAAGAGGGGACTATTCCTGAGAGCAAGCCCCATTTAGAGGATGAATATCTGGTTTTCCTCTCGCAATTGGTTCTTTTATTTAAAATTTGTCGAAGACCAGATTGCCAAAACCCCATCACCCATTTGGCTAGAAAGGTATCGGGAACATGCTTGACAATCACGTCTGAATGCTTAGCTGGTCATGTAGACAATTGGGAAAGCCAACCAAGATTCGGATTAACTGCTTGGGGAAATTACCTTCTGGCAGCATCTATGTATTTTTCCGGCGAAATACCTTCCAAGTTTCTGCGA
This sequence comes from Phalangium opilio, assembly GCA_019434445.1. Classification (NCBI taxonomy): domain Eukaryota; kingdom Metazoa; phylum Arthropoda; class Arachnida; order Opiliones; family Phalangiidae; genus Phalangium; species Phalangium opilio. The sequence continues at coordinate 530,010 of JAEQBA010002262.1, read as the reverse complement.
GTTTTTAAAAATTTAAATATTAGAGTTTTCTCATCCAGAATGTATTTTGTTTATCAACGGATGTTCCATCCTATAATTGAAAAGGTATTGCTTGGATATTCGCAGAAAGTTAGAGCTCATTTAAAATAAATTGTATCATAGCTGTGGGTCAGCGAACAAGAAAAAATGCTCCTATCAGATCCTTCGAAGAAATACACCTTGTGTGGTGATGGGCGTGCTGATAGCCCTGGTTTTTCTGCTAAGTATGGGACATATACGTTCATGGATGCAGAAACCAACAAAATAGTTCATATTGAACTCGTTCAAGTACTAAAATACCTGGTTACTTTTATTGAATTTTTATTCAATTACAATCTCTAGTATTTCAGTCAACTGACGTAACTGCTTCGAACCAGATGGAACTCGAGGGTTTGAAAAGAGGCTTGGAATTTTTCTTTAACATGATGATTGGCGTTGCCAAAATTGTCTCCGACCGTAATCAGGGAGTAATTGCTTTTTTGAGAAAGATGCACCCTGAAATTGTGCATGAATTTGACAACTGGCACTGTGCCAAAAGTAAGAGTTAATGCAAAACTTAAAATCCTGGGAGTTTTGTTATTAAAGAATTGATTTGGGAAAGAAGTGTAGCAACGCTTTATATTTAGAGAATAACTATTTGGTTTTATGTTTAGACATAAAGAAGAAATTAGTTGCAATTGGGAAAATGAAAAAAATACAATCAGGAGTTCATAATAACCCCCCTTCGGGGGGGAAGTATGAAACTGGCCATAGAGCTAATGGTAAAAATCGCGAACAACAAGATTCTGTCGTTGCGCATAGAAAGGATTAGCCTGTTTATGGACATACAACCTTACAGTATATCGTAGTGGTATCTATGCTCCTTGGTTTTCGTTCCAAAACTTCCGTTGGCTGAGATCTCCGTCGAAAAGAAAAATGGCGATATGGTGGACGTAGAAACACGTTGCAATATTAAAGATATTCGGAATAAATTTGTCCAAACCGTTTTAATTTAACCACGGAATTCTCACTCACACACATCACAACAAAACATCATTGACGATCGTTTAAATGTTTTGTAGAAAACTAGAAACCCCGACTAAAAGCCAACTTCTTAGCCAAGGCTTAATTCACACCGTTCCGACAGAAGCAGACGTGAGCCATTTTCGCTCCCAAAATCACAAGATAAAAATAGTGCTAAACCGGAAGTGTGTAAGTTAATGCGCGTGGGCGCTAAAAAGTGGGGTAACTATTTCTTTTCGAGTTAAGCGGTGTATGAATCCGCTGAGATTTACGGCGAAATTTTGTTGTTACGGGCTTTTTAACCAGTTTCGTACTTCGGGCTATTATGAACTCCTGATACAATGCCATAAATTGGTGGATACCTGCAATTAGTAATCATGTTTATTGGGTTGGGGCAACATCTACGACCAAAGAAGAAAGAAAGGCTAAGTGGACCACTTTACTTAACCACATTACTAATGTTCACGAAGGCCATGGCGAAGAATACCCAAAATGTTTGCATGGGCCAATTGTAGAGCAAGATACGAGAGTATGGCTTTCAAGAGGTGAGAAGTTCTAATACAAGCATCATGTTGACAAACCTAAATGTTTTTCTTTTCCTTATTTAGGAACTAAATTATTTGACGAGCTCAGCAAAGTCATAAATTCTCCATACACACTTGCAGCTATTTATCAGCTTTCCAGCAAATATCAGACATACTCGGTGGAAGTATTTCACTCTGTTCTGAATTCTTTCTGCCCTAAAATATATCATTTTACAAAAGATTCCATGTGGTCAAGGTTTGTCTCCTCCCAATTATTTTTAGGTGCCAAGTATATATAAATGTGAAGATAATTTTGAAAAACAGGGTATGTCTTGCTGCGCTTCATTACAACGAAAATGGGCAAAAAAAAACAAGCTGTAACAGCTCAAGGAGACGAACGTTATTACATAAGCTATCCGAAAGCTAAAGCTGGTGCTCCTACAGTGAAAAAAGTCTTAGAAGAAAGCACCTATGGTAAATTGAACTTCTGTGTTTCTCAAGTTGTCAGTGTGTACACGAAGCTATTGCACTTGCAGAATATGCCCAAAAATTAATGGATATGGCTTATGAACAAGCTGTTACCCTGTCAGTGGCAAGTCATTTGGTCAGTTCTCCTTCAGTTGTAGCAACTCTATCATCTTTGTATAAGAAGGATGTCAGCAAAGCTGACTTAGTTGCAAAATTCAGAACAAGATTTCAAAAATAATGATTTACTTATTTTTCCCAAATTATTATTAAAACATAAAAGGAGACAAACTTGTGTTAATAAAATACTTTATTTAAAAACAAAATTAAAGAAAAGTTTTAATTGTTCATCCTAGGATATTTGAAACCACAATAATCCTCTGAGGGCCATGTTTCCCGAATTTTTGCAATGGCACAGCTAGGGATAGGGGTGCGTCGCTTGCGGCCTAAGCGCTTAAAAACAATCCTGACAAACTGCCAATAAGCAACATATCTATAACGCCTAAAAATAAAATCGTCATCAGGCTTAGTTTTCGAGTCGCTTGAAACAACAAAATCCTCGCAGTGGCCTGCCTATCTTATTAGAAAGCTGAATGCCTACTCATGAATGTTATTCTCATTTTCGTCACTAGTGTCGTCTACATACGCGTAGTAGGCTGGCCCAACCACATCTAAATCTAAACAATTCAGTTTAAATTTTCTCCAGTCTACTACGCATTCCAAATCCGGTGTTAACTCTGTCACCTTGACCATTTCCCGACAACACAAACTTTCATGTACTGTATCCATTGGGATACAATGGTTACAAATACACCTAATATGAAACAAATTAATTTTCAAATCCATGAAGCGAAACTAACGTACAACTAACCAGTTTGTGTTGCCCACACGTTGCTGGGCATTACCAAGATCAATATTTTGGTCATTTTCATCGTTTTCACTATCATCATCGCTATTAACCAAAAACTCTGGGTGGTCAATCAATAACGGCTCAAAAGCATCTGGTAGGACACCCAAATCTTCAGTTGGTGGTTCCATACCCTAAATTATGTTCAAGACTTCATGGGGGATAAGATCATAAGACACCAACTTAACGCCTCCAAAACCCCCATTGCATAACATTGAAAATATTGTTCCTTTTGCCTTTCTAGATTATTATATCCGTATTATTTGTTCTTTAGAAAGATTAACCGATATATTTTCCAAAATATTACCCTGATGTGTTGCCTACACATTGCAAATATTTGCCCCCATAATTTTAGCAGCATAAACTATAAAGGATGCAAGTGTTGTTAGCAAAAAGCAGGCATATTAACTCTAAGCCTTGGCCACTGGAGAATTCGTTAGCATTTTTTCGCGAAATATTCGACGATTATGTGATTATTATCAGATAATTTAGAATAAATGGCGTTCACGGACGTAAAAACTTACCAGAAATTAGTCAATTAGATATTTTTACCTCTCCGAGTGACGTATGTCACGGAGAGGTATTACACCGGCCGTGTCTGTCTGTCTGTCTGTCTGTCTGTCTGTGTGTCTGTCTGTCTGTCAGACCCCACGTGACCGCGTTCGCAGTTTACAAATCGGAGCAAACAAATACCCGATTTCCGGAACGCGTTCGCGGTTCACGGAAATTTGGTCATTCATCTACCAACACCAGTCTTTACTAACTGGCTTCTAAGGATCACAATCTGCTAGTCTTTGTCCATCCCACATGGACACTAGTCTGTACGTGCTTGCTTCCAAGCACCACCAACTTCTGTTCTTCGTCAATTTCACTTTGACTCCAGCTTCTATGCACCACCATCTTCTGTTCTTCGTCAATTCCACATTGACACCAGGTTCTATGCACCACCATCTTCTGTTCTTCGTCAATTCCACATTGACACCAGCTTCAATGCACCACCATTTTCAGGTCTTTTGTCCATTCCACATGGACGCCAGTCAGTACATTCTGGCTTCTTTTCCTCCGTCATCGTTTGGTTCCAAGATATACGCGGCGATCGGCTAGGGTTACGAGAAACGTCTAGCCTCCCAATGGCAGGGCTTCCACCATCGGTTCACGCAAATGCGTTTTTATCTATTATTTGGTTTTAAGATATACGCGGCGATCGGCTAGGGTTACGAGAAACGTCTAGCCTCCCAATGGCAGGGCTTCCACCAAAGGTTCACGCGAATGCGTTTTTATCTATTATTATAATGGAAACGAAACGTATATATACCTCAAAATTTGAAAAAAGCGGGCAAGAGGGGTACCCTTCACTTTAAACATCAATATTAGCAAAGTTTCGAAAGATAATAGGAACAACTTTATTTTAAACGATTTAACTATTTTTAAAGTTATTTACTGGCGATTAAAATTATTAAAAATAATTATATTTATTTAAATATTAAAGATAAACCCAAGTACCGAAGTCGTTAAATCATTGCCTCCTATATCTATCAAGGCCCGTGCATTGCGTTATATTTCGTACATTGTCTCTTATATCTTTTTAGGCCCGTGCATTGCGTTATATTTCCTACATTGCCTCCTGTATCTATCAAGGCCCACGCATTGTGATATATTTCCTTCATTGCCTCCAATATCTATCGAGGCCCGTGTATTGCGATATATTTTTGAGAACAACAACCAAAATGGGAAGCTCCTCTCAGAACCATAATAATTTGTTTTCTCAGTTATATGAAATGAAAATATGGATAATATTTTCGGCAATTCGATTTGAATGGCTCTTTCTGATGTATCATTCTCTCAGCACTGTTCATAATGGACAGGAACGTAGAGATTCGAGACACTAGGAATTACGATAGTGTTTCAAATCGTCTGTATTGAGGGCTTAAAGGCTTGGAGTGAGTCGAAAGATAAATACACATCCTATTTTTTATTTGTACCATGCGTACCACAATGTTGCCAGGCGTTTATTGAAGGATGCTTGGGTACTTGGTACAGACTGTTACGTCTACCAAGTTTCCTAGCATCCAAGAATAAATAGGATTCATAGAAGCCAGTGTTAAGGGCATGTCATGGGTCAAGTCGTTAAGTATATCGACGCAGTTAAATAGCTGATGGCATTATTTTATCCACTTTCCCATTGCCTTTCGAGTGGAAGTTCAACTTTGGCACGGACGACAGATGGCGCTCTTAAACTTCTACCCCCAAAAATCGTTGTTGTCTGCTCGTTTTCCCCTTCCGCGTTTTTTCGTTATAAACTTATGATTTAACGAACTGTTAAGATAAAATTTCATATTTCCTAAGACAGATAAGCTTCTACTCCTTTCATATTACTCCCAGTTAGATTTAACGCTTAAAAAATATATTTTCAATAAAAACACTGCTTCCACTAGTGGATTTATACTCCTTGTTAGATTAGTGTAGGTGTAGAGAGTAATCATTACAAACGCTAAAAAATATATTTTCAAAAATGAAGAACATAGAACATTTATTCTATATCAAAAAATATTTTGGTGGTAAGATTGCTTTAGAAAAATCCAAACGGCTAGATATTGTTAAAAAAGAAATGTGTAAGCTATTTGTAGATGAGATAATTGTTTTACATGTTTTAAATGAGACTAAAACTTCCACTATTGTGTCTAAAAAAGTGTTGGCAATGTATATTTTTTAAATATGACGGAATTGCGGTTGATATGATAGCGCCCTATTTGCGAAAAAAACCTTTTTTTAAACAAGTTGCCGGGAGTGTGGCGCACTCCTGTAAGCCAAGCGTCTGGGCGGCAAAGTTTGAGGGAATACGACACATGTCGGCGATCCTACCCTATAGGTGCCGACTGCCCCGTGTCCGCCGGAGGTGACTTGACCCCCACACCCCGTCCGTCACCTCCCAAGTAAACCTCATTTCCTTCCCCTGCTTACACACATACTGAACCCTGAATAATCGCATCCTTGCCGCGGACGTAAGAGCCCACTTCGCATTGAAACCTCAAAAAAAAAAAAAAAAAAAAAAAAACAAGTTGAATCACTCTTTGATAGAATTTCAAGAGAAGAAGTTAAGCGTTAAATTTGCTCGATTAATTTTGTTCGGAAAATAATATATTTAAGCGCTATGTATTACTGAAGGAGATTGATTTTGCCAATCTTTGTGAGTATTTAACTGTTTAATAATTATTTTGGTTAAGTGGGAGCCTAGCTTATGTGTGATTGGGTTGTGGCTTCCATGTTTTGGGGCATTTGCTTTTTGTGTGGTGAGGTATGATTCAGCTTTGATATGGACAAATGTTACAAATCATACTGGTAGACTAAGAATACGGTTGAGGTATAGCGAGAGAGTAGAGTTTCCACAGCAATTGAGAGATATTGAAAAGGCTTGAACAATTGACTATTTTAAAATTAAATTCCAGCACTTGCAAAGAATTAAAAAAGCGATAGATGCATATATTTAGGTAGTTTAAGGGGTAGTGATAGTCATCTCCACTCGGAGAGGTAATATTTTGGCTTTCCCAACTTGTTTTATGTAAAACGCAGTCAAAAGTATAAAAGTAAACAACTCGTTTATTACGAACTTGTCAACACTCAATAGAAGCAGACGCTACGGAAAGAAAAGGCGCGACTCGCGTGAACTTTTTGACCTGTTGAATGCGTCCGATAGAGGGCGCCTTGTGATTGGTCGTGGGGGGTTAGGTAAAATTTTTCAAAAAAAGGCGATAATCGGCATTTATTTTCTTTTTTAAAAACTTTAGAGATATTGCCTGAACTTTTTACTATGCAAACAGGTATTAATTTTAGTAATAGAATCGATAAAAAATCACTTGATTTTCCTCTTCACCCACCCTTTAAAGATTTCACTGGTTCGTGTTTTTTATGAGCGGCTAAATGCGCGCCTGATTTTGATATTATCAATTGAATAAATTTCTACCTTTTCCAAAATATTGTTCTTCTTGTCGCACTTTTATCCACTCGTGTATTTTTGATTTTCATGAAATCGATTTCTTTATTATAATTCGATTTTAGAATAATAACGCGTAATTAAAATGGCGGTTCGGTCTTAAGCGAAAGTGTATAAGTGCACTTTACCGGGCACTTAATTAAATTAAAAATTAAGTTGATATTCGTGTTCAGCACCTTCAAATTAAATTAGTCAGAAGCAATGCAATTTGTTTGACTGAAAATGTTTTGGTTAGTAAAAAGAAATTATCAAAACCTTTTGAACTAAGCCGTTTAGAAATCCCAAGTCTTCATTAATAATTAAAGAATGAAACGGCGTGAGCCTTGGGTTAGGTTTAGATTAGGTTAAGTTAGGATCGTACTTTTTTAAAAAAAATATTTCACTTTAAAAGAAAAACTTTTATTTTATTAATTTTTTTAATGAAATTTTCCGACGGAAGTTCTCAATTGTTTTTAGATATTTTGAATGTTTAAAACACGAATATCGACTTAAATTTTTGATTTATGTAATATTCTTTTTGGTATTAAATTCAAAAATTTAAAAATGGAATACGAAATTTAATTTTGGTTTTTAATTGGTACTATCTTTTTTTATTATACACAATTCTTTATTTTTATAATAATATGGGCTTTAAATATTTCAATACAAAATTTAATGAATTTTTCATAACGCTATACTATCTTTTTAAATTAACCTTGTTAACTAATGATACAATCACAAATATAAATTTTAGTTTCTTGTTATTAATATTATTATATAAAAATTAATTAATCTTAATGTAGTCAAGGTTAATTTCAATTAAATTCTACTTTGATTAAATTCTTGCATTCATATATGGTTTACGTGAAACTGTTGTGTGAAAATTTTCTTTTAGGGTTTTCTTTAAACAATTAATAATAAAATCGAAACTGTACGCGTCTTTATATCTATTTCATATTTACTTTTGTACTATTTTTTGGCTTAACATGAAATCAATATTAACAAACGAAAATTAATTACGCAAAATGTTTCATTAATAAATTTATATCAATTTGAATCGTTTCTGACATTTATTTTCACGCTTTTTCTTGCAGCACGTGACGTGTTGCGCCCTTTACGGGATTTTTCCCTGACCTTTGGTAACCTTGAAAAAAACCAATATTTGGCATTATTATTCTTTCACCTAATTCCTCCCCCCTATTCCAAATAACAACGGGTGATTTCCAAGGACTAATTTTAATCCCACCCTATTTTTTTTTAAAACATTCTAAAAAATCAGGGCGCTATCTCTCTGTATTGAACTTTAACCCCGGGCGCTCGTGTGGCACCACAAAACCACGTGTACTTAGTTATCTCGAATTGGTCTGGAGTGTTACGCGCTCCTGTAAGCCAAGCTTCTGAGCGACAAAGTTTGGAGGGGTACGACACATGGAGGCCGTGCCGTCTGTCCCTCCTGGTCTGCTCCACCGTTAAATCAGCTAACCCTTTGAAATGGATGAACGAAGCCGTGCCGAAAAATGGACAGTAAGTTTTCGTAATGTTTACTTTCTACTACTTTAAAATGTAGGTATAAATATAGTAAATAAGATTTTGGACACTAGATTCTCAAGAAATATTGTTACACGAAACATTGGCCCAACTTGAAAGGCGTAAAGAGGAATTCAAGACTGAAAATTTGGACTACATTAACCAATTCTTTGAGGATATAAATGCTGGCCACATGTCGGATTTAATTTTGAAACATTTAAAAAACGAAATAACAACGGGTAACCTCTTCAACTGTTCCTCAGAGACTAAATATATAGAAATAGTGTTAAAGATAAGTTTGGTGGAACGAAAAGAGGGTTGTTTACGATCAGTCCTCTGTTTGGCTTCATCAACATTCGAACTGTTGTCAGAATCTTTTCAAAAACATTCGTGCAAATGATGTATAGGATTTTCTTTTCTGGACTCATGGTTTGTTCAAAAATAGGAATCAAGAAGTTAGTGATGAAAGTGAGTGAAAAAAATGCGAAAGAATTGTCTTTGAAGTCGGAAGAAGAGAAGAAGGCTGAGGCAACAAAAATTGATTGGAGAAAGATAACGAAACGAAGATGTTTTATGATATGTAGCTGGGTTTATTGCACGGTCTTTAAAATGGAAAAACTGCCCTGTTGAAATTATGAGAAACTATGGAAAGAAAAGAGAGGATGATTGTGTTATGGAACCTCAAGACAGATCTGAGCGCTGGGTTAATGTACTAAATCGAGGAGGATTAATAAAAGTGCAAGAGGGCTTCTTCAATATGGTGATTCGAATGAAGATAATTTCTGATAAACACTACATGTATTCGTCATCTGAATCCTTTCTGATAAACACTACATGTATTCGTCATCTGAATCCTTTCTGATAAACACTACATGTATTCGTCATCTGAATCCGTAATTCATCTTAGGAATCAAGCTATAAAACAACGCGCAACAGAGGCAATACTAAAAGATGAACTTCTTTTACTAGAATGGGAAAAGATAACTGTGATACGTAAAGATGTGGAACTTAAATGGTTAAGGAGCATCATTGAAACCTTCCTCAATACACGTGGTAAAGTTCTTGTGAAAGACGTTTTAGAACATTACTGTCATTCGCCTTAGCCTCAACATGAAACAAAGGAATCCTTTAAAGCAAAGAAGGCTTTGAGGAAAACTATTAAAGAACGAAGTGAAGCTGCTGCATCAAAACTTAAAGATATAGTTCAAAATGTACCAAACAGTGATATGAAAACCAAAGCTACCACTCCAACAAAATACACAGGGCCCACAAATAAAGAAAACTCACCTAAACGGCCACTAAAATCTCCTTCAAGATCTCAAAAAAGGGTTTCAATTCAATAACTTTACCAGTTCCTCTAAACAAGCCCAGTAGGATAATTAAGGTGGCAGTTAATCAAAAGGCCACATATAGTAATGTCACATCATCATCAGTTTCTAGTCTAACCCCAAGCCAATAAATATAATAAAAAATATATTGCTCATGATATTTACAAACTGTCAATGCCAATCGTAACCAAACGTGTCAAAACCAATAATGCCGCAGTAACTCAGATTGATTCAAATTTTATGATGCCAACTTCTGATAAAGGCATTATGACGCATGTCATGCCAAACGCCAATCCAAATGAGTCAAATGATTATAGTTTCCTAGACGGTAATCCAGACAAAGATTTATTTTTGCAATTCTTGCCCAAAAACAATGAAAATGACTATAGTTTCTTAGATGATAATCCTGATAAAGATTTATTTTTGCAATCTTGCCAAATGATTAAGAAGTTAAACCATTGTTACAATGTTGAAACAAATAAAGATTTTTGAGCTAATCAGAAAGTGTTGTGTTTCCTCCTATTGCTTCCAAAACAAAGCCTTTTAGCGATTCTAGTTTATCTATATTTGACTGGTAGTGCCAAATGGAGGGGTTGTTACTCCTGCCACCAGCTGATCTCATCCTTCCGAAGTACTGTTCCAACGGATCCTGATTAAGATGCTGCGTCAGGACGAAAGGAGCACCCTTGTTAAGTACAAATTTGACCACGCTGACAATTGAGTGAGCTACAAACATGATACAAATTTATTAAATAGCAACTAATATCCCTGTCATTAAAAACAATATACCAGTCATTTTCAATCCTTCGATTGTTTCTCTACTAAGCAGCATCTTGGCCCTTTGACCAGGAGAGAAGTTTCCTTCGCGGTTAAAGACGTCAGCTTCCCAATCATCAAGGTAATTGATGAAATAGGATTCCAACCACTATAGAACAAAGGCAAAATTATTAAGAATCCCCCTAGTATTATGGTTTTAGACACACAATTAGTCTTTCGTCATTAACGGATGTGAAAGGTGTTTTGTCAGGTTTTCTCTTTTGGTATCCCTCTTTACAGTTTTTCACATTACAGATGTCAAAAAACTTATTAAAAACTCTAATAAATTTTGTAGTCTCAGTGTATTTATCTTTTTCTAAACATGTTTCGATGGCGCATGCTACAGTTTCGCTGAGTACTTGTGCTGCATAGTTTACTTTCATTTTTCCGTAAGAGTTTAAATAGACATGGTCATAGGTCAACTTGGTTAAATGTTTGAATTCCCCTCTTCGGCGATGCTGAAAGTAATAGAGTTTCACAATCACTTCCCAGGAAATACTATCATTATTCTTCCACAAAGAGCGAATCTTTGAGTCTTTATCACTGTTGTTAAAGCAGTTTCTAGTTGTTTTGATAAGATGATGAGGATCTGATATAAAATAAATATTCCTCTCTTCATCGTTAGCAAATAAGTTCGGAGTACTGAATTTTATCGGAACAGCTTCATCTTGAAGTTTCCCGGCTGCTTCAGAACACATTTTAAAATATTTCCTATTGGATGACGCTCCATCTCCAACAACCCCTATTATTTTAAATCCACTATTTTCAAGTCTTTCGATGGCTTCTTGCATTATAAAAAATATTTCAGTACTGCTAGCCCCAGTAGTTGGGAAGTGTGCAAAAGGAATTTGAATTCTATTTGTCACACCTCTTAACATCAGCTGAAGTATATGAGTAGCTAATGGTGGTGTCCCATTTACCTCTCTTTTTATATCATCTAACTTGTTAATATCATCACTTAAGTCCTTAAATCCTGTTAAGAAGCCTGTATTTTTATGACACATTAAGTCCTCTCTGATTTTCATCTCGTTAAGTAATATAGTGAAATAACAATCCCAAGGTTTACGATGTGCGATATTTGTTTTGCGAATCATGTCAGTAAATGTTTCCTGATGAAATCCACTTTTGAGTGTCATTACTTGACGCTCATTATACAACGTTCTCGAAGTTGGCAAATATATACAACCTGATTTTCGCAGTGCTTCATAGGATGATTTCGATTTGTTTTTCAAGTAGCAGCACCATTTCAAAAATGTTTTATCCCAACGCATCCCATACTTTGACGAATGCATAGCTTTTAATTGCTGCTTGATAAACACTGAAGAAAAAGACCCTGTTGGTTCCATTTTCAGTCTATCTTGAAATATCTCTCTCATTGTTGAAATAGCAGCTTTAGTTTTTTGACAGTTTGAAGCCACAATTCTATGTTTATCAATCAGCGTACTTGGTCCTTTTTTCACTCTTGCTAAAGCTTGCAAATTTACTTTTGATCTTATTTTTCTGAGGCAACCCCTGTATCTAATACAAGCATAACATCTTTTTTCTGATGGTATTAAAAGATGACAACCATTACTGAAAATAGTTTGACGTTTTTCACAATAATACCCGGTTTTTGTTCGGTTAAACTTATTTTCCTTTTTGAATAACTTAACAAAATATTTGTCTGGATTTCCATGGCATATATTAAAGTTATTTAATTTTTCTAAGAAATCATATATATCCTTGTTTTCATTCAGTACGAAGTTTGGAGAGATGCACTGCAAATCTATACACTTATCTACAGTGTTTACGCTAACAGTTTGTCCAGAAAAAATGCACTCAATAATTACGATACCACTTTCAAGTTTGCTAAATTTAACGGTATTCTCAACGACTTCCATATAGCCCAACCAACTTGAGGGATTAATGAGTGTGTGTCAATTCCTTTCTTAAGTATTAATTCATTACTTGGTTTCACATCAAATGATGAACTGGCAAATGATAATTCGGAAGAGCAACTTGGTTCAAACCCGTTACTAGCTTCCTCGTATGTTTCAATCTAAATACATATAGTTCATACTGAATTAATTACATTATGCTTTCAAATAAGAAATAGCAATTTCAGAATTTACCAAATCATTTCAGATATTGGAAGGACAAGGACTTATTTGAATATCATTCAATGGCACTGGATCGGGGTTCTCCGTCGTAGGTCCTTGAAACCCATGGAAATGTATTTTACATAGTTGACTGGACTTCGTAACATCTGCAATACCAAAGTTTGGCCGTCCACATGCTGATACCCATCTTTTACACTTTTCTAGTTCAGTTATGGGTGACGGAAAACGCACAAAACCAACATCCAAGGAATAAACCGTTTTCTTTTTGGATTTCGTATTTCTCATACAAGACCCATAACAGCAACGATATCTTGAGCTTGGCATTATTTTAGCAATCGCGGATAACCACAAACTTGGCAAATAATTAGAAGACGTTTAAGCGCGCTTAAATTTAAAATTAACTTGACTTGGATAATTAGTGCTAAATGTTAAACGACCACCACCTACACAATAAGCAGACGACAACTTTTCCCCTCCAAGCAGACCGCAACTTTTCTGTCCTCTAATTGGTTGAGTATAAGCCAATGGCGATTATAAAAAAAACGTCTTGGTTTGGACCAAGGCCGAAAAAACAAACGATATGTCTGAGGTTTATCAATTGACTGAAGTTTCAGATATTGCAATTTCTTTTTAAATTATTTTTATTCCTTTAATCCTTATATAATATTAATCAATATTTGATTCAATCAACTGATTTTTACTGTTAATCGATCTATTCCCTCTAAATTAATTTAAAAAAATACATATCTACGCTTTTTCAAGAATAATTCCATTTTCCGAAAACATTTTATCATGAAATTAATTATTTTGAAGGGAGTACGTGTTGGGAATGAATATTGAATATTTGAAATATTATGCGAAGTGTCTAAAAAGAGCAAGCGATCTTTGATATATAATAACTCGAAAGGAAAATGTAAATATTTAATAGTGGATGCATATTATTGGGGGCGCGAATTTATACATTTAACTTCGAATATCGAAATGTTACATTTTTTTGTCGCGACTATGAAAGAAAGGTTGCACTGCAGTTTCCCTCTCCGAACATCAAAGCTTCTTGGCCATAACTCAATCTAGATTTGGAACCCCTTACTACATTGTTGGTGCAACTTGTACACCGGTTACGTATTAGGCGTAATCATTTTATCAGGCGTAGAGACCATTTCGGAAAACACACAGGGGCGAGGCGACCATTGGGGTATTCTTCCTTGCACCAAGGGCCATCGCCAGACGGTGCCAAAGTTCACTACAGGCGGGAGGCAAGTCAACTCGCACTGCCTATAGCGGTGCTTCTAGGCGAGAGGGAGAAGACCCCAATGGCGGCATCGCCCCTGTGTTTTAGTTTCTCCTTATGTAATTTCTGTATGATCGGTCCTTGGCAGAACTGGTAAGGTATGATGTGTTCAACCATTTTATTTCCTCAGGAAATAACAAGTCATTGGAACTGAGAAGTATTTACCTTTTCCTTTGGTTATATTTATACCGATGTCATATATTTCCAGTGCATAAAAGGAGAGCTACCTATTAAAAGAAACCACACATGACCGAGGTTGTTGCTTTAAGTAGACGACATAAGTTTACAAATTAGTTTGAGCAAAATAAATTCTTTATCATAATTTCTCAGCAACTTACAACAGATTTAAACTATTTTAGTGCAAAGTTGAAAATTTGTCAAGGCAGCAAGAATTAAAACTGTGTCCGTCAAGGTGCTTAGAAGTTAAAGATCATCGACAAAAAATCCCTTCAAAATAATTAATTTCATGATAAAATGTTTTCGGAAAATGGAATTATTCTTGAAAAAGCGTAGATATGTATTTTTTAAATTAATTTAGAGGGAATAGATCGATTAACAGTAAAAATCAGTTGATTGAATCAAATATTGATTAAGGATTAAAGGAATAAAAATAATTTAAAAAGAAATTGCAATATCTGAAACTTCAGTCAATTGATAAACCTCAGACAAATCGTTTGTTTTTTCGGCCTTGGTCCAAACCAAGACGTTTTTTTTATAATATCTGTCCCTTCAGTCTTAATGTAATTAAAATTTGAATAATTTCATGTTTTTTGTACTGACATACATTTGGGGTTGATCTATTTCTAATAGCTTAAAGAATTACTTAAGTATCGTTAATTATATGAACTCATATCCAATAACATAGTTTTCGATAAGTATAATGTTGTTCTTTATATATAAGGTTAGTTTAAAAATGACAGTATTTGAAATGTAGAATAAAATTTTTTATTTGTTGTGTACACTCTATACATATATCAATGAGAATTTTTGAGGAATGCATCATGAGTAGAAGAGCTTGAAGACGATGTCTATAATACTTTTAACGGTGCTAAATCAGCCTCAAGAGAGAGGAAAAGGAGATTGAAGCGGTCTTGGAAGATTATGGTCGTAGTATCTTTTTAACGGAAGTAAGTATGGCCTTAGACAAGTGTGATCCAATTTGCATCGCTGGCAAAGGAAAAATAACCGCCCCCCCCCATTCACCCGTATACTAGAGGATATTTCAGTAAGAGAAAATTGATTGAATCAGGGATGGCGAGAGATCACAAGTGATATGGCTTAATTATGAGCTAGATCCCCTTGTTTTGTTTGGCAGCATTATATAATTTAATGTTCCTAGATTTAATTGGCGCTGGTGATTTTGCGAACTATGTTAATGATATATTGAAATTAAAACGGAAAAGTTACATTTTGGAATATTCCTAAGCGTTCTTCGTTTGCGGGGAATATTTAGCAATAGCAATAGACGCCAGGGAATTAGTTTCTTGGGGGTTTCAGAAGTGAGATGAGACCAGAAGTACTGAGCTAACCAAATTCTTCACTCGGCGAAAGTGAATATTCTTGATAACACACCAACGGTTGGCCCTCTGGTGGCGGTTTCAGAATTTTCCCTCCAAAACGTGAGACGCTCGCGGTGGTAGACGGCCGAACTAGATTCAAGGAGCCGGGTCCGTGTTCCGCCGCTTTAGGTTGAGGGGAAGGGGGTAGGAAATGTTTTTGGAACTCAACCAATTTTTTTTCTCTCTAATTTTAGCGCTTGGGAAGCGGCGTAAAATCCTCAAATTTGTTCACTAGTGGCAGGATCTACTATCAATGCTAGAGCCCTTCACTTCTAGTCTCATCTCACTTCTGGGGGTTTGTATATAACTTCTATAACTATAACTATTTCCTGTATCTTGGATGAATTTCAAAATTGCTGGAATTTAACTCGCAATAGTGAAGTTATAACATTTGATTTTGATTAGTTTTGTTGAACTCAGAAACCATGAAATTATAATAAAGTTCCTACTTAATATTTGAATGGAGTATTTGCTAGATAATTTATATTTTCCTTTATATCTCCGTTATTTTACAACAATTGCTTTCTAGTTTTTTCCCTACAATTTCTTCCTAGTTTTTCCCCTGCAATTTCATTATTTTCTCGGTAACATTTTACACCAATATCTGCGTATATTTCAAGGGCAAATTTCCTATGTTTCCTTAATTTACCACTTTTTATTGATCACTCTGAACAACGCCAGTTTTGCTGGGTTCTCTTTAAAAAAGAGAGACTTTCTCTAGAAGGATGATTGAGACGTCAGTCAAGTTACTGACGAATCTGTCTCGCTTGGTGATTGTTGTGTCACTAACCTCGTACCAGCTGTTATCTTTTCGAATAAAGTTTAGATAGTGACCTTGGTTTAAAGAAGAACCTTTATGAATGATCACGCCCCTAGTTTTGTAAACGCTGTGGTTTAAAACCACTTTCTGATTTTCGAATCCAGATATTTTGGTTAAAATCTTAATTGGGTGACCATTTACTACAGTATCTCTTGGAAACCACAGAAATACGTACTTACCGGCTGAAATCAATACATCACGTTCATCAATTCTCTGCGTTTACAAGTTTCGCATGGCATCATTGTTGGTCTCATCCTTTCGACTAATAGTTTCCAATCAATTTTACAGAGGTTTGGCAAAGGAAGAGTGAAGATGCAGCTTTGGATAATGTTTCCAGAACTTTTTTCCAGGTGACAGCTGGGGCATTTGGTAACGTTTTGCGACTTTGTCCATAATAGTTCCCGTAGAGCGTTAGAGTCAGGAGTTTCCATTTCTTCGCAAAGTCTTGGCAAGAGAACCCATAAGAATTCACTAGCATCTTGCTGTTCGTTGTGGGTAAAAGGCAACCCAACAGCCGTTCGCAAATTGAAACCATCGTCGCTGAAACTCTCATTGGAATTTTCAACATGCTCAATAGTGTTACGAAGGCAAGTCAAAATGGGCTTATCGCTCAATGATCCTTTGTGCTCTTTAATAATGTTCCTTAATTCCGGAATCAGTAACAACAATTGCAAAACGCTATTTGCGTAGCACGTTACTCCATCTCCATTTTCAAATCCCTTCAAGGGAAAAATGTCTATACTCTGAAGACCTAGTCTGATCTTTTTATTTGGTCTTTCTTTTGCCGTTTCATCAGATCTCTCTCCTTCAACTTCTAAAATACACCTCGACGTCGGCCTTTTTGTACCTCTCTTTCCTTCCGACCCGACGATTTCTATAAGTGGAAGATCAGGTCTGTGTTTTTGACGCAGCCTGTTATACTCCGCAATGGCTCGTCCATCTGCCGTAATTTTATTCGGGTCTAATTGCAAGAGATGGAGACCGGCCAAGGAAGTCACTCGCGATAAAGCGACGTATGCCATGCCAGTTCCAAATAAATTTGATCCCAAATCCATAATTGCGCATTTTAAACTCATTCCCTGGCTTTTGTGTATAGTAATGGCATATGCCAAGATTACCGGAAATTGCGTTCGTTTGACGTATAAATTGGTCATTAGCAAGAACTTGACGCTCATTTTCTCGACTAAAAAGTCGGGCTTATTGTTCTCGTCGCTTGGTTCCCGATCTACTCTGATACGGATACCAGTGATGTTCCCACTGTCGTTCTTTTGGAATCCCGTTATAATGGCCATGGTGCCGTTAATAACACCTTCTTCAAAATTGATGTTTCTCCTAACCATTATTCGAGATCCAACGCAGAGATACAGCTTGCTCTCTAGACCTCCAGTTTTTGACGGCTCATTGTCTAACATTTTCAATCTCCTGACAATGTTTTTGGTAATTTTTTGTCGTAATCAACGAGTTTGTCTTCGCATTGAACGCATTCAACTTTCTGTCGGCTTTCCTCGAGCATTTTTATGTTGAATTTATCGCACATGGCCAATTTCGGCATCAAACAGATGGGATGAAATCCTTCTTTAACCAGCTTAAGGTAAAGATTCATAGCCACCTGAATTTTGTTCCCTCCCGTAACTAGTCTACTTTCTAAGGTTGAAACGTCATCTTTCGTAACAGTTCCGACTCTAATTCGGTTAAGAAGGTCGCCATAAACTCGGTCGTCCGCCTGACGAACGTTTTGCGTTAGTTCATCGTATCCGAAATACTTCCAAAGATCAGTGCCTCCAATGCTATTAAATCTTAGTCTAGCTTCCTGGGAAGTGACTTTTAAAAACGCAGGATTACCCTGTACAGGCGGCAATTGGAAGAAATCTCCAAAAACAAGAACGCAAACCACACCGCCGAAAGGCTTGTTCATTTCCCAAAATTCATTTAGCCTCAAATGAACGTAAGTTAGTAGTACCGAAGACACCATAGAAATCTCATCGACAATCAAGAGTTTCAAATTTCCCAGAGTTTGTTTCATAATGGAAATATTTTCGGAATTGAGGGAATGGTATTCCGCGGTACGCCCATGTTCTACTGGCAACATAAGTAATCTGTGCAACGTTACGCCGTTGACATTTAGGGCAGCCAAGCCCGTGGGAGCGGCTATCGCGACGCTACCGGCATTTTTAAAGTGACGTCTAACGGCGTTGGCGATAGTAGCAATAAGAAAGGACTTTCCAGTGCCGCCCGGACCAGATACAAAGTGGCAGAAATTCTCAAATTTTCCTCCCTCTTGAGTGAAGTGATCCATGACTTTGTCATAAACCCTTTTTGATCATTGTTGAGTAACGCAACTTGGTCTAGTGCCGTGCCCTCGAAATCAATTTCCATAGCGGCTTCGACATCATGCATCGCATTTTCTGTTTCAACGACGATTTCTTTCCCTTGAAGGGCATTTTCATCGTCATAGCTTTCTGCATCCGAAATCGCGGCAATCTCTTTAGCCTTTTCGGAGGCTTTGCGCTTCTTTAGAACTTCTTTGGATACCGAGAATTTCTCGTGGTATTCTCTCATGGGTTTTAGCGTTGATAATGAGCTTTCGAAAGCTTCAGCGAAGGTTGCAAACTCGCCCAATAACTCAGTCTCGTTTCGCCATGGTTTGAACAGAATTAGTAGAGCGTGGCAGTACTTTTCTGGTTCCTCTATTGGGTCGTGAACGTAATGTTCTATTATGTAGGGCTTAATCCTCTTTCTCATCAAACCGAGATTATTTTTCAACTCGATTACATTTTCAGATTTTTTCGCTCCCTCCGAGTACTTTACGTAATCGTAAAACCGTCCGAACTCTCGCAAGCTTAAATCTTCCAAACTATCGGGTCTGTTGGGATACTTGTCGTCCACAAACCCTTTTTGGCAAATGTCTTCGCTGTCAGGATCAATTTCCCTCAAGCGTGCAAGATCCTTGTAACATTTCAAAACTTTGCATCGGTTTTCTTTCACGTTAGTGTTAATAAACTTGGTGCTGTCAGACTTTTGAAACAATTTCTGACCCAACATCATGTCCAAAGCTTCGTAAATTCCGACCGACTTATTTGTGAAAGATTTCAGTCCATAAGCGAACAATCTTTTTGACAAGCTTTCGTGTGCCAACTCAGCGAAACACTGATCCATTTCAGCCCGATCTCCCTTTGTCACGTACGACGTGACGTATATCGCCACTTGTTCCGAGGAATCGGCGACAAACTGCAAATCCATATTGGCTTTCAAAGCCAAAAGTAATGCCGGATTGTAGTCATTGATAAAAACTTCGTTTTCATTTCTGGGCAAATCGTACAACGTTTTTGGCCTCGTTTCATTTTACGATGACGCGTAACTGATTCAACAGAGTTCAAAGTCGCAACGTTTGTTACGTTTCGAGGAAAACCGTAGCGACACACTTTCAGCTCCTTATTTCCTCTCTTAACCTTTCGGTAGCAACTGCTGCAACATTTATGTGTTTGAAATTTTTTTATTAGCCGGTAAAGTTCTGGACTTTCAGCAGCTTTTGGGATTGAACACGTGACATACTTCTGCACGTACTCCAAAATAGCTATTGCCGAACAGGAACCAATCATGGGAGCTTCCTCAGCCCACAACAAGCAATGATAATGCGCCAAGCCGCGAGATTGGTACTCGACGCGCACAAAATGATGCGCTATCGGTCCAAGAACCGGATTTTCTTTACATAGCACAAAGTTGTTTAGTAGCGACCTCACTTTGTTGTGAAAATGCAAACTGACGCTAAGTGGATCTAAATTTAATAGTTCAGCCACCGACATAGATTCGATCCCTGGCACGTCAGCATTCACTCGTCGTAGGTGGTCGTGAAGTTCAATGTCATCGTATTCGGCCGGATTAAAGGTTAAAAGCCAAGTAGGTGGGCCATACTCTCTAATCATGGCCAAAACACATTTGAGAACTTTATACCAATAATCCTTAGTTCCTCGAATGTGGCCCATGAAAGTCGCTAAATTACTCTCGAGCTCGGAGTCTCGAGATTCAACTTGATTCACGAGATTATTGACAGATACGTTCATGGGTTTTTTCACTCGTAGAACGTAATTCAAACTACTGTTAATGGATTTCATTTCGGCCTCTTGGTATAAATGGAACATGAACGCATAATCTCGTCTAAACATTGGATTCGCGTTCAAAAGACGAGAAAGTCGGTATTCAGTTTCCGTCATTTTCCCAAACGGTCTTTCGTCGTGCTTGCCATAGCGAGCCATTGGGAACAAGTGCACGAATGACATGTATTCTAGATTTTTGTCCCAATTACTGATAGGCTCGGCTTCGACACGCTTCATTTGGTAAGAAGCCAACAAATCTTTTGACGGCTGAACATTCACCGGGTGAATTGTATAGTGATCGTACAGCTCATTCACTTCATCTTTTGAGAGTTTTCGCAACAGTGCCTCAGGTTGAGTTAAAATTTTATAACGGTCGTCTGCGAAAGATTTGATTCGATCACACCATCGTTGATAACATCGATATCGATTTGGTGCGATTCCGCTTGCGGATTTTTTTCAACTGTAGTGAAGCCGATTTATTGACCTCGTCGAGGTTGTTTAACAGCGCCAGCGGATCCGTTTTTACCATTAATTCATCGGGAGTTAATGAATTTTCATGTTCAATAGTTCCGTTAATCTCTTCGGTGCCATAAATATAATCCTCATTGATCTGAGTAATATCTATGTCTTTGTACAGGGGATTAATTTTTTTCAGCTCAGTGACGGCCTTTTCAAAGCATCAAGGCGAACAATTTTTTGCCAAACCTTTTTGTCACTAGTGGGCAGACCATTAACCAAGACGTGCAATTCGTGATCTTTAGGCAGTGCTGTTGGTATCATATCCAAATTTTTTTGGACTGGAATTGGCAAGTATATGATTCTACCTTTCAAAGCTTTCACCGCACCAAACTGCATGTTGGAATTAGTTTTGGTACCTAACCGGACCACAGTGTGAAATGCTTTCACAAGCTGAATTAAGGCCTTTTCAAACATGTTCAAACTCGTGACTTCTGTCGGAGGGACGTCAACTCCCAAGCCGTTGAGGAAACATCTAATTGGAATTTTTCCCTTTCGCAACTCTTTAGAACAATAAGGGCATAAAAGCATGTCCATTTCTCTAAAGTCAGGATTTTTCAATAGCAAACCAGCTCTTAAAATGAGAAAGGCGTGGTTGTCAAAAACTGAAGTGCATCCCAGTTTTCCACGTCCTCAAATCTGAATTTTTTAATAATCTAGCGCAACAATCGCAAGATGTGTCGTGAAATTCATTAATATCACGCTCAGCTCTAGCAAATTGTTTATTGTAGAAAGCCAAGATTTCACTCTCATCGAGACAAGGCCTTATATCACTTTCATCGCCTTTCGCCGCCTCGTTTTCCGCATTCGACATTTTCAAGCCACGTGCCTCAACAATTTTTCTCATTTTGGGTATAACATTTTGAAGAGATTCGAAATCACCATGATCTATCTCATCAGTCAATGTTGATAAAGCGCTAAGCAACGCTCGAACAGAGTAGAGTTTACTCAAAATTGTTCTGATCCCCGAGTAATGCGAAGCCAATTCTCTGAAGGCTCTCAAGTAACTTTGGCATTCCTCGCTTTCAGAGCAATATAAGAAATGACCAAGATACGGAAGAACTTGCACTTCAAAATCTGAATCGTCCGATGGCAATTTGACAATGGATTTCTGGCAAAACTTATTTTTGTAGGAGCAAACGTCAAAATCAGAACTCAAAAGTTCATTTAAGACGCTATCACTGGCCTTTGCCGCCTGATTAATGAAAGCTATGACTTTAAAAATAGTCCGCTCTCTAACGTTGCAAATGTCACTGCATTCCCAATAAGAAGCTTTTCTTTGGTTTCAATAAACCCAGATTCGTTAATTACGATATTCGCTTTGGGATTTTTGTCCTTTGAAACGTTTTCTACTGCATTGAATAGATTCGTGACAACACCGAAATCATTAACTTGCAAGCAGCGTTCAATGCCTCTGTTCAGTCTTTTCTGGTCAATAAATTACCAGTTTCATCAACCCATAATTCATTAACATTTTCGCCGCTACGAGAGCTTTCTCGTAGCACCTTTATTAGAAGACCATTTTCGTCGAACTGCAAAATCTTTTCAAACGTGTTTCGTGGTCCTCGTTTTTTAAAATTCTGCCATCATTCCCCAAAGTAAAATATGTTGTCTCGTGATAAAAAGCTTCTTCAAGACTATTGTGAAGCCTTTTTCCTCCAATGACTTTGATAAAATTGTCACTATCTACCAATCCAATTTCTTGCACTTTCTTGGCAAAACTTTTGAAATCTTCAATAAGTAACGAACGTCTTGCCTGGAAGGCCGAATATATTTGCCTTTTTAAGTGAAATGTTTTTCCAGATAGCAACTGGCATTGGAGTTTGTGGGATGTAAATTTGGAACTTTGCTTTTTACATGAATTTGCAGAAGTTTTTGTCGTCATCAACGTTCCGTAAGTCGCGTGATCAAAAACCGCTTGAAACTTTCGGCAATCATCTTTTTATTTTTTGTTTTAAAATTCCTTTGTTGAAGGAGATTTTTTTAACATAATAGTTGGTAGGGTTCGTACCACCTTTTCTTTGTCGCGAAGCGCCACCTATTTTAGGGGCCTGCAAAACCTTTTGTATTTTTGTTGAACTTGTCAATAATGACTTGCGATTGAGGCCATCACTCGATTTTTTACTCTGAGAGAGGTGTTTTTTTTAAATAGTACCTTTTACACCTAACTCGGTTTGTTGCAGATTTTTCCAAAATCTTTTTCATCCTAGCCTGAGCTTGGTCTTTCAACGCCATTCGCTTTATATGTTTTAGGCGTTCTTTTTGTTTCTTAGCACGTTGAGAAACCATTTTAGTTCTCTTTCAAAGCCAGAAAAGCTTCTTTTAGAGCAAGAAAGGACCCCCTCTCTGTTGAGCCACGAAAAAAGGTCTCTCTGTTGAGCCACGAAAAAGGGTCTCTCTTTTGAGCCACGAAAAAAGGTCTCTCTGTTGAGCCACGAAAAAAGGTCTCTCTGTTGAGCCACGAAAAAAGGTCTCTCTGTTGAGCCACGAAAAAAGGTCTCATATAAAACACAAATTGAAACAATACACAGACAATGAAGTAAGAAAATTTTCCTTACCTTTAAAAAGACGCTAAGAAACAGCAATGTACAGCTTAGTCCGCTTTAGAAAAGCGTCAAACCCAAGTGAACTGAAACGCTGCTTAGCAAATTCCACAACTGAAAAAATTAAAACTTAAACTCTTGAAAATGTAATTAGGCTTACCTATAACCTTTCACGAGTAAAGTGAATGTCTTTGTCTGAAGCGCTTCAACCAGCAGAACGTGACCGGACGAACTTAATATTCAGTTCAGTTTTAGTCAAAAAATCACATGTAGATCAAAAAATTATTTCTGCAGTCACTGTCCCACTGGTCCTATTTAGCCAACTCGATCACGCGCTCAACGACGAACCTGCAGAGGCCTGCTCTGTAAGTTGTTAAGCCCTCATCATTGCTCGATAAGAAAGTTTCAGCTGAAACTTTCTCCAAGCTAGTATTTATACTCTATGCAGGTCTAGGGAACATTTTGTATGCCATTTACAATGGTTTTTTCTATGGAGTAATTATCTTGGATTGAGATTTGAGAACGAAACCAAATTTCGAATTGCATTAANTTTCATAATTAATGTTAAAGGAAAAATATCCCGTCTCTACAAATTACACCTTTAAAGAACGGCCTTTATCTAAATATAAAAAAGAAAACATATAATCTCTTATTACAAATTAATTATCATTAAATTAGTCTTGAAAACGAGGACTACTGTGCCGCCATTGCTTTAGTGGCGTCTGCTAACTAGAACCTCTTACCTTACCCTCAGCCTTTGAGAATTCAATAAATCCAAAGGGGAAGAGCTTCGGGCTAGCAGATGCCACTAAACCATATCATATGTTTTCTTTTTTTAATATGTATATTTTTTATGACATCATAACTGTGTTGCATTCTTATGGGAAAGATCTGCAGCTCGCTACTAAACAAAGCGACGTCGTAGTTGTGTCATTTTCTTTCGAATGATGCCAATATTATCATTACTGAAATTTTTATAACAACTTTAACTCAAAACATAATACACGTATAGAATAAAGGCTATATTTTTATACTTTATTCATTCACAAAAATTTAATGATAGATATGCTACCTCCCATTAAAAATAGAAAAATTACAGAGACTTTCAATTTGAATAAGAAGAGCATCGACAATTACGATAGGTCATTCTTTGACGAAATCAATGACGTTACATCAGTACTATATGAGAGACCGCACTGTATTTGACGTTAATATCCCAGCGTCCTGCTACCAAAAGCAATTCAAAAGGACAGAAAGTAAAGCATAGGGTGAATGTAACCCTTTCGCAGTGCTCATGCAGAGACAACGTGAATCATATTTTCTTTCATTACACTTCCCCACTTTCTATTATATATATTTACTTTTGCTGCAAGAATATAGAGATCCTTATATGGATACACGCTGAAGAGTTCAGATTTCTGATAACAGGGTTAGAGAATTATTGTAAGACCATAGCGTTTTGACACGAGGGCTGACGGAGCGCGATGTTATAACGGGTTTCGTTTCGGGTCGCGTAGATGGGAATGTTGAGGAACTCCTGCGCCTCGTTTTAGCAAAGTGAGTGTAGCGAGTGAGGCCATGAACCATCTAAATAATGGAACAGAATCATAATGGCGGATCCCATGTTAAAGTTTTCTTGCTAAAGTGTCCCAAAATAATAAAGAAAAAAATAGCTAGCAGACGACAAGGTCTTGGATTAAAATAATTAATATTAATTATTTAATTATTGAAGAAGAACCTCTTAACTGCGATTCGACTCGGAGAGGTTAATTTTGGTTTCCCAACTTGTTTCTTCGTTGAAATTGGACTCACGTAAAAATTTCAATCTTGTTTACTTTTCAAAACAGGAAAAACTTCGATTCAAGACATTTAGTGGTTATTATTAGGACATGTGAAATTAAAACTTCCTCAAAAGTTGGTTTTGCAATATACATATTTTATACAACATACATGTAGGTCTATTGAAAATTACAAAAAAAATTATTAATCTAGAGTAAAGCATACGAGCTAAACACGCGGAAAAATAGGTCGAGAGAAGCACTAAGTGAAATTGATAAAATGTCCGCCCCGGAGTTAGAATACACTGGATATCCACATTACTCCTTCGTTCACAAATTCGAAACTGGAATTACTCCCGAATGGGTTCAACTTTGGTTCACGAAAACTGGCATTACAGTTTTTACTTGGCTTTGGTTTACTTAACTTTCATATTCGGCTTGCAAAGATATATGAAGAACAGAAATCCCGTTAATGTTCGAAAAGCGGTCATTGTGTGGGACTTTTCACTGGCCGTATTCAGTATCTGCGGTATGTTAAGAACGGTTCCAGAGATTATCCACATCTTGAAAAACTTCGGTATGGAATATTCCGTTTGTAATACAACCATGAACTCGGTCACTTTGTTTTGGAGTATGGCTTTCGTGTTGTCTAAAGCTCCCGAACTTTTGGATACCTTTTTCATCGTGTTAAAGAAGCAGAAACTAACAACCCTACATTTGTCGCATCACGTTCTAACGATGTTGTTTTGTTGGGTTTACGCGAAAAATATGCCAGCAGCTGGACGCTGGATTATAGCGATGAACTATAGCGTGCATTCGCTCATGTACAGTTATTTTACGTTAAAAGCGGCTAAATTTAATATACCGATAAAGTTTTCTATGATTATGACCACCGTTCAAATTGTACAAATGGTAGTAGGCATTTTGGCCGCTGCGTTTAGTTTAAAGGCGAATATACAGGGACACGAATGTACCACTAGCGCAACTGTATCGGTCATTGGGATGTCTTTTGGATTGTATTTAATGTATATGTTTATCAAATTCTTTTTGTATAGATATAAAGTTTTAAAAGTCGACCCAAAAAAGAAACGCTAAAGTTATAAAAATAGTTGTTTAGTTTATACCTAAAGTATAAATAAAGCTTCCCCATTATTAAATTGACGATGAAGTGGAAAATCAACTAATTGTAAGACCATCTGCATAGTGAAACATCCAGGAAATATCTCCCAATGATTTTAAAATATAAATTAGGTTCAGATTTTATGGATAATTTGAAATAAGGACCTCCGACCAATCGCGTAACGCCCTGCATTCTGGTTAACAAAATTCTCGTGGCACGCTCCATGAAAAATTAAATTTAGCGCGAGATTTTATAAAAGTTGCTCGCGATGTGACAATCGTGGCGCGAGATGTATAGCAGGACGGCAGGGCGTTATGCTTTAGGTCGGAGGTCCTTATTTCAAATTATCCATAAAATCTGAACCTAATTTGAATTTTAAAATCATTCGGAGATATTTCACTATGCAGAATAGTCTTATATTTAGTAAAAGAATCGATAAAAGATCACTTGACTTTCCTCTTCACCCTACCTTTAAAGAAATAATAAATGTACTTTTAGGTGAAGGATTATTTCCGTATTTTTATATAAGGTATGCTCTGTTTCAACATTAAAATGTAGAGGACAATTCAAAACGTTTTACGATTTTCTCAGTCAAAACTGATGTTTCTAATCACGCTTTACACAATGAAATGTTCCCTAAAATAATTGTTCGCAAAATAAAAGTCACTGGGCTCATAAAACTGTAATAATCCGAAAAATTTAAAATAAAACTCACTGGGCTCATAAAACTGTAATAATCCGAAAAATTTAAAAACACCATTTCTGACGGCATCGTGTTATGCCTAGAAGATATTTTTACTGTATGTCCTTACAAAAATAATATTTTTCAATAAATCGCACTTGTTCCCGGTGCTTTATTCATTTAAATGAATATTGAATTGAAAACAATCGTTATTGTCATGTACCAACGAAATTGCGGGCCAGTTATCAGCTATAGATGCAGTGGACTTGTGAAATGGTGGTTGCGGTATTTCGAAACTGTAAGTTAAAACTGAAAAGTTTTTGGTTTGGTTTGCTATTCTGTATGAATCATGTGTTCAAACCTCGGTGGTATCAAAACCCACGTCTTTTCTCTACCATTTTGTGTTGAACCACGCTAGTCTAGTTCTCTATGTTTAGCTCTCTTATATTCTATCAGTTATTAGCATATAAACGTCTTAAAATTTCCTTGAACCTTTATTTTTTTAGTATGTTCAATGTATTATTGCTAAATTGTTTATTAGTTAATGAAACTCCAAACGTTTCAACAGTCGAACACTTGGGATATAAATATTGAATTCAGTAAACAACTACTGCATTTAAGACATGTTATCGAACTTCCTTCTCCATTAATTAATAAATTAAAATTAATTATATATCAATTAAAAATGCGTAACTAAAATATGACCAAAAATTTCCTTGGATCTATAATATTATTTCTTAATTTTTTATCGATATTGAGCAACGTATCTTCGCAATGCTGTTTATAAAGCTCCATAGCTAAGCTAACTGACGTTGCATGTGTTGTTTCAAGGAACTGAAAACCGGGATACGTTTAAGCATCGTTAAGTGTCTATGTAGACACTAAAAGCTGAATAAAAATATGAAATGTCTGTATGATCTGGTTTTTGCAGCTTTTAATTTTAATAAAACTATGCTTAATTGGGGGTTAATCATAAAGATAAATGTTACGAGTATGCACAGGACGTTGTTTACAGGCTTAATGACTAAGGTTCGCGGACCTACCCTTGAGAAACTCAACCAAACCACTTATAAACCCTTCTCCAAGGGTTACTGAAATCAACTACGCAGTTTCATCAAATTCGGAAAAAAATTGTCAACGTGCATAAAGAAAAACGTACAAAATACTTTCTCAAATAAAAGATAAACATTTTCAAATTAGTCTATGAATGCCATCATTCGTACAATTTGTATACCAAGTTTCATAGGCCTGCAAGTAGTGGTGGTCTTCTGAAGGAAGATGAAGCAAGTGAAGTAGGTCAGTATAGAAGTCTCTCTTCGCGAAGCGTAGCAGGTCACGTGTCTAATTTTCGTCTTTAGTTTTAACTGCGCATGATTGGAGCGTAACACGTAATTCTCCGCGTAATTGCCGTCAGCAACCAGAGACAGAATTTTCGCGTGCCTCAGTACGATGCGTCAGTAAATTGCGCACTAGCACATCGGTTCCAACGACGGGAGATTGTTATGCAACCTTAATTAAAACGTTACACCATGCATCAGTTTGCTTGATCTTTCTTAGTATGCTATTTCCACATGGCGGTCGCTTATGTATAACATTACGGAAGGGTGTTAGGTCATATCTACTAGGGCCTACCAGCCCTGAAGAATTCCAAAATAAACGGTACCGCAAAAGCATATATCGGCAATTCTTAACCGTCTGATCTAGAAATGTCTCTAGTTATAAGAAGAATGGACATAGGATATGGTATGCCGCGGATTGGTGGCTGGAAATCAATATGGGGTTTGTTTGACGCGGTTACTATGGATACCCCTCCGATTATCAAGATGTGCCCGATCCCAGTAGCTTCACCCAAGCTTGAGCGTCGCTATCTTTTTCGACGAAAAGTCGTTAAACCATATTGGCTTCGCGAGTAAACAGGATTTTGAGAACAGATACGAAGCCCTTCCTCTTTCCCGATGGCTTCTAATAATACTAACCAGGTCCTCTATGGTTTGAATGTTAAATAATGGGCATGTAATGTAGCATCAAAAGTAACACAACACATATAAGTACGACCATAATTTTATAAGATATGTTCCATAAGTATATGACACTTCCTATAGAACGACGCGACAAATGACTACACGCGGTCTTGCAGTCCATCTTCCTATTTAGTCTGTACTAAGTCTTTGAGAGCGCCTCATCAGGCGTTGCTTTACGAGAATCTATGACGTTCCACCTACGTCACTTCATGACAAGCTCTCAATAACAAGTGAAAAACTTATTTAACTTATCTTATGAACTTATGGTACGACAGCATGAGATTTCGTCGAATGATATCGATGTTGTAGAAAGATTGCGTTACCGAAAGTAACTAGTTAGGCCGAGAAGTTAATCAGATTCACAGTACACTGATCACGGATTATACGCAATTACTATAAAACTCGCAAGGCTAGGGCTTGATTGCAGCCAAAGCGCAATGCATACAGGGTGTTTCTGAAACGTCTGTCAGAAATAAAAGGGGATGTTCTTTAGGCCATGATTTCGAGTCGAACATGTTCTATGACATTTTTCCATCCGGGCCACGGTTTTCAAGTTATGTTTGGGGTGTTTTACGGGTGACCCCTTAATTAAATTAGAAATCATTGTCTTTCAGTTTCTTAATTTAATGTAAGGGGTCTACCGTAAAATATTCCAATCATATCTTGAAAACGATTGCCCGGACGGCAAAAGTCATAGAAATACATTAATGTTTCTGTAGAGTTTCTGTCGACAAAGTTTCGCGTGTAAAGGTTTCTTAAAGTTCGAAGAATTTTACGAAAAAACGAAATTTAACATTACAATATTTTAACCCTCCTAATACACGAGTACAAATTTATCTCAAACAGAATTCGGAACTTACATCTTCGTGATAAAGCCATTTCCCATAACAAGAAAAATATTCCAGTCTATAGAGAAGTTTGACCAAGCACACAAAAGAAAGTATATTTTATCAGCGCGGACAAGTAAGAAAGGACACGCAGAGTCGTAGACGAACTTCGTTTCTTTGATTAGCGGAAATAAAAGCCACACGTCGCCTTGTAAACAAGATCACTGAGAAAGTAATTCTTTACTTTCTTTTTTCGGTATAATAATATGGCAATGGCGCATCTAGCCTACTGAGCGACCCAACTCTAAGATACAACAGATAATATGTTGCGATGAGATAACAAGAATCCTTTCATTTCTATTACGAAAATTTAATGGTACCTTATAATTTCAGATTTTAGGAGTTGTATATGAGATTTGAGGCCACACTTGTAGACGTTGAGTGGACGGTATTAATCAAGGTTTAGGTGATATTTGACAAAGCAGTATAGAGTACATGAAGTTGTCCTGGCTATGGGTGGTAAAGGGAAAGGGCACGGTAAGGACTAGACCAACGGTTCTAAACCAGACTCAACACTCTCGAGTCACCTGATTACATGATTGTACCGCAATTTTTTATTGCATTTAGGTAAAAGTGTTATCAAATCTGATTTAATTTTTAACACCAGAATTTCAGTCCTAAAACACCGCCGCTCAGGAGAGGTCAATAAATGCTTTTGCGTCACTTCTATGTAGAAACACTTCATCTGATATAAATTTTTCAATAGTTCAAAAAAATTCTCGGTTTTCTTACGATAAGTAAAATACCATCTTTTTCAAATTTTACGAATGTAATATTCATGGAATGATTCCAATTTTTCATGATATACTTATTGTAAGGCTTCCAGAGCTCTAACTAAAAAGAAAGATTATCTAAGAGGCATTGTTTCTTCAACGTGAGACAAGACTGTTGGCCAAAAAAACCATCAGAACAAGGCTAGTAAAGATAAGCGTAGTGACGTCACTACAAGCGATTGAGTTGGCTCTTACTTTAAGGATAGCAAGTTGCTGTCGCTAACCTTCCATTTCATTGGCTGTGTCTTAAATAACAAAATATAATGGTAGAAGGATATACAAGGGCATTCTATCACTAGGCCTAAATGAAATGCCTTGTACTTTCTTCCGAAGAATCCATAGTAATGACCAACCGGTGCAGCTCTGTCCAGTTATCTAAAAAAACAACTATATGCATGGTACATTGAAGAATGGGCTAAGGCACTCTTATTCAATATCAGTGAAAATCAGTACGTTTTATTGCAGACGACATGACATTCCAGCTTTTCACAATCCACCGGAAATGAAGCAACAAATTTAGCTATCTTTATACATAAGCAAAAGTCGTGACTGACTGACTGACCAGCCCAAACCACTTTACGTAGTAGGCTGAAATTTTGATTTCTTTCGAATCTGAGCCCATCTTGAAAAACGGCGGCCAAAAATGTAAAACATCTTAAATACCTGCCGCGAATTTCAATCAATTTCACTAATATTTAGTACTATGGTTTGCATTATCCAATAGACAGACTTTGTGGCTTTTGGCATACAACTTGCCACCATCTTTTAAAATGGCGGCCTGAAAAGTAACAAAGGACTAGCCTTGAAGGAGAGAGGGATGGAGTAGAAACCACCATACCTATGACGTAGCAGTCTGTACCCCCGTCTACGAAACGGCAACGAAGTAATTCCAGCATGCTCGGCGTTTCGGTAGGGTCGTACGCGGTACGGAAACGTCGAGGATGCCCCCTGTGTCTTAAAAAAAAGCTAGTTCCCACACAAATTCAATGGCGCTACGCGGCAGCACTTAACCGTAAGGGTAGGGGCGTGCGTAGGGTGCACATCGCCCACCATCATTGCAGCTCCATCATACCTCTTTTCTCCCTGGCCGAACGGGCAACATAGTAGTAGTTCCCAAACCATACAAGTTTAGTAACAATGCCATAGGGACAAAAAACTTCTGAACGATGCAGGAACAGAATGTCGACCTCTTTCGTGTTCTTCCATATTATGAGAAGAAATCCTACAGATACCTAAGGAATCTTTTCCCCTTGTATACAACCCCCCAAATAAGGGTTGTTGGTCGTAACTTACGATAATAATAAATTACGGGGGGTGGTCACTGGAGAAAAGGAGACAATATTAGTCTTCTACTAAAAATTCATTCCGTGCTTTCTAAATCTTTTTGGGCGGGATTAGTGGCCATGTTTTGGTAAGATTTGGGGTTTAACAAGGTCTAGCTGATACTGCTGCGCAATTCTGAGTCCCGAAGTTATGTCAAATTGTAACACACCAGTTACGAATATGCCTTGCACACTTATATTGCGATAGATATGCTAGCGTAGCTTTCATCAAAATAATATAACCTCAGCTATGAATTACAATTACCAAAGATATAAACTTGGATTTAAAGTTATGACCGATAAAACTTTTATGTATGTATGACAGATAAAGTTTTAGTTTACAGTTAAGACCGGAAAAATGCTGACTTTTTATGACCGGTAAATCTAGGGTAATTACGATTGATACGCTTGTGTTGTAACGGTTGATGTCCCTTGTGGTTTAAAAAAGAACATTTTTAAAGTTTACTGTTTTCAGAGATCCACTTGGAATATTATTCTTACCAATTGAATAATGTTAAAGGAGTCGAAGACCGCTTTGGTAATGGCAAGAATCCACATATAAGAACTGAGATTTGCCAAATTTTTCTTTTACACTTTTGTGCTTCCGATACGGCGGTCATGCACGGTTAAATCGGAAATATTGGAGGAAAAACCTGAGATCACGTCACTACAGTTCAATTCTATCTTTAAACGTTTTCAGGTAGATGGGTTCTTGGTACTAGCAGAAAGGGATAATAGAAGAAGGCCGACACTCTGTATTCTTATAAAACTTCAGTTACGGAACATGTGGATCTTGGTACTAGCAGAAGGGGACAGTAAAAGAAGGATGACACTCTGTATCTTCCTATAGTTACGGAACATGATTCATCCTAGGCTCACCCTTATTGTTTGCACTTCTGTTCATTAAACTTCAGATGGGCATCGCACCATAGGGTTAATTCTATAACTGTTTGGTACTAAATCGTCAGCAATCAACCCACAAACCTCGTCTTGACATGGGACAAAAATCCACAAGCGCACCTTGACAAATAATTAAGCTCTAATAATAATAATAATAATAGATTAATGATGAGAGAACTATTTATCGCGTATGTAATTAGGTTTAGGCTCCAAATGTTCTGATGTTGGGAAGAGTTATGTTACATTACCCCGCTTTGTGGCACTGTACACTTCTCTCGAAGAGAAGTAATATATACTTATTCACCATCTGCTTGTATTGTATAAAATTATGACAAATCCCTTTTCATAACAAAGATTAAAGATCTACAGTATAAAGCATACAATTACAGTAGCTGAGTATAATTTTTCTGCTTTAAAAACGGAGCACGTAATGTTCTCTTCGGAATTTGAATCTGGCCCAAAGACAAAAACCAGAAATTCGATCGAACATTAAAATAAAAAACATCTCATAAAACTTAAGATTGATCTTTCCCAAGTTCTCCTCTTAACCCGTTCGTCGTTTGGTATAATATTAGCAATCAGGTTCAATGCTCAAACAAAAAACCTTCTTCTCTGCTGGGAAGAAAACGGACCAGGAGCAAGTAAACTGAACGAGTCGCAGACATAGAGAAAGCCCCCAATTACCCAAATTAGCTGTTCAAACAAAATGCCAGAAGATGAAATCCGAAACCCATGGGGAAAAATTTCATCATTTCCGAATTTTTCATCTTCTATACTATGACCAGCACTTTGGGGGTTAGGGAATTAAAGGTATACTTAAACCAGGGATATTTCATCGCTAGATCTTAGCGCTCATATATCTTTTCCACAGTGTAAAAAACAAGGTTTGTGGCGAACAATTTGAATTCATCCAATAAGATCGAAGCAAGTTATCGAGAGAAATTTTCTTTCACGCTCCACCACACGGTCCTAAAGCTAACTAAAATCGTTCAACCTGGACAGACGATGAGAAAATAGTTTTGGGACAGTGTATTCATCCGCGACTTCCCGCCAAAAACACGATTTTGGGAAGGTGCCAAAAAAGTCATAACTAAGAAGCTCGCGAAACTCCCTTTGATCATACGTGCTTCCCCCTATTTACTTCTGTTGTTACTGATTGATAAATACCAAAAGCTTATAAGTCTTAGATTCGTTTTATACTCAGAATATCTTACGTCTTAAGTACTAGAAGATTTTGCAATCGTTTTTCTTAAACTTTCTAATGCCATATTCAATTTTGGGTCATGAACAAATTTGGATTTGTTCCAAATGATGACCGATTGCGCACGTCTCCTGGGTTATTTATCAGTAAAGCGGCTCATTAGGACAGACACTCAAGAGCTCTAGCTTTGTGGTCTTATTAAAAATATTCTTGTGAGCAGTTAAGAATCCTTTTAAGTAAGAAGAAATATAGTATGGATATGGTCTGGTGAAATCTGGAGGAGAAACGATAGAAAGAACGTTATTTCTAAACCTAAAAATAGTCC
This sequence comes from Phalangium opilio, assembly GCA_019434445.1. Lineage (NCBI taxonomy): Eukaryota > Metazoa > Arthropoda > Arachnida > Opiliones > Phalangiidae > Phalangium > Phalangium opilio. The sequence goes on along the minus strand of JAEQBA010002262.1, from coordinate 495,522 downwards.
AGTGAAGCAGAGACCGAAAAAGGAGCCCAATTTCTTTTAACACGGTTCCAATCCTCTTCGCTCTTCATCCTGGATTTGGGCAAGTGGAGGAATAAGGGGCTTATAATCAAACAAAGGATGGATGAAATCGAATGATTTATACTTTAATCAATAAAACTCTTACTTAATTCCAAATATCAAAAACTTACGTCAAATTGAAAGAGATAATGAGATCACACTCATCTTATAATCAGTCTCTACTGAATTGAATTTTTGCAATAAAGGGGTTATTTAGTTGAAATGAATAAGTCTATCTAGAGGCATGACATGTTTATGGTCAAATTACAACGTTGCTTAAATTTTACCCATTTGCAATAAAGTAAGTGGAAGTTAATAAAGAAGGCTAACACTTGGGTTGGAAGATGCACGAGCTCATATTGGATGGTAAAAGTTTACTGGCTTTAATGCAACAAATGTGTTATAAAGTAATAAAAATAACTATGAAAGACTGACGCGTTTTCTCAGCGTCCGTGGGACAAACAGAGAAGGTCAGTAAGGGTTAACGAAGGCTTCCGTAATCTGCTTTGAGAGGATGAATGAGCAGCATCCCAGTTCACAAACGAGTTAAGAGTTTAGACGTAACGTCTCATTTTTTTCATTCTCTCCTAATTTTGAGTCGAAAATATTCTGTGGCATTTTGGCGTCCGGGCCACTGTTTTCTAGTTATGATTTAACTGTTTTAGCATCGTCTTTAAATTTAGGGTATCATAGGTAAAATACTCTAATATTGACTTGAAAACAATGACCCGGACGGCAAAATGTCATAAAACATTTTGGACTAAAAATGGCCCAAAGAACATCCCCCTTAATTCATGCCAGACGCATGGTTCACTAAACGTGTTTCCCCATGTATTGCTATCGCTAACTTCATGTTCCGAATTTTACCTTGATTACCCTCTTCATTTCCCCAATTTATTGGACCCTAACGGATGTAGATAGGGCGTCATCTCTAGGCCAAACAAATAGTCTTTACGAACTTTAAAGATGGCGGTGCCCAATTTAGGGGGGATTTTAATTTTGACGTCATAGGACACGTGATATTTAATTTAATTTTCTTACAACTTCCTGTTAGGGATTGAAGCTGCTGCTAGGGGGCGTTTAGAATATGCATACTTTATCTTTTAGGGGGAACGAACAATCCCTAGCATTAGTTAATCCATGTCAGAGTCAGACTTATCAGAAACGCCAAGTAGAGAAAGAAGACCTCTGTGCTGCACCGTAAATGATAACTTTTGCAAAAATGGTTAAGTACTATTAATTTTTCCTTTTCATGTTGATAATAAGGATTGCTTGGCCTAAAACATGCGCTGCCTTATTTTCAATTTCACCCTCCCTTCAATGAAATAGAATAAAGGAGCTTTGGAGGAAGTGGTACGACAATGAGCAAACAAACTAGGGGAGTTTTCTTTCTTGAGGCAAAGTAAGTAGTGTAGGAGAGGTACAGTGTTAAAATTAGTGTCCGGATCGTTCAGAAAGAACAGCTGTTGCCGATAGACATTCTATAATCTAATTAATACTTTCACATTTTTCTTTTAATTACTCTTTTGTCTGTCACGGTGCTCCATTAAACCTAAACGTGGCTGACGTACATGTATACACTACGTTTTAGAATAAATTATGTTTCGTTCAGTTTTAAATGAAATTTCTTGAATAAAGAATATGGTCTTTTTCTTTTAAAATTTCGGATAAGAAAAGGCATTACGTTAAATAGCTATCCATTAATATAATGAAGTTTCAAAAGGATGTCTAAAAAAACAAAAACTTTATCCTTTATTAAAAACTTGCCTCGCCATGAAATATGCAATGGCTTTTTAATTATAATCATATCCAAACAGGGATTATGATAAATTGGCAAATACAAGCAAAACAAAAATTAGGGCCAAAATCGTAATATATTATGCCTGACGTTAATTATTGATAAGTTATATCTGAAATTTTTAATGGCACCGAAAAGACAAACGTTTTTTTAATAATAGACAAATTCGGAAACTGAAATACTTAATTATGGAAACTTTACACAGACAGACCTTTTAGAATAAAAATCGCATCTGCTGTGGAACCTTTTACCGAAAATTCCCATTGACTACTTTGATTACCTGAAACTTTGACCACGAGATCACCGATTGGATATTGTGGGAAAATTCGAGAAAAAAATAAGAGTAAACAGCATAATATTGCTAAAAATCAACGTAATAGTTTTAAGTGAGATTTTTACTGCTTTATAAACGTTTTAAGACCTTATTTAACCTTTAAAGGAAACTTAATCATCTTATTTGAACTAACCACGCTTTAAGTTTATCTTATTCTTAATTTGAATCCACGGTAATTTACACGGGGCCATTGAATCTTGCGTATGAGTTATAAATTAAACTGTCATAATCACACATCCACTACCCTTATTAAAATTTGAAGTTTTTTTAAAAAAAGTTTCAAAGTTTGTAATTATAAATTTTCAGCGGTTCGAAAAAAATTTAATTAACAATTCTGACATTTGTACGACTAAAAAAAAAATAATAAAATGTTTTTACGAATTAGGAACACCCCCAGATTATCGATCACCCATACCTGTCAATTAATATTATTCTTATTATCATTAAAATGAAAAAGGTTTTCATAGGATACATCAAACCAAAATTAAAAACTATACTTTTCAATTATAATTCTAACAATTGTTAATGAAACACTTTTACGAATTAAGAACACTCGCCAATTCTAGATCACCCTGGGCCATGCCTGTCAATTAATATTATTCTTATTACCAAACTTTAAAAGTTTTCATACGATACTTCAAACCAAAATTAAAAATTATACTTTTCAATTATAATTGAAACAATTTTTAATGAAACACTTTTACGAATAAAGAACATGTCCCAATTTTCGATCACCCATACCTGTCAATTAATATTATCCTTATTATCTAAATTAAAAAGTTTTCATACGATACTTCAAAGCAAAATTAAAAACTATACCTTTCTATTATAATTCTAACAATTTTTATTTAAAGGGATGTCACCTTTACTACAGAAAAAAATCAAAAAATCTCATCTTTAAAAAAACAACCCGAAATATCAACGAAAGAGAATTTCCCAAAAGAGCGGACGTCATTCGCATTTTGAAAAACAAAAGAAAATCCAGCAGCGGGGCAAAAAAAAATCCTTCTAAAAAAATGAAAAGAGTCAATTTCACGTGTGAACGCTTTAGAATAGCTCTTAAAGAGAAAAAACTCAATTTCACTTTGGAAAACCTCGAATAAGCGATCAATGACTATTAAATTGGGATGGAAGGTAACCTTTTTGAAAAAGGCTATATAAGAATAGGGAAACAGATGCGCTTAATAGGTTAGGCCTATACGTATATCAGCTATTCATTCTTTATATTGGGAATTTAGGATAGAGAGAGAATAGGAAATGGCTTTAAGCTCGCTTACCAATTCAACTATTAAATCAACTTGTCTTTAAACAATAGCCCCTTAAAACCCGCCACCTATTTTCCATTAAAGAAAGTTTTCTTTCTCACGAACTGTGCAAAATTCAAAGGGAGAGTAAATTCCCTTTGAAATAAGCAAATACTCCAGCCTAGTTATAAAGTTTAAACTTATGTATAGTTTAGAAAGTACTTTGTTTCTTCGTATAATTGTTCTACATACACAATTTGACCAACTGTTTAGTTGATAAAAGCAGAGGGGGATAATAGAAGAAGGGTGACACCAAGAAGTTATATCAGTATCTCAGAGAGAAGATATAAGATGCCTTTGTATTCGCGCGCCATAGTTCCAGTCCCCCTTTCAAAATACAAGGGGGGACGTAAAAGGAGGCGCCGGGCTATTTCGCTCTCGTCAGTCGGAAATTTTCCTCACTCGCGTCGTCGCGCTGACGTGAGTTTTCAAGAACCAATGAGATGCTGGTTGTAATTTAGAGACGGGGACTGACTGCGGACCTACGTTAGGACTGGAGATAAAGCTGGAAATCTGGCGAATTTATATCTTCTCTCTGAGATACTGATATAACTTCTTGGTGACACTCTGTATGGTCTTAATATTTGAGATATGTCACATCAGGGATAAGGGAGTTGAGATGGATTGGAAATGATGATGGGCGACCTGCGGCACCGTATCTCTCCCAATGTACCTCGCGCACGCCCCTACCCTTCGGTAGGCGATTGCTAAGTGCTGCCGCGTAGCGCCATTTTATTTGTATGAGAGCTAGTTTCTATTTTTAAGATAAAGGGAGCGCCCTTTACAATTTCATCCAGTACGAGTGACGTACGACCCTACCTAACCGCTGAGGATGCTGGGAGGACTACGGTGCCGTAGGTGGGGGTACACAGGCAATGCTATAGGTATGGGGGTTTCCACTCCATTCCTCTCTCCTTCAAGGTCACATGATTCTTCCCAGGCTCATCCTTCATCTTGGGGTGAATTCTATAACTGTTTGGTACTAAATCCGCAGCAATCAACCCACGAACCTCGTCTTGACGTGGCCAAAAAATCCAGAAGCCCGCCTTGGCAAATAGTTAAGCGCTGATAGAGTAATGATGAGCGAACTATTTATCGCGTATGTGATTCGGTTTAGTAACCTTGCTCCAAATACTCTGATGTTGGGAAGAATCGTGTTACAATTACCCCACTTTGTGGTACATTTCTCTTCTGATAAAAGTTACACTGGGGAGGGTTTTAGAAGAAGTTTGGTTGAGTTCCTCAAGGCTGGGCCCGCGAACATCTAGCCATTAAGCCTGTAAAGAATGTCTTATTCTAGACTAGTAATATTTTAGGTTTATGATTAACCCTAATTAAGCGTAATTTTTTTATATTTGACAGCTGTAAAAACAACTGTTTTTAAAATAAAATCGTGCAAAAGGCATTTAGTGTTCAGTGTCTACATACACAAGAAACTCTTAATGGTTTTTAGATCCTTAAAACATCCGGGCAATGTTGGGTAACTTAACTAGTATAAGTTACCGAATTCTACTAGTTAATACTTTGGAATTTTTAAAACAATTTCAAAAACTGACGCGTTTTCTCGGCGTCCCTGGGAAAGACACAGATGGTCTGTCAGATTTAACGCAGGTTTCCGTAATCTGCTCTGAGAGGATGAGTGAGCAGCTTCCAGTTTCCAAAGGAGTTAGAGCTTCAATGTCACATTTTTTCCCACTCTCTCCTAACACACGAAACTGGAAAAAATCTTTTCATTCTTTCTCCTAAGTTAAGTGATTTAAGTGTCCTTTATGAAATAGACAAGCGTATATTATTTCACTATATCTCTTTTCATCCACACTTTAGAAATACTATTTCTATCTTTAGGTACGATCCAAGGCTTCTTAAAAATTGCATTCCATTTAATTATTTCAAGATATTTATCTACTGCACTGAATGATATGTGTTTATTTTTAATTGATTAATTTATAATTTAATTACTGCACTGAATGATAATGATTATTTTATATGAATTAATTATTGTTCGAAAGTCACTAAAACAGTTGGGTTTAGGGTGCTACTACCACATTACAGAAATTAAAAGCTTTTAAGTGAAGTCACTGGAACCTAGACTTTGGACTATTTGTGAAGTTGATCACTTTGGAGTATTTTAAAAAACAACTAATGCGATGTCACGGATTTTGACTTTAACCTACTTTCTTTTAGGCTTGACGAGCAGACTCAAGAAAGTTAACTTAATTTAATTGTCCTTAATATTGTAGATAGATAGTTATAATTTCGAGTATTCATTATTGCTTTAAATAAGTATTAAACGTTTCAATGCACACGTGACATTTGCCGAACACACGGCGGTTTACGATCTCAAACCTTCACCACAATATGTTGGACAATAATTTAGGGAAACTAGGGAACATACTACTGCGCTATACACAGTGATTGGGAATGAAACGCGTGACGGACCGTACGATGTGGACACTGGCCATTGAATCATTCATTCGTCAGAGGAATGGATCATATGGATGTTTCCGGTTTAAAACGTGGTATTGAGAAATGCATATAAATCGTATAGCTTTTAGTAATATTTAATAAGAATAATGCAATAACTTCTGGAAGAATCTAAACACGGTATCCAATTCATCTGCCCTTCAAAATTATTAGCCATTTGACGACTGCGCGTAGCGATTCATTTTTTACTCTCTATTCTTCCATTTCATTTTTATGAAACCGGGATATTCAAAAAAGAAATTTAAGAGCACCCTTTATCTCCACCTCTCTTCTCAAAAAGACTTCCATTTTCAAATCGATGTTTTTTGCATGAGAGGTAAATGGCCATTCCTAGCTAGTATCATAAGCTAGTAATCTACCATAAAGTTCATATGGCTGAATGGAATATATAGAGAACTATTATATTTCCTGCTGCCTATGATCCGTCACATCCCAACCAGGTATTAAATTATATCAGATACTACCACCGTGAAAGCCATCCCTATAATTTACTCTTATTATGGCACGATTGCCGGCGAGGTTTTCCTTCAGTCATTTTCTATGCAAAAGCATAATCACTTAAAAACCATGGTAAAAAACCTTTTACGTCTTTTGCCCTGTTTTTCTTTCGAAACGAAAAATAAACCAGTAGTATAAGGGGTAGAAAGGTACCGCGCAATCCGTGTAAAAAGCACATAGAAACAACCTTAACTTAAAAAATCTACCCAAGAAAGCCAGGGCACTCGCAACTAAGGAAATAAAATCTCTCTAATATTTTGAGCGCCCAATTTCTCTTACGCGCTGACGTAAAAAAATGCGCAGAGACGTTCCACCAGATAGCTAATGATGGATACTTAAAGGGAATTATTCTCTTATGCTAGTACTGAGAAAGAATTTCAATTTCTAATATTATATTCTTTTATCTCAAGCATATACTCTCTTTTTAAGACTAATGCGTCTGAGATACCGAAAGTGCCGCGAAAAATAGCTGGCTTCTTAATTATTTCTGATTACAAAAGAAAACCTTACATCTATCTAAGTCCGGACAACGCTTTGTTTTCGTTGCTTCTAGAACGATTATTACATAATATTTTTGTAACAATAGCTAGACCATTAGAATTCCAAGACTTTTTTTGTGTTTAATATGACCTTTTTTCCACGTTTAATTATGCGCGACTAAAACGATGTATATTTTATACATCGCGATGTTCTTTTGTCTGTATATTCATTAAACCTGGTAATGAGTATAGTCCCAATAACTAATTTATTCTCAAAGTGAAAAAGTCCGTTAAGTAATTTCACTTCTTTATAAAGCAGTCGGTATTTCACAAATATGAATTAAAATAAAGATTTTTTAAAAGCTGAGAAGCGTGGACTATTTTACTTAGTGTTATCAAGAAGCGATATCTAGTTTACTAGGGAGAAGGTTTAAGATGCCTAAGTATTCGCGCGCCATAATCACAGTACCCCTTTCAAAACACAAGGGGGGAAGTGAAAGGAGGCCGGGCATTTTCGCTTCTCCTCAGTCGGAAAATACGTATTTTTCGTCATTCACGTCGCGCTGACGTGAGTTTTCAAGAATCAATGAGATGCTGGTTGTAAATTGGTAGCGGGGATTAACTCCATACCCATGTTTGGACTAGGGATTCTAGAGGGCCGGTAGGCCCTTCTAGATAAGAACCCACACCCTCCCGTAATGTTAAAGAAATAATTCACAGATTTTAGGCTTAGCGTCCCATAGAAAAAGCATGGGATTTTTGGTGGTCCACTCCATCGAATAACTCAGAAACTACTTCGAAGTTAAGGTTCGGAACACTTTTGAATTATCAAGCAACTATTGAATGTTGAACTTCTGAAGTTTGATTAAGAACAATTAATTCTAAGTATTTTATTTTAATTAATTTATAAATCATGGTAAAACCGTTACATATATTACACTGTTTGCATAGCATTTTATTCAGCCTTCGTCGGGTTTGTGGCGCATAGGATAACGCGTCTGCCTATGGAGCAGAAGATTGCAGGTTCAAGTCCTGGCAAGCTCGGTGTTTATTTTTACAGATCTTTTATTCAACATAAATGAAATAATCCTATAAATACAATATTTGGATAAATTTTTTGTTACGAAATACGGGCTTGTGGCATAATGGATAACGCGTTTGCATTCGAGGCAAAACATTGCAGGTTCGAGTCCTGGCAAGCTCGGTGTTTATTTTTACAGATCTTTTATTCAACATAAATGATATAATGCTATAAATACAATGTTTGGATAATTTTTTGTCACGAAATACGGGCTTGTGGCGTAATGGATAACGCGTTTGCATTCGAGGCAAAACATTGCAGGTTCGAGTCTTGGAAACCGCGTTGTCTATTTTTGATGAAGAATCTTAGTATATAGAAGGGAAAATTCTTAAATAACAAACTTTCAATGAAATAGGCGCGTGCTGGCGCGTGGTTTAGAAATAACGTTTTTTTAAACCTATACAAAAAGGTCAACTAAACTTAATTGAGTCACCAACCGCCTTTTTGTGTGAAATCAGTTACCACCCGCCTATCTATGGTGAATTAATTTACCACACTTCTACCAATTGTTAATTAATTTACCACTTCCCTGCCAAATGATTTAAAATTTTAATCTTTCCCATAAAATAATGAGAGGCACTTGGAGTGAGCCAACTGGAACATCGAATTAATGACGTTTGACAAGCATATTATTATTTTTATAATAGATTAATACAAATTAAGGCTGAAGGAACAGATATTATATAAAAAAGACTTGGTTTGCCCAAGCCTTAAAAACAAAAGGATAAGAGTTTTTCCAGTTGTCTGAAGCGCGGATATTTTTTCTATTGAATTTTAAAGACAATCCGTATTTTACTACTCTTTAGAATTTAATTCAATCACCTGATTTTACTGCTAATGGACTAGTTTCCTAAAAATTAATTGAAATAAAATAATTACTTATCTCAGATTTTTCAACAACAATTCAATTTTCCTGAAACATTTAATCATGCATTTATTATTTTGAGGGATATCGTGTAAACTCAACCAACACTTCTAAAATCTTCCCCACAAGTACTGATATACACAGTTCAATAATTGTGACTGTGCTTAAAGAAGAAACGAACCTCTTTATCAAATATAAGAAAGGTGAAAACAGCCCCCTTTTGTATTCGAAAAGACCGCATATAATACATAATTATTGAGAATATTATTTGAAAATTAAAGTACGTTCTCCATTGAAAAGAAAAGAAAATGCATGATAAAATGTTTCAGGAAAATGGAATTGTTGTTGAAAAATCTGAGATAAGTAATTTTTTTATTTCAATTAATTTTTAGGAAACTAGTCCATTAGCAGTAAAATCAGGTGATTGAATTAAATTCTAAAGAGTAGTAAAATACGGATTGTCTTTAAAATTCAATAGAAAAAATATCCGCGCTTCAGACAACTGGAAAAACTCTTATCCTTTTGTTTTTAAGGCTTGGGCAAACCAAGTCTTTTTTATATAATAAAGCTAGTAGTATGGCGAATTTATACCTACTCCCTAGTAAATAGATATCGCTTTTTGATGTTATCTACAATCGCTATAAACCGAGTTACTAAAGTCAACGCGCAAAATTTATACTGTTTACGGTACTTCCTTTCTAAAAACAATGACCAGTAAAATAGTTAATTTTGGTGCTGTGTTTATTCAGTAACGATATCTATTGATATTTCGAACTATGCACTGATATAATTATAACCGACAGAGCTTTATATACGAACAACTACAGCTAACTCCAGCAAGTTTTGATGGAGAGAAAAAACCGGCTAACACCGCGGAAGCAAACACCTTTAAATTATATAATCTCTATCAATGAGAAAATTTTTACATACATTTATTATTGTAGCATTTATTTCAAAAGCAAATGTATTTTTTTTTTCGAACCTAAAGTATGGTTTGAAAAGAAATTGACGTCTTTTTTCGACTTTAAAACATCTCTCTATACCTTTTAATATTACTTCAATAAAGAACTACAGGTTAACTGAACGTCAGACTTGAACATTCACTGAAGCTTCCTGAATTTTTGAGAGGTTCGCTTTTCAAAGTTATAGAAGAAAATTCTCCTACCTCAGTGAACGTTTCGAATGTCAATTAGGTACTCTGACTCAATATCAAATTCACCTTCTGAAAGAATATTCGCATTTTCTGAGCTCAAAGAAAAAGACTTGTAAAACGATACACCTGCGGCTGCCATAACCACTTTAGAAGTTGGAAGAAAGAGCACAAAAAGATGGGCTTAGAGTCTCGTTCTTTTCGTCGCGAAGTGGCTCTCCATGAATGGGTTGAAAATTTTCAGCTATTGCAAAAATATCTCAGCACAGATATGTATAAATACTACGTATTTTGGATTCCACCTAGGCCAAAAAGTTGGCCACCAAATATTCGATACACTATCGGATGTAAGGTGGCTCTTAGTTGAGTCGGAATTAGCTAGATCTCGTGGGGGAAAGGAACTATAGCTCTTAGGGGAATCCTCCTGAGTGGTGAGTTAGAAATTTCGATCATGCGCAAAGAAAGACAATACGAATTTCCATCCCACTCACAAGGTTTGGGAGGAGGGTAAAAAGTCATATTTTTTCTCTGCTGAATGGGCGCCTAATTACCTTGTGGAAGGGCTGAGATGGGAATCCATAATACGTAGTATTTATACATATCCATGATCGCAATTAAGACTTCCATACAAAAGATTTGTATTCTTCAGACTTCATTTTATTTAAACACTAGCTGTTACCCGCGGCGTCAATCGCGTGTAATTAGAAATTCCATCAAAATGTTATAAAGAATGGGTAGATTTTACTGATGACTAATATTTTTGTAGCACCCTAGGAGCGAAGGCACTCGGCGTCAGGCTTGGAAATAAGGTTTATTTCTGAACTAGTCCTCCGGACCAGTGACCCCTGATATCTTAAATATGAAACTGGTTCCGGGACCAGTGACCCTTCCCCTATTTATTTTTCTACTGGTCCCAGGACTTGTGGTCGTTCTCACTTCTAAAAAAAATCTCTCTCGGCTTAGGGTTGTATACACAACTGGACTCCTGGAGTCGAAATTTATGTTAAAATGAAAATAATTAAAGAGGTCCCATATCAATTTTTTAATAAAAGTAGGAATTAATAAACTAGTCATTGGGACCAGTGACCCTCACGTTTTGAATAAAAAAAGTGGTCCGAGCTATTAATAAACTGGTTTTTGACCTGTAAACCTGTCTTATTTCCTAGCCTGCGAGTCGGCGTTGCCCGTCAGCCCGTCGGAACATTTTTTACTATATGCATGCGTACATTATTCCATAAAGAATGTTTTTAAATTTCTGGCCGCCATTTAAAAAGATGGCAACAAATCGAACCCAAAAGACCATTCAGCCCGTCTATAGGTTAAAGTAGGGTTGTAAATTTTCCGGAAAAATAAAACGCGGAAAATTTTCCGCTAATCGGAAAAATATACAAGTTGGGAAAGCCAAAATATTACCTCTCCGAGTGGAGATGACTACCACTACCCCTTAAACAACCTAAATATATGCATCTATCGCTTTTTTTAATTCTTTGCAAGTGCAGGAATTCAATTTTAAAATAGTCAATTGTTCAAGCCTTTTCAATATCTCTCAATTGCTGGGGAAACTCTACTCTCTTGCTATACCTCAACCGTATTCTTAGTCTACCAGTATGATTTGTAACATTTGTCCATATCAAAGCTGAATCATACATCGCCACACAAAAAGCAAATGTCCCCAAAACATGGAAGCCACAACCCAATCACACATAAGCTAGGCTCGTACTTGTTCATCGCTTTCGATGATTTCACTAATATTAGCATTAACATTTTGTACATTATTGGGTTCCTTATTAATAGATATGCCTACGCCTACAGTACTTTCAATAGAACATTTATTTAATGCATTATCTTTCGTACGATCATGGCCAACTGGCCTCGCGGTAGGACCAACATTTTGTGTGCTAGAACCTGTTCCAGAAACAGCCTTTTTTCCGCGGCTAACGCTCTTCTCCTTTCATTTTCTCGTTTCCTAAATTCAGGATCTGACCTTTTTGCCCTCATTCTTTCCCTTGCCTTTCGTTTTCTGATTTCCTCTTTACTTAAATTATTATCTTCCTCCATTTACTTATTAATCAGTTAAATACTCACAAAGGTTGGCAAAATCAATCTCCTTAAATACTCACACAGGTTGGCAAAATCAATCTCCTTCAGTAATACGTAAGGCTTAATTATATTATTTGCCGAACAAAATTAATCGAGCAAATTTAACACTTAACTTCTTCCTTCGAAATTCTATCAAAGAATGAATCAACTGTTTAAAAAAAGGTTTTTTTCGCGAATAGGGCGCTATCATACCAACAGCAATTCCGTCATATTTAAAAAATATACATTGCCAACACTTTTTTCATTTCACAAATAGGCCTAGGGGGCGTATAAACTAAACAGCAACAACGCTCTACAGCTACACTAATCTTACACAAACAAGGAGTACTATAAACCCACTACTGGAAGCGGTATTTTTATTCAAACGTAAAACAATTTCGCTTAAGCTTAACATCTCTAGACATGGGTAAAAATGTCTCTATCACTCCTAGACATTATAACTCAAATTCATCTGATTATGTTTTAACAAGGTTAAATCTAACTGGGAGTAAGATGAAAGGAGTAGAAGCTTATCTGTCTAAGGAAATATGAAATTTTATCTTAACAGTTCGTTAAATCATAAGTTTATAACGAAAAAACGCGGAAGGGGAAAACGAGCAGACAACTGCGATTTTTGGGGGTAGAAGGTTAAGAGCGCCATCTGTCGTCCGTGCCAAAGTTGAACTTCCACTCGAAACGCAATGAGAAAGTGGATAAAATAATGCCATCAGCTATTTAACTGCGTCGATATATTTAACGACTTGACCCATGACATGCCCATAACACTGGCTTCTATGAATCCTATTTATTCTTGGATGCTAGGAAACTTGGTAGACGTAACAGTCTGTACCAAGTACCCAAGCATCCTTCAATAAACGCCTGGCAACATTGTGGTACGCATGGTACAACTAAAAAATAGGATGTGTATCTATCTTTCCAGTCACTCCAAGTCGTTAAGCCCTCATTACAGAGGATTTGAAACACTATCGTAATTCCAAGTGTCTCGAATCTCTAAGTTCCTGTCCATTATGAACAGTGCTGAGAGAATGATACATCAGAAAGAGCCATTCAAATCGAATTGCCGAAAATATTATCCATATTTTCATTTCATATAACAGAGAAAACAAATTATTATGGTTCTGAGAGGAGCTTCCCATTTTGGTTGTTGTTCTCAAAAATATATCGCAATGCACGGGCCTAGATAGATACAGGAGGCAATGTAGGAAATATAACGCAATGCACGGGCCTAAAAAGATATAAGAGACAATGTACGAAATATAACGCAATGCACGGGCCTTGATAGATATAGGAGGCAATGATTTAACGACTTCGGTACTTGGGTTTATCTTTAATATTTAAATAAATATAATTATTTTTAATTATTTTAATCGCCAGTAAATAACTTTAAAAATAGTTAAATCGTTTAAAATAAAGTTGTTCCTATTATCTTTCGAAACTTTGCTAATATTGACGTTTAAAGTGAAGGGTACCCCTCTTGCCCGCTTTTTTCAAATTTTGGGGTATATATACGTTTCGTTTCCATTATAATAATAGATAAAAACGCATTCGCGTGAACCTTTGGTGGAAGCCCTGCCATTGGGAGGCTAGACGTTTCTCGTAACCCTAGCCGATCGCCGCGTATATCTTAAAACCAAATAATAGATAAAAACGCATTTGCGTGAACCGATGGTGGAAGCCCTGCCATTGGGAGGCTAGACGTTTCTCGTAACCCTAGCCGATCGCCGCGTATATCTTGGAACCAAACGATGACGGAGGAAAAGAAGCCAGAATGTACTGACTGGCGTCCATGTGGAATGGACAAAAGACCTGAAAAAGACCTGAAGATGGTGGTGCATTGAAGCTGGTGTCAATGTGGAATTGACGAAGAACAGAAGATGGTGGTGCATAGAACCTGGTGTCAATGTGGAATTGACGAAGAACAGAAGATGGTGGTGCATAGAAGCTGGTGTCAAGGTGAAATTGACGAAGAACAGAAGATGGTGGTGCTTAGAAGCTAGCAAGTACAGACTAGTGTCCATGTGGGATGGACAAAGACTAGCAGATTGTGGTCCTTAGAAGCCAGTTAGTAAAGACTTGTGTTGGTAGATGAATGGCCAAATTTCCGTGAACCGCGAACGCGTTCCGGAAATCGGGTATTTGTTTGCTCCAATACGCAAACTGCGAACGCGGTCACGTGGGGTCTGACAGACACACAGACACACAGACACGGCCGGTGTAATACCTCTCCGTGACATACGTCACTCGGAGAGGTAAAAAGTAGCAATAATGTGAGCTTTGAGTCAATTTATCTAACTTTTAAAGATTTAAAACATTCTCCAGTTATTTTGCCATCTTTAGTAGATTTATTAAACAACCGCCAAATATTAGTGGTTGAATTTCCCATAATTTGTGACTTTAAACAGGGTTAACAAACTTAATAACATTAACAACATAACACCTCGTTTCTCTTACAATGACGCAGACGATCACTATCCTTTATGCCTGATAATTTTAGTTTCACTTGGGTCTCTTAACGGTTAGGTCTCGACTCTCTAACGCCTTATACCGTCATAAGAGCAAACAGTAACCCTATGCATGCAAGCGATAGCCAATGAGTGAGCTTTTCCTATAGAGAATAGGGGTCACTAGACTCTGTGCCCTTGGACAATTTTTTCCCCTCCGAATTCACCGAAAACAAAATAATGAATGTTTTGAAAAGAAAGGCAATTGAAAAATTTTAAAGTTTTAACTTTTTAATTGAGAAACCGGTAGCGGAAAAATACGGAAAATTTTCCGGAAAAATATAGCTCGGTCATTTTCCGGAAAATTTTCCGACTTACAACCCTAGGTTAAAGTAAACCAGTGTACTAAATATTTGTGAAATCGGTTGAAACGCGCGGACTTTGCTGCATAGAGAAGATTTTTCACATTTCTGGGCGCCATTTATTAAGATGGCAGCGGATTGGAAAAAACTTTCTTAGTACGCGTCTACTATACTTATGAGTAACGTTCCTCCAAATTTTCAGCCTTCTATGGCAAGCGGTTTATGCTGAGCTTTTATTATCAGTCAGTCAGGACTTTGATTTATATAGATAAGATCTCAAAGATATGATTTCTTGTATGTCCTCCTGCACAAAGGAAATTACAAATCTTATAGTCTAGCAAATTTTTAAATAGTTAATTTACATCTTAAATTACGACATAATGATATCTTCACAACTGTACAAGCAGAAAGACGTTACAAGCCCGCATTTGCTGCAACATATTGCAATATAATACCATGTTAATTCTATCGGCTTTTCGCCTCAGCTATTGCCAAATTCTTCCGCGTCTGTGAAGGCGTCTCAAAGAGGCGAACAACAAATGTACCTAGTAACCGTATTTAAAACATCCCCGCTTTTATCAATAAAATTTTCCCAGTTTTGAAAGGATGCTCGCTCATATCCACAATAGAATAACAATGCGCGAAGGTTGAATGCCTTTACACGTGCAGGGGCTGTAATAATTAGCATAACTTAATACGCTGGGCATTGGAGCGTAAAATGAAAAATCAGCTGCGAAGAGAACGCGTGTAACCGAGAATTGATCCAAGTCATCATAAGTACCAAATTTAGCCCTGATAAGTAAAACAGACGAGCTTCATTAATGCAACCGACAACACCAATCCTTTTGTAACAGGAGGAACACTTGAAGCTCACAGGTCGCAAAATCGTAAAAATACTAGTCATGAAATGTACCGAAAAATGAAACTAAATAAAATTAAAAATAATACAAATTCTATAATATGTGAAAGTTTCTGAGTTTGGATGCTTATTACTCAATCCCGCTTTAACGACTGAACGGATCTGGATGCGATTTGGTGTGCAGGTAGACTAAGACTCGGATTAACACGTGGGATACTATTTATCCCGGTAGTATAATTTCGTTGGTCAATTACGAAGTTTTTGGGCTATTTCTACTTTTAAGCAGCTAGGGTTCAAATAAAAAACCCACGGGTTTTATTGGGCTTTACCCAATATAAAAAAACCAATTAAATTTTGATTAATTTAAAATTCTTAAATATTTTCTTTTTAAAGATATTGTTTCAACATCAAAGTAACATTCAATAATATTTATTCTTTTTAACCTAATAAAACCCGGTGGGCAGTGTTTTTTAAATAAAACCAGTTTTTTCGAAGCTTTCTTTTAAGATACATAATACTTTTTCTTCCAACTTTTAACACATAGCATACATTTACGTGCGATCATTTCAACGTTTTTTAGAACATTCCACCGCGTGTAACAACGAAAGAAGAATATAAACAATTATTCATTTACGTAAGTAGGTATGTCTGCGGTCGAAATTCCCGACTAAAGAATGTTTTACCCGAAATTGCACCAATGTTCGCGGTGAAAACCGCCAACAGGATTCAAAGCTGCCATATATTTCCTACGGACGCCTACAGAACTGTTTCACCCTTAAAATACTTGCGATCACGAAGGAACCCCGGCCCGCTTTAGGAGTTTTTAGCTGAATGATATTTCAGAAAGCTCCATAAAACTCCCAATCAAATGCAATCCATCATACCAAACATACAAAAGTTACAAAAACACAAAAAGCACGGGAAAGACAATATGTCTGAAACCTAACACGAAATCCCTTTTTCCTCCCAAACAAGCAAACAGTAAAGTGCATTATGTACAGAAGGGTACAACGACCTATAAACGTTAGATTTATGCTGCTGGAAGCTCAGTATTGCTGAAAATGATAAGCATCCTTTGTTGACAAAAAAGAGGAGGAAGCTCTGAAGGAGTAGAAATAAATTTAAATATTTTACAAGGAAAAATATCTAAAGTATGTTTATCAGGAATGGCTGAAACATTTAAGGCTGATTTACATGGTTTCTAAAATCCGGTTTTAGCTTTTTAGATTTTTTACAAGCTTCAAGCATTTTAATTTACATGCTTTTAAAAGTAAGATATAACTTGTTATTGTGTTGCCACTTCTAAATGGCAAAGTATACAGTTAAAATTTTGTTAAAATGATTAAAAAACTGAATTTTCATTGATGACGGTAGTATTTTGTTTGAGCTTGTTGAAAACCAAAACAATGAGGAACAAGGAAAGTTAAAAGCTGCAATGTAAATGGCTGAGCTTGAGCTTGCGCAGAAAAGGTTTTTTAAACATTTCAATCGTGTAAATGAGCTTTAGATTGAATCCAATTTCACTACACTGTACCATAAATTATATATATTGATATAGTTAAAAAGGCAAATTCATGGTATTAAGCCTCCATCAGGAATTTATAAACGTGCATGGTAATTTAATCTACACGCCATATACCTGCCTTGGTAATATCCAGCGATCCATTGTGTCTCAGGTCGAGTACGATTCAGGCTGAAGGTTTATATAGTACGTATGGAACTTGCTGTTCATCTAATCTCTCAATGTGCAAAATTATTCTCACTATACAAGGGCGTCATTAGTAAACGTCAAACGAGCGTTGTCAATGAAAGCATTTTAAGGAATTTGATTGGTTGTTAAATGTTATTAAAGCGTGGAGGGAAAATGCTGAAGAAAAAGAATTACAGCCACTACCAAGAAACGTTGGAGACGAGGAATCATGGCAAATTAACGTTATGAAAATAAAATTATAATTTCCCATATTATGTGTGACAATGAATTGCTAATACCTGTATACTTGAAATAGAAGTAAAGTAATATTAAGGAAAAATTGATGTTTTATTCCCAAATAATCGAACTGAACCAAGACCTATGCCTCCAAAAACATCTGAAGGTATGTCATCAGGGAAACAGAAGTCGTGGCTAACATGCCTACAACCATTCGAATTAGAATTTATGTGAATTTGTAGGATTAAATGAATGTTAAAACCAAATTCGCATTGTATTTTGGCGGTGATTCTTAAAGCAAGTGAAAAATATTCTAATCCAGAGACGGTAAAGAGACGCATAGAAATAAAATTAAGTTAAATTGAAAGAGATGTCCAATGGAAAATTCTTTAACCGATAACAAAATATTTCATAATCTGACCTCAGTAGATCGGAGGATTGGTTTGGAGGGATGTTTAGAAGTACATTCCATGGGCATAGTATAGTCCTTGGGGCTATTTCCCCATAATATCAGTAAGGACACATGCATCAGAATTACAATGCAAACTACGTTATAAAATAGTCTTATAACCGTAGTACAGATATCATTTTTCTTTTTCCGTGGCGGAATATTATGCTGCTTAAAACGAAAATAATACGAGTTGGATTGTTGAAGCAAAGGATTTGCGTTTCTATCGACAGATCTAACATTTATATCGTTGGTTCAGTGCTATTACATCAAACCATAAGTTTATACGATATGTTCCAAAAGTATGACACTTTCTATACTTCGTAATGTTAAAGACTTACTGAGAGCTAGTACGAGAACGGCAAGCGAGAATTGACTACACTCGGTTTTGCATTCCATCTTCCTACTAAGCCTTTGACAGCACTTCACCAGTGAGCAGTGACAAACTTATCGAACATATCTTATTAACTTCCGCTGTTCATGGCAACATGTTAGACCAAATAAAACAGTATGAGAAATGGCATTTTCTTAAATTTCTTTCCTTTTCCGAACCGAATGGAAAAGAAAAAATAGAGTGCTTCACTGAAGGTAGAGAGAGTTGCTCAAAGTATGAAAGCAAAAATATATCGTTTTAGTGTCTTTATTGTTCTGGAAGCCCCCAATGGTTGGTTTGTCCACCCGCTAAGTCGGAATCTAAAATTAAGGGGGTAAAGATTGATAGTTTCTTCTAGTTGTATCTGGCTTCTGCACGATACACCTTCTGCGAAGGGACCAAGTAACCGTTTCAAGCGACCCGCTTTCGCGGTTTCTCAAAAGCTGCTAAGAAGAAAGATATGTCTCGTGGTGAAGTTGTTTATTGTTCTCGGATGAACGAATGAAGACTGAAAAGCGGGAGGAATCTACAGTACTACCGACACTGCGTTAAACGGACGAAAACATAAAGCTACTAGTCTAATACGTGACGCAATCTCGGAATGAAACTATTCTAGAAAACTTCTCGACATTGAGAAAATGGCCACCGGTCGAGCTGCATTGAAAAGAAAAATAGATATATACTTTATGTTCAGCTTTTTGGAACCAATGATGATGTTAGGAAACAGGCAACGTTACTTTCATCCGTATTAACTTGATTCTAAGTTTTATACACATTAAATCGTAAGGGTTGAACGTTTTTAGAGAAAACGAGAAAGTGGATGTCGACGCCGCTACCCGAATGGGTCAAAGGCCTTGCAAAGAAACGAAACAGTATAAAATATTGCTTGGACCAGTACCATCATAAACCTATACCCGCATAAGTATGGGCCTAAAATTGGCGCTTTTAGTATCGACATTGTTCATGCGAAACAAAATTTAACAGAATATTGGGCGAGATTCACATCCCAATCGGAACGCATCAGAATCATGACCTACTGTCATCTTTGATTTGAAATTTGATTCTGGAATAGCATGCTCTATAGAGCTAACACGAGATGGCCTTTCCATTTACGGACGTAAAATTTACCCATAGTACCTAGCTTTTGATTGGGCATAAGTTATAGGTGAAACATTGTTATAGCAACAAAAACATCTATTTACACGTGACTTAGGAAGGTAAAAAATAAAATATTTCCACCAATAAGTGGCTGCGATCTGCTGCAATTACTGATGTACAGCCAAGAAAAGCATTCTGGGAATTTAATCTGCTACAGATGGTCACCAAAAATTCTACACTAAAATCAAGTTTTCCTTCTCCAAGCTGTAATTTCCTTCCTTCGTCGAGTCAAATTTCCAAGGTTTAATTTTCGTGAAAATCCGCCAAAACGATTTTATATAGTATATCATTTCCATCCACACTTACGGAGAGTATAAGAGGCTTATGGTGCAATTGCATTAACGATATAGCCATTCCAACATTCTGATGATAAATGGTCGTTCAGTATGGTGAATGGATTATACATGGTGCAATTGGTAAAGTGGGCTTTCACTTAAAAAGCGAATTTAATTCAGCTAATGGTATTGTGTTTAAAATCATACAAGGGCAGTATAGGGTTTAATGAATGTTCATGACGGGTAATCAAGTTCCAATTTAATAAATTAGGCGAATGACAAATTGTACAACGTAAAACACGTATCATTCTGATGAAATATCTACGATTTGTCGTCAATAATTTGTTTCATGTTCAGAATATTTTTTCTTGCAATTCAAGCGCTTGTTTAGCTTGCGTTGCGTAATAAAATTTCGTTTCCAAGAAATGCTATATTATATGATCTCCTTGGGCGGTGTGTGGCTTCAGAATTTCACACCAGATGTAACACTCAAATGCTATTTGGAATATTGATATATATGCGGGTTTTTGCATCGTGGTCAATATACCGGCACCACTATATACGGACATTTCAACAATGCAAGCGTAACGACAGCCCTATTCTTATTCAATAGAAGGTTATGAAAATATTAACTGTCGTTACTTAAGAAATTCCTGATCTGATCATGAATGTGTGTGCTATAGTAATTCCTAAACTGATAATGAATGTGTGTGCTATAGTAATTCCTGAACTGATAATGACTGTGGGTGCTAATGTAATTCCTGAACTGATAATGACTGTGGGTGCTAATGTAATTCCTGAACTGAAAATGACTGTGGGTGCTAATGTAATTCCTGAACTGATAATGACTGTGGGTATTAAAATAACTCATGAACAGATAATGACTGTCGTTACTAAAGTAATTCCTGAACTGATAAGACTGTCGGTACTAAAGAGATTCCTTAAGACCGTATCTGATAATAACAGTGAGTGTTAAAGTACTTACTGAACAGATAACACTATGTATGTTAAAGTAATCACTGAGCCGATAACACTGTGTGTTAAAGTAATTAATGAGATGAAAATAACTGTGCTTATCAAAGTATTTAATGAGCGGAAAATAACTGCTTTTTAGTCATTACTGAGCTGATAATAATTGTACATACCAAGGAATTTAAGAAGCAGAAACACAATGCATGGTAAAGTAATTACTGAGTTGAAAATAACAGTACGTGCTAAATGATTCACAGTGCTGATAAAAAGTGCTGCGAGTTAAAATAATTATATTAAATTATAAATTTTCCTTTTTATTTCACAACCACTCAATATTTCACTTCAACTATGGTCTTTTGGTGATAATAATTGGTGCAACTCAAGAAAGTTCCAATTTTGATATAAATCATATCTACGCGACTTCATCCCAAAATATTTTCAAAGCACGATCTGTAAAATAGTCAGCAGTCGATTCTGTCATGCAGTGCGCGAAGTTCACTCATTTTAAAAAACGATTTTTATTTCTACAGTTATAAAAAATGTGGATAGCAGCACCGCTATATAGAGGGATTTTAGAAAATCTAAAGATCGTTGAAGGATAAATCTATAAATCGCCTTTAAAGTATGTAAGGGTCATGAACGGGTTTCTGGATTCCATGGAATCTACAGGGTGTTTCTGATAAGTAGAACATAAATTAAAGGGAGTGTTTTTGGTTCAAACTCATTGGAAAAATTTCATAGAACATGGGGTCAACAGCAGCAGTCGGGGAAATAGCACACTTCCTCTGGTACTCCTTGTACTAAGGGGGACCAGTCCTGAGACCAGTTCATTATTTTGGACACTAGGGGGTCACTGGTCCCAATGACTAGTTTAAAAAATATTCCTATTTCCCAGACTTTTTAACAGAATTTTTTTTTATTGGGAATATGGGCTTCCAAACATTAATTGGTCCCTGAAACCAGGAAACATTCACACTTGTGGAGTAAGACATATCAGCTGATCTTCAATAGTCTTCAATCTAAGAACCTTTTTCAACCTTTACTTAGCGGAAGTGAACTATTAAATGGATAAAAGTGTGCGTACGCTGGTAAAGTAGAGCTAATAGACTAACGCGAATAATACATGCAGATAAACAAACTTCCAGGCGCACGCCTCCATGCTGTATAATTTTCCTCACGCCATGAGATAGCACTAGAGGCAGCCAAAGCTCACTGCATCTATGAGACTAGTCAACTCGACCATGCCTCTAGCGGTGTCACCTGTCATGACGGAAATTATCCAATATAGAAGCTTACCCCTGGAAGTTTGTTTGCCTGCATGTAAAATTCGTATTGGTCTTTTGCTCCACATGTGAGTCTTTCCTTGTTTTAGAGGTCAATGTTCGAAAAACCCATATCTCCGTAACTAAATGTTGTAGATCCCTATGTTCTTTGACATTTACACTCAGTTTGACCCAAAGAACACACCCATTAATTTATGGCAGACTTATCTGAAACACCCTGTATATGAAAAAAAAGGCTGCTAACCCTGAACCAAAAAATAGTGGCCGTCTCGGTAAAATATCTTTCCTTTTCTCTTTCCGCACGTTGCTTCCAAATCTTTTTACCCATTTTTCCTTTTTTTTTTCATATCGACAAATCTGATCAATTTTCCAATATTTCTTTTATTCGCATCCTATACCTTTTCTATTTTCACACCATCCAAAAACTAGACCTACTAACTTATAGGTGGCTCTATATAGAAAGTGTTAAAAGGGCCAAACGAGTCCCTCGAAGGTCTTAAAGATAGTTTTTCCATCGTTTATATTTCTTTAAAACGGACCTGGAATTTCCTGTCTTATTCAACTTGGGTCTTTTCAATTTTCACCCAAGGAATTTATAAAAAAAAATAATCTAAGGGTTACCCATATTTTAGGAATTTTTGAGGTTTGGTTGATGGCAGAGAAAATATAACAAAGGGAATAGAAATCAGCTAGCTTTTACCATTGATGCCCTATAAAAAGACCCTTTGGAATGTGTTAGGGTATTCCATTTACCTGCTCTGGGATTTTCTCTAGAAATACGCTTAATTTTGTTTTATCATTATTAGTTTCTTTACCACTAAAACGTCTCTAAGATTTAGCTAGAAATCCCTACTGATTTGTTTTTTTAATACTGATCAGTTGCTAGCTCGCCCTCTAAATGGAAACGGATATCCGGCTGCGAGCGAATCCAGATTTGGAAATAGAACATGCAAGTTCTCATAGCAGTGGATATAATAGCAAATGGAACCGAATAAGCTATTAAAGAAGTACTTCAAGCTGCCATTTCAGCTGTTCATCCGCGAAATATCATTGGTTAAATGTAAAACGGAAACTCGAGTGCGAGCTGAACCAGATTTGGAAATGGAAAATGTAAGTTCTCGGAGTAGTGGATATATTAGCAAATGGAATAAGCTATTAAAGAAGTACTTCAAGCTCCTATTTCAGTTGTTTATCCGCGACATATCATTGGTTAAAATTTGTCGTCTTCTTACCAAGAAGCGATATCTAGTTTACTAGGGAGAAGTTATAAGATGCCTAAGTATTAGCGCGCCATAGTCCCAGTCCCCTTTCAAAATCTCAGGGGGGGGGGGCGTAAAAGGAGGCCGGGCTATTTCGCCTCTTCTCAGTCGGAAAATACGTAATTTTCGTCATTCGCGTCGCGCTGACGTTAGTTTTCAAGAACCAATGAGATGCTGGTTGTAATTTAGAGGCGGGGATTAACTCCAGACCTACGTTAGGACTGAAGATAAAGCTAGAAATGTGGCGAATTTATAACTTCTCCCTAGTAAATTAGATGTCGGTCCTTGGACTTACTTTATTCTTATCAAAATCAATGCATTAGAGAAAACATGAACTAGAAAACCAATATTTAATAAATAAAATATACGAATTATCAAAAGCAGAAATCGAAAGCTTAAGGCACCTTCTCGAGCTTCTACTCCTCTTGCTATATTCTCTCTGCTGCTGAACGGTTTATGCCAGAAAATATATAGCTAGGAACGGGCATCATTTGGATTAGTGTAAAATGGGCCTTCGAGTGAAGGTTAGGTTCATATTGAAAAGAGGTCACTTGTCAGGCTTAGTGATCTAAAACTAATTCGTGCATGATGACCTTGCACAAAATCATACCCATTCAAACTCTACCGCAGTTTTTAAAAACGCTATGGAGAGGCTTATTTTTTCTTTGGATGCTCAAGGCCCTTTGCGAGCCATTAAACAAGAAACGGCTCTTATAGAAAAACCATAAAGTCGTTCTAGAAAAACTAAAAAGTCTTTGCGGCACGAAGCATGTAGCTATAGTCCACGAGGGCTTAGAAACCCATCGCTAATACCTTAATTTGGCCCACGGCCGGAATTGCAGAAAAAGAAACAAGTTTCTAAGATAAAAAATACAACAAAAAGCAAAAGATATACGCTCCGATCATCTAGATGTTCTAGACGAGATAGTTGAATTTCTTCGAAAATTTATACTAATACAAGTGGCTAAGGTATTCTGATGTTGATCGTGAAAAAATTACTTTTGAAATAGTTAGCTGATACGGAACTAATTCCTTAGGTTAGAACAATTTCATTACTTTTTCCTGTCGCCATTGTACAAGATGACCGCATATTTAAGCCAAAAAACCATACAGCACGTCTCTACAGAATATGGTTGAAGTACTTGGCACTTGGCTGAGTAGTACGTCACACCCTTCTAAGTCTTACCACGGTTATCGGTAATGGCAGGCATATTGGTGGGTTTCAGGTTTCCTTCTGCATTCAATCCACCAGTATGGCCGTAAAAATTATGTTGCAAATCTTAACTCCTCCCCAACGGACTGTCAAAAAACAAAACTTAGTTTGTAAGCTGACGTTTTTGGCCTACCAATCTCCAAGATTAAGTAAATTAGAATGCCATTCACTCAAATTAACCATACCCTAATTTACATCGTCTGGCAAGATTGAACTATATGTCTAATTTATATGCAAATGTGAAAGAAAATGAATAATTTTTGCCAGTCTACAACCTCGATGCGAGGAAAATCATTGATGACTTCGAACAAAACAATCTAAAAGATGAAGTACTGATTGAATTAAGAGGCTGGACCTTAGGGTCAAAAAGAGTCTCTTACTCAACTATTTCATCTAAAATCCTACTGTTCCTTAGCAATGACCAAGAAAGAAAAAAAAGAAATTGGTAAAACTAAAAGGGAATGGTGCACGATCCACGCCCCAGAACTTAACAAAGGATGAAAAGCAGACTAGTAAAGGACATGGACACCACGGTATTAGGGCCCAAGAAGGTAGCTACTTTCGCTACTACTAGGCATGTATGGACAGACACACTGCGAATATCCTGAACCGAACGGTGTTAGAGAGTGATTAATGACGTCAGAGGGTACTCTCTAGTCGTTTAGTTTCGTTCAGAACCTCTCACCAAATTAGGGAAACCGAAGGGAAAAAAGAACCTTCTTCGCTAAAGAAAAATACCGCGAAAACCTAAAAACTCGGAAAAGCCATCGTTTCCAGTAGATCGTTGAAGGTTAGAAGATGGGCTTTCGGTAACTTTCCTATTTTTTTTTTTCCTCTTTTTTTTGCGGTGCATTCAAGGAAAGCTACACTAGGGTTAAAAGATCACTAGTAATGAATGCTGTTGAATTTTCAGTGTGAAATGGACGGTGTAAGAAGAGATGCGAGTAACTATATTACTGTACGTAACTTTACCAAAATTACCGCCGCAAATTAGGCATTTATATCATGACGTAATTTTACAAAGATAATTTATCGGTAAATTACCAAACCGATTCCAAATTTAGGTGCTCAGTGAAAAAAAAAACATTTTTGGGTAAAAGTAAGTTTAACTAGACTTCCAGAGACTATAAAAATTTGCCTATAGTTGACTTTGGAGTCTGTTTTCCTTCAAATTACATTAGTTCGTGCTGTTATAAGCACTTAAACTAGTATAAAGTGCTCACAAATCGACGTATACAAGTGAACAAATAAACTATACCTTAAATTATCGACAGAAAAGAAAATTTATTGTTCCCAAAATTATTATTTTTAAAGAAACGGATCAGTCCAAAGATTATTTAGTGATTAGTGTCTATATGGACAATTAACTCTACAAGTCCCTTAAAACAACATAACAATGCCGGTAGCTTCGCTAGTACTAGTATAGAGTAAGTATAATAAGAATTTATCTAAGCAGAATGTTCTTAGAGAGACATTGTATATGGTAATTTTACCCTGATAATTATTTCATCGTCAGGTATGGTCCAAATAACACCCTTCTCTAAAAATAAATGGTCTCAGACCTTAATAGTGTAAGCCGTCTTCGAGAAACATTAGCGTCTCCCATAGAAGCGAAACGAATGTAGATTAATCGACACCGCATTCCATGAACGTACCATTATAGACCATTTCGGCTCTTATAAACACAAGCACTCTACAACGGGTCTCCTTTGACTTATATTCCTAATCTCTTAGCCAAAAGAACACTATAAGGATAAAGGATCTTCACTTTCTATAATGCGTCCCCTTCCTCCTTTGAGCTTATTTTGTCGTATTTCGAAGTTAAAAGCCGATATCCAGGGTGTACGGTCTGCAGTGCGACTAGCGCCAACATTGCAGGGTCTTCGGTGAAAAAAGATCTTGCACCATTTTTAGTTTGCCTGGAACCATTTTCTCTACAGCTTTAACCACGGCTTATTCTTCAAAAATGAACAGTGCAACAAATGATAGATGGGCACATGTGTGCATTAATGATAATGGTGGATATTTTGAACAAATACCTCTAAATAACGATGTTAACTTGGTACGAATGAAATAAACGTTAACTGAATTCTCTTGTGCTATAACACTTAGAATTACTTTTACATTAGGCCTACCAACTTAGGCACACTTCTACCTTTAAAAGTACACTTCTACTGGATACAGGCACATTAACGTTTGAAGTATACCTAAATAATGTGTCGTACTCAACATGTGTGCCAATTTCCTTGTTTCAGGGGTCAATGTTTGGAGGCCCGTGCGGTACCTCCGTAACTAAATGTTTTAGAACACATGTACTTTGACACTAATCACTCAATCTTACCCAAAGAACACACCCTCTAATTGATGAAATACTTATCAGAAACACCTTGGATAACACCTTTACTAATAAGAAGGGACTTATAACGTCAAATTATGACCTTCTAATGTTCATGAACGCTGAACACTGTAAGTGGAACAGGTCTTAGGTGCCCAGTAATGTCACTAGGGCTATCAGATTATGGTCGTTTTTTCTTCGGTTAGCAAAAAGGATAAACGGGGCTGAACTCAACGGACAGGAACGCATTATCCAGCTAGCGAATCTTTGTTGTCTCGTTGCTGCTAGTTGAGGCTCTTTCTACTGTATGGTAGGTAGGGGGATGGGTAACCATGGAGCAATTGCCCCTCCTACATTCCTAGACGATAAAAAGAAGTATGAAAGCTAAGACTAATAATATTCCATTGGGTTATTTCAGTTTTCATTGTGATGCCAGATTAGGCTGGTAAACCGGATAATGGGCTTCTTTCAAAGAGCTAATAACTTGAAAACATGCGACGACTCTTGACGTTTTTGGACTGCTTCGAATATTGGTGACGATACTCGGGATTTGAGCTAGAAACCCTACTTTTTTTAGTCTATGGGCTGAGAACTCGATTTTTGGGCTATTTAAAAAAAGCGAAGTTGGTCTAGTTTTAAGATTCGGCTTGGCTGAAAAGCTAGGTTTCTGGATTTGTTTATGATCGTAACTGTAGGTATGAAATTTGATTCAATGGAGCGTGCACTCAACATTTAAGTGAATTCGCTTCAGCTGAGAGTGAAAGTGAGAGAAAAAAGTATATGTACGAAATGCGCTCACTTTTGATGCAC
Source organism: Phalangium opilio (assembly GCA_019434445.1). Classification (NCBI taxonomy): domain Eukaryota; kingdom Metazoa; phylum Arthropoda; class Arachnida; order Opiliones; family Phalangiidae; genus Phalangium; species Phalangium opilio. Next base: position 467,657 of record JAEQBA010002262.1, on the reverse strand, counting down.
TTATACGTGGTTAAGTCAATCTTGAGTAAATCTGTTCGGTCTATAGCAATTCATACAAATCTCAAATATAGCATTAGTAATTGAACGAAGATCGACCATTTATGCCATCCAACCTTTAATCGCACCTTAATCCCCTCTATAGCAATATTTGTCTGATCATGTATCCAGAACAATCACGGATCACTTACCACATTTGCGGCTCTGGTTACGTTAGTTTACTATACTCTTTAAGGATAAGCCTATTGACTTCGAAGTGGCGTGTCCCTACGGACATCTTTTTGTCTTATATAAGATATATTGAAGAGAGGCAAATCCTCACAATGGGCTTCGTAACATTCTTTTCATCCCTAAGAAGACTTTACTGTCCTTTTCGTTGAGTCGTTTTCGTGGCCGTTAAAAAAGAAGAGAATCTGATGGTCCTCCTACTCTTACTAAGGGTATCACCGTCGCTTATGTCACTTTTACGCGACCCCTCCTACAAGCTTCCACTGTTTTGCTTGAATTGATTTTGTTTTTAGGGTGGAATGGAATGGGCCGCGGAATTTCGCCCGAAAGGATATGTGGGTCTGACTCGAAGGAGTCCAGAGAAGCCAATCTTTTGAGTTATCTGATTAATGGTGTTATTATTTGGGGTAGAGTGTTTTTCGTGATTATTAGCTGATAGCAGAGGCGGTGAAGGGAACCGTTAGATTATTAAGAAACTGAAAAACAAATGAATGATTAAAAGAGTGCTGGTTTAGACCTTAACCTTTAGAACTGTTTTTGACGATGCGAAGTGGGACATAGGCCTTAGCAGGAATACATAGATTTCTTCTACTTGGAATCCTTAAACGTCCATAGAAGGTAAGGACTAAAAACTACGTTAAACCTCAGGGTGCAGACGTCTTCCTCGTGTTTCAATGGGTATTAGAATGTATGTTTTTGGATAAAACTGCGTCGACATCAGTAATTTCTAAGCTCAAATAAATTTGGAGCAAGACTACTAAACCGAATCACATACGCGATAAATAGTTCCCTCATCATAACTCTGAACTATTTGCCAAGGCGCGCTTAAGGATTTTTGTTCTACGTCAAGACGAGGTTTTTTCCAATTGATTGCTGAGGATTTAGTACCAAACAGTTCTATAATTCACCCCACGGCAGTGGCGTCGCTAGGCCTTTTTTGGGGGGGGGGGGCTAAAGCTCCACCAAATTTCAAAGTTAGCCCCCTCAAAATAATCCGTAAACCCTACCAAAAAAGTGCTCGTAGCCCCCTAAAATTCTGAAGCAAAATAGTGGATAAAAATTATAATATAAAAAACATAATAAAAATAAGTATGACTCTTCCTATTGTAATAATGCAAATTTCATAATGAAACCTATAATCAACACTGACACTCTCACTTACATCAGGCCAGGACTTGCAACCCCGTCGAATACTTTATACTGGTCTTTGGTGAATGACGTAGTTCTACAATTTTAGCCAATCACAATAAACCATCTCCTTGAACGTATTTGTGTCGGAAATAGCTCGTCTGCTATAGAGTAATATTTGCTGAGGGGGGTGAGACGTCAATGGGTTTTCAGCCAATGAAATTAACAAGCCAACAGATGGAGTCACCTTCTGGTGGCTATAGAGCTCATGTTAAATTCTGCCGCCAAAATGGCGAATGGGCGGAGTTTAATGTCACCCTCCCCGTAACCGATATTACTCTATTTATTGTACAAGCTCGCGCGGTCGCGGTGTTTGAATGTTTGACTTTGAGATTGCCATAAGTCGGATATTTCAGCACCAAAAATTATAAGCCTTTTGAAGTCTAAATATTCGGTAACTAAACCTACCCAATGCAATTTTCAAATTCGTAATATGGCTGCGCTAAAATCGGTAAAATGTCAATACAAATCAACTATATAACCAGGGCTGGACCGTTGACTCAAATCTCAATGGCGTCTCTTTAAACCTCTGAACCGGATTTTCGATATGGAGCGGAAGTCGCTTCATTTTCCACCGCTAGGGGTCTCTGTGCTGGGCGCGACGTAAAAGGTCCGAAAATAGGTTTATAGTTAGTTTTTTCTAATTGTCATACTTATGGTTATTATGTTACTTATGATTATAATAATAATAAGTTTCATCTTTGTAACCATGAATTTCAATGTCAATCAGTATTGAGGACTAAAAGCAAACGAAAATTATACTTAAGACGAGTGAAATTCTTTCACCCACAATTGTCTCATAGTCAAACTCTTTATCAATAAAAGTTTGTATATCTTTAAAATACGCATAATTTCACCATGACACAAATTTTCGGATAGTTATAAAGGTCTACGGATGTTCCTATGAACCAATTATGCAAAATTTTGTTATTTATCTCCATAACAAACTTGAAATAGTTTGCCCAGATTAAGACCCCCTCCCACCCGCCCAAATTTCGAACCCTTGCGACGCTACTGCCACACGGTGCGATGCCGCTTTGGTCCCATTGAACCGAATTCCCATTCGACACAACGGCTTTATTATGGTGTCCCATTCGACCGCACGTAGCCAAAAGGTGCGATTTTATTATAGTTCCCATTGGACCGAAATTCTATTGAACTGGAAGAAGACATACTGTATGGTTTTGCATTAAATATATTTTTAATTAATAGGAAAATCTTTTGGAAAAGGTGGCAGAAAATTAATAGGAGAATATTTTAGAAAAAGGTGGTAGCTAATTAAAAGGAGAATATTTTGGAAAATGTGGCAGCTAATTAGTAGGAGAATGTTTTGGAAAAGGTTGCAGCTAATTAATAGGAGAATATTTTGGAAAAGGTTGCAGCTAATTAATAGGAGAATGTTTTTGGAAAAGGTGGCAGCTAATTAATAGGAGAATGTTTTGGAAAAGGTTGCAGCTAATTAATAGGAGAATATTTTGGAAAAGGTTGCAGCTAATTAATAGGAGAATATTTTGGAAAAGGTTGCAGCTAATTAATAGGAGAATATTTTGGAAAAGGTGGCAGCTAATTAATAGGATAATATTTTGGAAAAGGTGGCAGCTAATTAATAGGAAAATCTTTTGGAAAAGGTGGCAGCTAATTAATAGGAGAATATTTTGGAAAAGGTCGCAGATAATTAATAGGAGAATATTTTGGAAAAGGTGGCAGCTAATTAATAGGATAATATTTTGGAAAAGGTGGCATCTAATTAATAGGAAAATCTTTTGGAAAAGGTGGCAGCTAATTAACAGGAGAATGTTCTGGAAAAGGTGGCAGCTAATTAACAGGAGAATGTTTTGGAAAAGGTGGTAGCTAATTAAAAGTAGAATATTTTGGAAAATGTGGCAGCTAATTAGTAGGAGAATGTTTTGGAAAAGGTTGCTGCTAATTAATAGGAGAATATTTTGGAAAAGGTTGCAGCTAATTAATAGGAGAATATTTTGGAAAAGGTTGCAGCTAATTAATAGGAGAATATTTTGGAAAAGGTTGCAGCTAATTAATAGGAGAATATTTTGGAAAAGGTTGCAGCTAATTAATAGGAGAATATTTTGGAAAAGGTTGCAGCTAATTAATAGGAGAATATTTTGGAAAAGGTTGCAGCTAATTAATAGGAGAATATTTTGGAAAAGGTGGCAGCTAATTAATAGGAAAATCTTTTGGAAAAGGTGGCAGCTAATTAATAGGAAAATCTTTTGGAAAAGGTGGCAGCTAATTAATAGGAGAATATTTTGGAAAAGGTTGCAGCTAATTAATAGGAGAATATTTTGGAAAAGGTGGCAGCTAATTAATAGGATAATATTTTGGAAAAGGTGGCAGCTAATTAACAGGAAAATCTTTTGGAAAAGGTGGCAGCTAATTAACAGGAGAATGTTCTGGAAAAGGTGGTAGCTATTTAAAGGGAGAATATTTTGGAAAATTAAAAGGAGCATATTTTGGAAAAGGTGTCAACGAATTATTGGAACCAAACCAAACCAAACCTAACCTAACCTAACCTAACCGAACCTAACCTACCCGAAACCAAAATATTGAAATTTTAATTTAAAACTTAAAGACATTGATGGAACTACCATTAAGACTGTACTTCATTTTAAGCAAAATTTGTTTATTAATTCTATATATCTCTTGCCTTGAAAGGAATGAAAGTGAGCGTTTTATTTAGTATCACGAAACATTTATTATTAACATACCTTTCGGAGATTCGAACCAACAACCTATCGCTTCGCAGTCCAACATCGTATCCACTACACCATCGAATCGCTGACGGCTACAGTGTTTCAAGTTATATTCATGTATTTTTTAGGGGCATATTCGGACGCTTGGGATTTCGGTCCATCGGGAATATAGCCATTGGGCTGGAAATCTAAAATCATTGGGGGATATTCGGTCGAATGGGATTTCGGTCCATTGGGAATTCGGTTGAAAGGGACGATACCGCTATGCCTACCGAAGTTTAATCTGTGTTTAATGGTCTTAGGTTTGATGAGGAGCAGAGAAACAAGAATGGTGAGCATGGAAAGAATCATGTTATATAACTGAAGTATTAAGAGGATACCAAGTGTCATCCCCTCCTGATTATTATATGTATTATTAATATCAATTAATTTTAGAGTAATTCTAAAAAATACCAAACTTTCAGAGATATTGATTAAATTTTGGATTGAATTTAAATAAAAATTCGCTACTGATACTAGAAAATTGACGGTTAGAAATGTATTTTTTCCCATAACGATAAGCCACGTTTCTATGAGAGAGAGGATACGAATACACCAAAATTGCAATAGAAAAACATGTTTAACAAAGTAAATTTTGATGCTTTAAAAGCTTTTCACTTCAGCAATTTAGTCTCACTTGATCGAATCGTCATCTAAACTATCGTTTACGAATTGATCGCCAAAAGTTCCTAAACTATTTTCATCTGTCTTTTGTTTACACACTTTTAAAATACTCTGACCTGTTTTTTCAATCTCCAAATTTTACAAGCAGCGAATGGAAAATACACAAGTGTTTATAGCCGGTATTTTTTGTTAGCTAATACACTGCCTTCTCTAATACTAGAAGGCAGTGGCTAATACCAAAGCCTAATGTATCATCTTTTCAAGAGAACCTAATTTTCCGTTAGCGAAAAACATTAAAATAGGAAGCTGGAGAAGATAGAAATTGGCCACCTGTTTCCTTTCCCCATTAGAGCGGAATTGCTTAAAGTTCCTCGAAACCCTTGCCTTAATTAAGGTAACAACCTTAAATCATATTAAAAGTTAGCTAATATCGGAAGTAAACTTTTCAATATTTCCATGTCATAAATAATTCCATGTTTGTTAAAAATCATCCGTTTCCTCGAAATGTTTAAAGGAAAAGTTCAGCTAGCATAATATTATACCAGGGATAGATTTAATTTTAGAAGTAGGAATGGAGAACAGAGTAATCTGGGCGCGTCAAAGTCCCGGACCCCCTTCCACGGGACGGAAGGGAGTATGAAAGAAGAGGCGGGTCATAGTGACAGAGGTAAAAAGGAATTACGTATTTTTCGCCGTCCCCGTCAGCAACGTCATCAAAACGTAGTTGAAGTTAGCCAATAAGATAATTTTAACTTTTCGTTACGAGTTGGAGGGAGTGGCTCTATGCTGGGCTATGAGTCGGACTGAAGTAAATACTAACCGTTTTCCATACCTTAAAAGGACGAATTTTTTCTAAATATGAAAGGAGAAATAAAAAGTAAATGATCTCCTATTAAATAATAATTAACATTTAGTTAGTCTGAAAAACGAAGACTACTGTGCCATCCGCCATTGGTTTAGTGGCGTCGTCTGCTAAACCGAACCTCTTACCCCTACTGGATTGGGATTGGTTGAATTCTCACAAGCAAAGAGAAATAAGGGTAAGAGGTTCTGGCTAGCAGACACCACTAAACCAATGGCGGTACAGCAGTCCTCGTTTTCAAGACACTAATTAAATGCCAATTATTTTGTAATAAAAGATCATTTAATTATTTTAATATTAGAAAAAGCCCTTCTTTTAAGGTATAATGTTATGTTACCTAAACTTTTCCTTTTAAGTTCCTCGAAACTCCAGTCATAATTAAGATAACAACCTTAAATCATATTAAAAGTTAGCTAACATCGGAAGTAAACTTTTCAATATTTCCATGTCATAAATAATTCCATGATTGATAAAAATCATCAGTTTTCTGGAAAAATCTCCATCCTTTCCGAACATGTATTGGGAACTCGGTTGTAACGTCCATCCCTTGGTTTATAGCTGCCTAAACTGCCAATGAAGTACAAAACAGCGTGATCCTTACTCAGGGTGACTATCGGTGCTAAATCGGGAGGGCGCTTGCCTCTTATAAAGTGTCCTATATTTGGAAGCAAGGACGCAATTCGCTAGAGTGAAGGAAGCTCTCTTGCACCTTAGAAGTTTATAATCTGAGGTATAATATGCATGAATTTATAGCCGACTGTTCTTTGTGGGTTCCTTGAACTTAACTTAAACTATTTACGTTTCATGACAATTTTCATCTCTATCATTTCAAAAGACTTTGCCTTTTCTCTACATCTTATATACAGGGTGTTTCTGATAAGTCTGCCATAAATTAAAGGCGATTTTGAGTCGAAACTGTTCTATGACATTTTGTCGTCCGGACCATTGTTTTCGAGTTGTGACTAGAGTGTTTTAGAGAAGACCCCTTAAAATTTAATTAAGAAACTGAATATCAATAGGCTATCCCTAAAATACTCCAATCGTAACTCGAAAACAGTGCCCCGGACGGCAAAATGTGATAAAAAAAATCTCGACTCTAAATGGGACCCTAACCTATCAGAAACTGGTTTGTTTGTATGTTTCTTAATGTGAAGTCATAATTCGTTACCGTATTTGATCCAACTGCAATTTTGAAATAAATAACGCTGGGTATGATTTTTGAGGTGGTGTGATTGAATTCCTCCGCGTACCGGTAACCATTAAGCCTGATAAGAACGCCTTTTTTCTAGACCTGTAATATTTTAGAGGTGATAACCACTTTTAAAGTCTCTGCACACCAATTATGGATTACTCATAATCATTTCTGTCAAAGGAAGGAAACTTAAAGAATCAGATTCCCTTTAGTACAGTCAAAGGTAAGTCGTGTACACCTATTACGCTAAGGGCTTTTAGCTTTACGAATATATCTTAATTAAGTATCGTTTTATTGAATTTGAAATTTGTTTTTAAAAAAGCATCATAGAAATCTATATCTATATAAATCAAAGTCCTGACTGACTGATAATCAACGCCCAGCCGAAAACACTTGCCCTAGAAAGCTGAAAATTGGCAAGAACGCAACTCATAAGTAGTAGAAAGATTTTTCCAATCCGCCGCCATCTTAATAAATGGCGCCCAGAAATGTAAAAAAATCTTCTCTATGCAACAAATCCCGCGCGTTTCAACCGATTTCACAAATATTTAGTACACTGGTTTCCTTTAACCTATAGACGGGCTGAATGGTCTTTTGGGTTCGATTTGTTGCCATCTTTTTAAATGGCGGCCAAAAACTTAAAAACGCTTCTTTATGAAATAATGCCCGCGTGAAAAGTAATAAAAAATGTCCCGACGGGCAACGCTGAGTGCCATCGCTCCTAGGGTGCTACAAAATTATTAGTCATCAGTAAAATGTACCCATTCTTTATATCATTATGATGGAAGTTCTTATTTTACGCGAGCGACGCAGCGGGTAACAGCTAGTATATCATATGCCTAGTTTCTAGATTCTTAAAACAGCTGGGCAACACCGGATAGCTTAGCTAGTTTTTGGTAACTTTAAAAATTCAAAAGTTCAATATATCCCACACCTGTCCAAAGATATGCGATATCTTTATCCCGAAGTTGATAACTATAACGCATCCGTCTATATAAGCTGAGTACAATTAGGTGTGCCAAATAGAATTTTGCATCGTTGCTTGCGCTTTTACTTAGAGGAGAATTTCATGCTATTTTAGGATCTTGTACGAAAACTTAATTGAGCTATCTTCATTAACATTGTCGATATAATTCCAAATTCAAATATTCATTATTTAATATCCTCTTTCAGATGAAAAATTATAGACAAGCTGAAACTATCCTTTAAACATTGAAAGTTGATAAAACATTTTTTCAGTAACGTAAGACAGCATTTTCGTGCTTCGTTTAAAACATATGCGGCAATTCATTTACTAACATTATAAGTTTATAAGATATGTCCCCCCCATAAGAATGACACTACCTAAACTTCGTAATGCTAGAGACTTACAGCTCGAGCTAGTTTGAGAACGACGTGACAATTGACTACACTCGGTTTTGCAGTCCTTCTTCCTATTTAGTTTGTACTAAGCCTTTGACTGTGCCTCACCAGGCGTCGCTTTACCTCGAATCTATGACCTACGTCACTTCATGACAAGCACCAGTCATAAGTGACAAACTTATGGAACATATCTTATGAGGTTATGCTTATCTTAGTCAATAAATTCATGACGAAAGCCTAGTGCACATCTGATTATATTCTTCGGACGAAGCTGGTAGAGCAATAAGCGGGCGATGGCCGATCTAATACATTTCGGTATTATTTCCGAGCTCAGTCAAGGAGAAAGAAGCTCGATGCTGGTAAAAGCTTTATGGCCTAGTTTCCTTTCAATTTTGCTTCTCCCTATATCCTTTAGATAGGCATTGGCCAAAAGGGGAAGATCAGCCATAGGAAGCCGGGGAGACACGCTGGGCCACGAGTCTATTCATTTATTTACACATTCAGCGGAAAATTTTCGATCCCATGCCGCGTGTTTACTAAAAGCAATATATTGGAAACCCTATCAAAACTTCCAATAAGACCCTAAAGTGCCGAACGGGGATCAAGTTCAGTCCTCGGGACTTTCAACCAAGGAAACATAGTACTCAATTACATTTTATATATCGGACTTCTGTACTACGAACATTGTAAATGTTCAATTACAGATAGATATGATTGCTTTAAAATTTTATTAGAAGTATATTTCTTTGGTGGAAGTGTTTCTCTACACGATAGCTAATTTTAATTGTCATCAGTCCATGACCTCAACTTTTACCCTTATTGACTTAAACCATCGTGGACATTAAATTGTCTCGAGTTTTATGAACAACTAATCGTCTATTAAAACATCCCATGACTTCAACTTTAACCTTTATAGGTTTAAAACGTCGACTAATTGTCTTAAGTCTTTTGAACAATTAGTCGTCTGAAAAAGCATTTCATGCCTTCAACCATAAGTTTATAAGATATGTTCCAAAAGTAAGAGACTACCTATACTTTGTAAAGCTAGAGACTTACAGCTCGAGCTAGTTCGAGAACGACAAGCGAGAATTGACTACACTCGGTTAATTTTGCAGTCCATCTTCCTATTTAGTATGTACTAAGCCTTTGACAACGCCTCACCAGACGTCGCTTTACGAGAATCTATGACGTTTCACCTATGTCACTTCATGAAAAACACTCAGTAGCCAGTGACAAAATTTTGGAACATATCTTATGAACTTTTGCTTAAACCTAAAACCTAATATTATAACAAAATGCCTATTATTGTGATTTTTGAAGTAAATATTCTTAGCAGAAACAACCGTAAAGCAGCATTTGAGCAACTTAAGCGAGTCCACATGTATTTAAGTATAGTTGAAAAGATGCTGAGTAACCGAAAAACAAAACAGAACTTTAGCTAAACTTGACCTTTTAAGCCCAGCGCATATCAGGACCAAAATGGAATTCTACCCAATCCGAAAAGCATATTTTCAGTACAATATGTTTCATTATTAAAAATATTAAAAATAAATTCATTAAGCCAGCAAACCTATTCAGCTTTTGCGATAAGAAAACCTTAGCGTTCTTTTCAATTTCCAAACCCAACCAGGTCTCCCCCTAATTAAATACTTCACCTGGGAAAAAAAGTCTAAATTTTTATTTTTTCCCCCTCTAAAACCTCATTCTTTTCCGTGAGTAAAATTACTTTCGTTGCCGTGACTTGTCCAAAAGTTACTTCCCAACCTGGGGATAAAGTTCATATAAGCTAAAAGTCAAGCACAAGCCAGGAAAAATAAGCCTTCAATGAAAATAAGAAACCCGAAAGATAAGGAAAAATTGTGAAAAAGGAAAGAAGTTTCTCTTCTCTGCCATATCAAAATGAAGGAGCCTGTATACCTAACCTGAGGAAAAATTGGCAAAGTGGAATAGTTACTTGTCTTAAATGGTTGAGGAACGTGTTCTCTAAATGTTAATGCGTAATTGCAGATTGAAGAAGATCAGAATCAGTTCGTGCAGTTCATAAAAGGCACTAAGAAATTGAGAAATGAAAACAAAGTTGCGCGTCATAGACCTCATTCAAAACTCTAAATTAGGCCATTTTCGTTGGATTTATATTAAACTTATTAACCAAGGATATCTCGAAGCTATCTCAGAAGCCTTAGTGTGACGTCACTCATGCTACTTGCCCATAGTACCAAGGCGGTACCAAACATGGCCGCCCACTGCCAAAGATAAGCCCATGACGTTTTACCTATGAATTAACATCACAACTGAGAAGGTAAAATGGGTGTACGCAACCCTCATAATCGGGACGTTTAAAAGGGTTCGCTCAAAAGGGTCGCTCTCATGACACAAAAACCATAAAGCGCAGGTGCCAACAACAATAAGACAGAGTTTCCCTTCTGAGTTTCATCGAAATTCTCAATAAGACAGCTGCTGTAGTTATCTTAATAACATCAGAAGGGGATAATAGAAGAAAAATGAGACTCTCTACCCTCTTAACACTTTAGTTATGTAACATGATTCACCCTAGGCTCAACCTTTTGGACCGCTCTCCTGCTTATCAAACTTCAGATGGACATCGCACCATAGGTTGAACTATATAACCTTTTGGATCTACCCATAAACCTCGTCTTGACAAATAGTTAAGCGCTAATGGAGTAATGATGAGGGAACTATTTATCGGGTATGTGATTAGGTTTAGCAAACTTGCTCCAAATGTGAAGTGATTTTGGGAAGAATCATGTTACAATTACCTATAGCCCCGCTTTGTGATACACTTCTCTCGAAAAGAAGTATTATATACTTCTAGCAACATTAACTGTTAAAAGTAACACTTAATTACTATCTAAATCATTATCACTGAAATCATGTTCCTTTAACAATAAATGCCTTGCTGGTAAGTATATTGGTTTTTGATTTTTCGGCGTATTAAACTAAATGCACTTTGGTATTCATTTAAGATTTATTGGTTTTCCCATAATGCTTGTTAAAGCCATTTACGTCGTCGAAATGCTTCTGGAAATCCTTCCAAAGGCTTAGAAGAGTCGGTGCTTATATCTCTATAACTTATGAAACGCAAAAATATTTCTTTAACCATTTCTTTAAGGGGATCTGTAACTGGTATAAGCCTTTCCGACGAAAGATACGAACCTCTTACGTACTAGCCTTTGAACTACTTTGACCACTTGAAAAAGAACGTGACTGAGGATGAAACGTTTATTGCACACGTCTTGAAATGATATACCCTATCTATAATCCACGGTAAGTGAAGGACCTAACGAGGCTTGCAGTTTTGGCAAAGTGACCAGGGGAATTAATATACACTGGCCTTACGGAACTTACGAAACCTTTTTTTTTTCTTCGAACACACAAGCGTTTCCAAATTTGCCTTTGGCTTCTTTGACATTATCGACAGAGCTTAAGGTCCGCGGTTGAACTTCACCTGACACTAACATGGAAGACTAAACTATGTTTGCGTCGTATTGCGAATTGGACCGGCTGATTTCGGACTAAAGTCAGTAGAACAACCTTCCGGTTGATTGAGAAGAAGTTACAACACTTTGAGGAAAGAGTATGACTGTATGAATTTGCTCAATTTCCATACGAATGCGTAAATTCTACGCGATGGATTCATTTTGACATAAATTTTTCACTTCTAAATTAAATGAAGTGATTCATCAGGCTAACATAACCATATGTGCGAATGTTACTGACAGCCATGCAGTCGACACTTTCGATGTGAAAAAGGGACATACAACGGCGTTGATGACGGGCATTTCAGGGAAAAAGGGGGGAAATTTGTACAGCCCTTCTTGGTGAAACCCAAATAAATTTCTATAAAATGCCCATCTCTGTCGTCTCTGCGCATTCTCATGATACAAAAATACTACAGCGCAGGCACCAAAAAGGCAGAGTTTAACTCCCGCTCCTTTCCCCATTAGATTCATCAAAATGGCGTATACCTTCTTCGAAATTAACTTTCAACAGAATAACAAAATTGAAACATTTCAATAATTCTAGAAAACAAAGCGGAATTTTTCTTGGGACCCATGAATATACGGCATACTTTGGTATGTGTTAAATTATGGACCATTTTAGGTTACTATCGTTTCGACTACTGGGAAAACTGAATACATTCCAGTAGAAGGAAAACGCGGGCTGGAAAATCAGCTTAAAGGTCAAGTTATTCTTTCTAAGGTATATTCTGTGTTTTCCTATTTTTTCTTTAGCGGAATTGGCGAAAGTTATCGCCGGCAACTGTTGCCCTGTATGACGCACGACGCTTATTAACAGGTTCCAATAGGAAGGGTGGTAAGGAGGATTGCCTTGGTAACCCCGTTCAGACATTCGTGCAATCTTGCTTCTCCGGACATACACTTAACCGGAAAACTAGTCATCCGTAGGCGAAGGTGGATTTTCTTACCTTTAAAGATTGGTCGTACCAAACGCCACTTTGTGTCGTCGCTGCTCATGATATCTACGACCATGCACCGTCGATAACGCCCCCAGAAGGAACTAGAGAAACGAAGCAAATGGCTCCGCGTTTTTGCTTCAATGAACTTGCAGTTGCAGCTGCTTCACTCGCTTTTATCTGAAGAGGAAACTTTACACTCTCTTTGCTCCGAAAAATACGATAATTCGGATGGCTAAAAGTTTTTTCCCAAATTTATTCTGAAGGTTCTGAAATGAGAAAATAAATTTTATATGGTTAAGTTGGTTTCGTAGCTTTGATTAAATTTGCGAGGCTAAAGATTGCCTTAAGATGAGGATTAAATAAAGGGTTTATTAGTAAAACGAGGCATAAGTACATGGTACCCTTTTCAAAATATTAATTAATCAGACTTCTGATTATTTAAATAAAATAATTCATTCCATACCGTACTGTACTGTCTTTTCGGTGCGTTTTAATTTGAATAGCGGACGACACGAAATCACGAGTCATAAATCATTATTTTTAATTTAATTTTTCAACGGCACCTATTGGCACTAAAAATAACCGCGCAAAAATCAAATTAGACTTAATATGGGTATAGGATTTTTTAAAAAAGTTTCATATCTAAAAGATGAGGCAGGAAAAATTGGTCTGTGATAATTTCTTTCATGTGGTTATTCAATTGTCAAATTTCTATTCACACGACCCAACTACTTAAGTTGACTCACTAAAATGAGTCAAACAGTTGTATCTTTAGACGTTTCATAGAAAGTCCTTCAATTTAAAGCGTAGCTAAAAAGGGGCCAGTTATAAAGGCTCCTTTCTTTCATAATTCCAAAAGTAACTGAAATTCAACTAAAGAAAAATGAGAATAAAAGGAAAAGTTTCCTTGATCCTCCTCAAATCTACAAATCGATTTCATTCTTTCTCAAGTTCCTGGGATTTTCTTTCTTCAAACAAACTTTTGCCTAAATCCGAAAAAGCTTAGGTTACTCCCCTAAACTACCTTCTATTTCATTTTGCGATGGAGGTGTTCTGTTCGCACCAAGATATAAAGGTACGGGAAAACACGCTCCTTTGAAAACAGATGGAAATATACTTTAAATATTTGTTCCTTCGCAGAGTCGCACAGCGTGGCAAGTGAGAAATTCCAGAATTTTGAATATTTTAAACAAAGATGCAGACATCCACGTATAACGAAAATTACTGGAGAAACTTCAAGGTTTATTTCAGTAAACTCAAAATGTAACCTTGACGCGTACCTTGCCAATAAAATAAAACCAGAACCCCCAGGTAAGCAATTTCTAGCTGTTTATTAGTGGAATGGTTTCAAATATTTCAAACAAAATTAGGCTTTGGATGAGTCTACACTGGTGCAATCAAGAAGGGTCATTTTTGAAACCTAACTCGATTTGTAAGGAGATTATTGATTTTAACATGTCACCAATGTTGGTTTTATATTATTTTTGACAAGGAGGAGTTTTTATTTCAGTATAAAGTTTTAATTTGATAACTAGCATAATTTCAGCGCCAAACAATGCCACTTGATTCGATGACTAAAAACCGTTATCTTTTCAGTTTATTGAAAATCGTAATAAAGAGAATATTTGATATTTTAATTGTAATTAAATTGGATTTGGTCGAGAGTGTGGCGAACTCCTGTAGGCCAAGCTCCTGGACCACAATGTTTGAATACGACACAGGCCTTCTATCCTACCCTTTAGGTACTGCCTGACCCTTGTCAGCGGGAGCTGGCTTCACCCCAACACCCCTTTCCGAGTAAACTTGATGTCCTTCCCTGACTAATCACAAACTGATACCTGTGTAACCTCCCGTAATAATAAAGGGACCTCCTGGGTTTCCACTCCAGGGGTGTACGGTTACATAGAGGATTAACACACAGCGTTACCTCTGACCTTTCCCCGTACTATATAAGCATCGTCTGCTTATGACATTAAGTCAGTTCTTCTTTACTACTAAGACGTAGTAGTATGCTCGAGTGAAGGGCGTCTTCGCCCAAGTATGGACTTCATCATTAATTAGTAATTATAATTATTATTTCTTTAATTGTATTAATGCAAGTCGGCATTATTTATTGTTTAATTAGTTAGTTAATAAAGTATGATTGAATCTAAGGAATAGTGTAGTTACTCTTAGTATTAGCCAAGGCTTTTATGGCCACGTGGGGCGAGTTTAGTAATCTCGCAAGCGTGGTTACACCTGATTAATCATATCCTTGCCGCGGATCCTCCAAGGGACCCAGTTGCAATGAAACCCTTCCAAAAAAAAAAGCCTTAACTTTTTGCTACTCGCAAAAGAGTAGTGTCGGTAGAGAGGGGAGTAGACAGTGTAGTGCGCTTTTGTACGAGTGGATACTGTACGCGCCTGTTAGGGGGATGACACTGAGCTAAGAGATAGAAGGGTATGACGTTTGCATACGTAGAACTGACATTACTCTAATGAGCGAAGGTCTGCTGTGATTAAGCTTAAAAATCATACTTATTTCTAAACTATTCAGGGAGAAACCATTAGTGCGAATTTTTTCGCATAGACAGACTTTGGAGAGAAACCCCTCGATTAGATTATAGCTAATGAATTATTTTTGATAACCTTAGCTGGATTTACAATAAATATTAATAAACTTAATCTTGATACTTCCGCTAATTGATATTCTGATTTATGACGTAGGATGCTATTAAAGTTTAATACACACGGTTTCAAACCATAAATCTCCTGGAATACTTGTCGTTATATAGAAATTAATGGGTGTTTTTTAGGGTTAAAGTATTGCTGACGTATACGGTCTTGTATACAGGACATTTGATGTAAACCCGGCAATTTAGAGCAATTTCCGGTTAGTGAGCAGTGAGAAGGCAAACCCATCTCCGAGGAAGTGGATCCCACATTTTCATTTTTTATTATTTTTTCTATAGTAGACGTAACGTTACAGCTTTTTGGCTTTTTCTAAAATTTTGAAGAAATAAAAAAACACCAAGGGTCCAGCGAATCGTAAATGCCTTTCCTAGAAACCCGTCGTCTTGCTCCAGATGCTTCAAGGATCCAACTCTTACAATTGCATCCCATTCTGAAAGCGCATCACACAGAAACCTACATTCTAACGTGCTTTAAAGCACTGTAAAAAATTGCAATGGCAGCGTTTTTAAAGAGCACACGAAAGGTTTTTCATACATATTCCTTAATATTTTCGATATTTTTACACATCTGCTATATATTTCGATATTCCGAAGCAGTTTCGTGTAAAGATAGTTACAGATAATTCACCTGAACTAACAACATATGCATGTTTCAAAAACTGTAGCCTAGCTGCGATCAGCAGTGTTTAAAAGATACGCGAAGAAGTGTTTAGTGAATTGTCATAATCGGTTATAATGAATGAAAGCTAATTTGAACTTTACTATTTCTTACACAGTCTGAAGTGATTTCGGATTTACAAACATTCGGCTTTGACTTATGCTTGACCAGTAGAATTTCACCATAATTGAAAATGGACAAACTAATGTGATTTTTAAATGGCCCAAAAGTGATCTGTTAAAACCGAAATTCATTTATCCTATTTCAGATGCCTAAAATTCCAATTTAATTACTTATTTCGTGAAGCTGCAAAACTTTATTTCACAGGACTTGGTCTTCATTATGCAATTTTGAAACTCAGCAATGTTGTTTAATCAATTGTGGCCCCTCCCTATGCATAAGTATCATGGCTACACTATGGGAATTTCCTGTGCATTTCTACATTTTCCTTTTACACCATCATGTTCTTAAAATGGGTAATCTTTTACGTGGACGTTTATACTTATTGCATCTCGCATGTGGAACGAACCAGTAAAAAGCTTTTCTCCGCAGACCAAAAGATGGCTGGTCTTTTTTCAATGTCCACCAAAAAAAACAGGGTTCTTGCAAGGGGATAATATTTTATTTTAGCTTCGAATCAGACGTGGAAAAATGGCCTTAAATCTTACCTCCCTTCATCCGTAGGACGCGTTAAACTTTTCGTTCAAAGGAATAGAAACAATAGGATGGAAGTTACAATGGTTGATATTGAGTCAATAAGAATTCTCTAGGAAATTCTTTATTAACTCAATGATTCTATTTGGTCGAACGACGACTTTTATAAGATACAAAGCAACATTTCATTTTCAACGTTATCGGAATCAACAAGTAAAGAGTTCTTCCCTAAGGGGAAGTGTAGAAGAAAATATGGGAAATCGAAAAACAATAGCGTGTATTTGAAACTTAGTTCTAAACCGGTTTCCGAGATTTAATATCGTTGTTTAGAAACATTTTGGATTTCTTTTACTTTCGTGACCACTAAAAGCCCTATACCCAGGGATTGCCAGCTTTTACTTCTCCGAGTGACATATGTCACGGAGAAGTTCTGTTATGACCGAGTCTGTGTGTGTGTCTCTTGTTACACCCCCGGGGTCT
Organism: Phalangium opilio; assembly: GCA_019434445.1. NCBI lineage: Eukaryota > Metazoa > Arthropoda > Arachnida > Opiliones > Phalangiidae > Phalangium > Phalangium opilio. The sequence goes on along the minus strand of JAEQBA010002262.1, from coordinate 450,552 downwards.
GAGTTCGCAGTTTCCAATTGTAGCAAAGGTGTTCGCCATTTACGAACCGCTACCGCAGTAGTCAGAAATTTCGAAAAATGAAATTAACTACGTTAGCTACTCCACCTGAGACCATTCTGCAATTTAATGGGCACTATTCCTTCATCTGCCTAGTCTGTGGTTAATTCCACATAGACAACAATCTGTACTTAATGGTTTTTAACACCACTGTCATTTGGTCGGTGTCATTGTCTTTGGCTTCTAACACCACCCTTGTCTCTGAAATTTTTCTGTATCCCACATAGACGCCGACGGTCAGAGTGAGCCGAAAGATAAACATTAAAATGCATAGTTTAAGGTCCTTTAATAGAACCAAGGATTATTTAAATAATTCTTGATAGAACCAAGTTCCATGATGGTCATTTTATCGCGGTAGTTAATGGTCTGACCGTAATCGAATTATAGCTCTCAAACTTCCATTTATTTTTGCACATTCGGTTTTTGTACGCCTAGAGATAATTCAGCTTTAGTATGTTCATAGGTTAACAATAATGCTGGCAAAACTAAGCGTATTATTTGAGGTATAACGAGAGGATAATGTTTACACGCCAACCTAGTTGTGAATTGACCTTTGCACAATGCTTGATTAATTCATTAAATTTAGCTTCTTCTTTTGATTATCAATAAAGAACAAAAATTGCATACGTAGGTGAATAAGTTTGTAGGTAGTCTTCTCGACTCGGAGAGGTATTATTTTGCTTTTCCAACTTGTTTACATGTACATTTAACTCTTGTTGTGAAGTTGTATTCAATGTGATACGACATAAAATATGACCCAAATCTTTGCAAACGCTACATGGTTCTTTTATGCTTAACTTATTTTTAAGAAGTTTTCTATACAAAGTGGAATTTAATAGAAAATATTGATAAAATTTGAGTTTGGAATTTCACGGAATATTGTTCTTCTCAATTCCACTCTGCAGAAAAAATAATCAAAATGTGTAAATAAGTTAAGGATTAGCTCCATGTATAATTATAAACGTAAGACATTTTCATAATGAAAAGGAAACTAACATTTCACAGAAATAAAATAAAAAATTAACAATATATTTATCATTTAAAAATTGTGCAAAACAATTTACAGAAAAACATATTCCTCCTTTAATATTGTAAGTTTTGTGACTAAATGCTACGAAATCGTTTAATTCCTTAAGCCATCTTCGAAATATACCAGATTAACTTAAAAAAGTCTATTTACGAATATTCCAATAGTAATCAAGACTCGAATGGCAAATACTATTCTTAACATAATTATCATATCTAATAACACGAAAAAGGCATCCGCCAATGAAGAACTATAACAAGCCTTAAGGCGCACAATCGACTTTGCAATAACGCTCTAGTAATATTCAGAGAAGTGCATGATGGGACGCGGCTGTGCTTGATGATTTGTTAAGTACGATTAGCTTCGACTGAATTTCACTTGTGAACCGTGATCAATTCCAAGTTGTCATTTCCCACCGCCAACACGGCTCAACATTGATTAAATCATACATGACTATTGTCTCTTTAGCTACACTTTCGCAACAGAGACACTTTGACACCGGTGTCGGGTTAAGCCTAGAGGTTACTCCAAATTCCTTCCTAATACCGTAGAAAGATATACAGGGTGTTTGTGAAATGTCCATCAATAATGAAAGGGCGTATTTATTGGGCCACTTTGAGTCGAAAATGTTCTATGACATTTTTCCGTCCGAGCCACTGTTTTCAAGTTATGATTGGAGTAATTTACAGATGACCCCTTAAATTTAATTAAGAAATTGAAAGACAGCGCTAATTTAATGAAGGGGTCATCCCTAAAATATTCAAATCATAACTCGAAAACCGTGGCTCGGACGGCAAAATGTCATAGAACATTTTCGACTCAAAATGGCCCAATAAATACGCCCTTTCATTATTGATGGACTTTTCACAAACACCCTGTATAGAAAATCAGGGATAGATTAAATTTTAGAAGCAGGAATGGAGACCAGATTAATCTGGGCGCGCGTCAAAGTTCCGGACCCCCTTCCCCGGGACGGAGGGGTATGAAAGAAGAGACGGGTCATAGCGACAGAGGTAAAGAGGAATTACGGATTTTTGAATGTCCCCGTCAGCAATATCATCAAAATGAAGTTTAAGTGAGCCATTAAGAGAGGCTCTATACTGGGCTATGAGTCGGACTGAAGTAAATACTAACCGTTCCCCTTTCCTGCTTCTAAAATTACATCTATACCTGACAAAATCTCATAATTCAAACTTTATCAGATATTGATCGAATTTGTGCCACCAGATGGGTTTAATTCAGATAATTCTACTGAACATTTGTTTAGCACACGCAAACCTTTTTCGAAGAAAACAGTTAGCATTTTCAAAGGCCACAGTTGTACACACACAAACTTCACTTTTCTTTCAATTCTATTGAAAAGAGGAACCCGGCGAATGGAACTTGTATACGAAAAGCAAGAAAATCATCTTATGAAAAGATGGAAATAAGAGACGCAGTGAGCGAGTATCCCATTATATCATTTCTTTTCTTATCTCTTTATCTACAAGAAGATGTATTAAACGGAAATTTCCCAGCCATATTTCCGGTACATAAAAACGCTTTTCGCTTCGTTGAATGTCATCTTTACATTAATCTATAGTGCCCAGTAGGTTTTTTATGCTAAAGAAATCACAGAGCGTCATTTTGACGAAGTGCACTCTCCCTAAGGTTTATCTTATATCATTCATTATGGGCTAAACTCAAGGTTTTGTTAAACCTATATTTTATGTATAACAATAAAGGCAAGACGTTTTCCGGTTTTCATTAGGCCTAGACAAAAAATAACCTACATTATTTGAGCATCGTTCTGCGCATCGCATATCGTGTTCCCGATCACGTGGCGCATTCTCACGTCTAAAGGAATGCGCCGAATGAGATATTTAGTAGAGAGCTTTCAGATTGTATAGTAGTACGTCACACCCTCCCAAGTCTTACCGCCGTTCTGGTAGCCATATTGGGTGGTCTCAGCTTCATTCCTGCTTTATACCCATCAATATGGCCGCGTAAATTATCTCACGAGACTCAGCTCCTCCTCCAACTGAAAGCTCTCTATAGTCCTGATCCATAATGAAGTAATTTTTGGCGGCGAAACGTAACGCCATTTTCGGAGGTGCAATGCTGCCAGACACTTTTCCATAGTGTTTTATGGATTGATCGTCGTCTGTTATTAATTACGTTTTGATACACAGTACATCCGTACGGTTAATTTTTGTTAATGGCAAACTTTAATTGGCTTCATTTCAATACTATTTATTTGGAAATCTCAATTTCTAATTGTTGAAGAAAGTATAGTAAAAAGAATACGGCATAGACGTTGTAATTTTTATAATTATTCCCTCTAATTCTCTCAATTATGAACCAGACGATAATCAATTACCAAAACCACGGCCCTCCCGCACGTGATTTAATTAGCTATGCCAAAGAAAATCCCTCTCTCCATAAATGGCGGCCGATCACGTGATCATACTTTTACCGCAGAAAACTCCGCCAGATTCTTGAGAACTCTGCGGTGCTCAATATTATTTTCCACTTCCGCTGTAAGTCTCTCTGGTATCTGTTTTCCTGCTTTCATCAGGTCGGAACTACTTATGTAGTTAAATCTTAAAGTAGATCGAGATTTCACCCTAACTAACGAACTATAACTGATCAGTAAACTCATATAATGTTACTCCCAGCCTAGAGAAGAAACAAGTCGACCCAAGGGCTCGTAATAGTAGCCACATCGTACGAGTGAATAGCCCCTCTATACCTACCCTAATGAGTGGATAACCCCTCTATACCTTACCCTAATGAGTGGATAACCCCTCTATACCTTACCCTAATGAGTGGATAACCCCTCTATACCTTACCCTAATGAGTGAATAACGCTATCTTTTACAATGCTTAAATGATTTACCGTGCATAAAATCAGAGTGAATAGCCCCTCGATGCCCTACCCTAAACAGTTATAAAAACTTCTGCCCGGTCGGTAAAAATTTATTTAATATGCTTTTGCCTCTCCAATCGCGAAGTTATATCTCCTGGCCTCGGATTGGATCATGACTCCTAGTTGAAGAGATAGAGGGAGAGAGAGAAGGGGACGGTGCCTGTGAAAAACCTCTCTCTCCGAGTATAGCTCTTTATTCGAGACCGTTTCTTAACAAGCGATTTTACCCGAGACTGTATAGTACTGGGCTGGCAAGTTCGATTCTCCGTGGAGGAAGGAAAGTTTAAAAAAATAATTTCTTCCCTGTATTAAGTTTAAAACTCCACCTGTGAACTGTAACGTTAACTATAAAGAAAAATATTTTCTCTCGACGTTCAAAAAGGACGAACGATACTGCTACTACTACGAGAATGACAACAGGACAGATCAAACTAAGAGCCTCATCGTATACTACGATGTGGCTAAAAAGACCAACTCATTTCATTTACCCTTTAAAACAAAAATGTAGAGAAGCTATTAGTAAAACGAGAGTAGACGATATATGGTTCTTAACGACTTAGTTCCAATTCTTAAAGGAACTTTTATAACCATAAACAAAAGTGACAACCTAATAAATGATATTGTCCATAGAAATGGAAAAAATCTGAAGTCAATTCTATTCCAAGTTTACAACGAGCACAACACTACCATATATATCTATCAAAACAAATTACTCATAGGGTTAAACCTTTAGCTACTTATTACAACGATGTATTCTCTTCGTGAAACCAGTTACAGAAAACAAAGATTTGGATAGCTATATAACCAAAACTATCCTATTTAATGGGTTTCTTTTGAAGTGAAAGTTGTTCGAACTTAGAAATGGTTAAACAATTTATTAAAGAATAAAGGGTGGCTTAGCTATTCAAAGTCACGTTAACTGCAATTTTATACAAAATCACGGTAATTTCGCATCTTCACACAAAATATGCATATTTTAAAACATTTCAGGTTAAACTCTAATGCGATGTCAAAATCTTAAACCCGGAATTCATACTGCTAACATAAGTCATTGTCTCCCCATATTGCCATGTTAATTTGCGTATAATTGTGGAGCAAGGGCTTGTGGATAACCCTATTCCTAGGTTTTTCATATTGCGATTTCATTGGCTGGTCAAATTAAAAAATCAGGTTCAGCAAGATTATTTATACGTGACATGAAATTCGTCATGTTTAACCTAATTCAAGAAAACGTATAGAGATAAATGCAACCGCAGGAACAGGTAGATTACTCCTACTTGGAATGCTTAACCGGCCCGTCGAAATCGAGTGTAAACAAGTTCTCTTAGAGTCGTGCGAACGAGTAGGCATGTGAATAGCCAATAAAACGCTAGGAAAGAGGAATGTGCGGTTTAAAGAAGTTTCAAACCCTTCTCCTAACCTTCAATCTCCTATCTTCAATTACCTATGGCCTCTTAAAGATTCCAAGTAGGAGAAATCTATGTATTCCTGATGCTGCACCTTATATTTAAACTGACTAAAATAATCTCTTAAGTTGGTTTAAAAAACTATTAACCAGATTTTCTTTCAAACACTCGATTACTCAAACCACTTTAAGTAAGTTAATATCAAAACCATCAGGGCATTATATTCTGTTTTTCCTTTTGATAAAGTTTACTCTTTGTCGCTAGGCTTGGAAGCCCATGCAGGACCTTGGAAATTGAGAGCCTGATCGTTTGTTTCCAGTAAATGATGTTTACTTCCTTTGGGCTCGAAATCTGTCTTATTTGAATTACAATGCCATTGTTTCCTTAATAATCTGGCTCGGGAACAAAAGGCTGGTCGATACATAGACGCGATATACCGGTTTGGTTTGGGTACGAGTATTAAAATACTCAAAGCTAAAGGGAGAAAGTCAACTGAATTGCTGATTTTGAATAAATAGCTTAGCGCGCACGCGTATCCAGGAAGATTAAGTAGAGCATAAGCTTATAAAATACGTTCCTACCATAAGTATGACACTATCTATACTTTGTAATGTTTAAGTCTTACAGAGAGCTAATTCGAGAACGACAAGCGAGATTCAACTACCCTCGGTTTTGCGGTCCACCTTCCTTTTTAGTCTGTACCAAGCATTTGACACCGTCTCACCATTCGTAGCTTTACGAGAATCTATGACGTTTCACTTACGTCACTTCATGACAAGCTCTCAGTATCCAATGACAAACTTATCGAACATATCTTATGAACTTACGTTAGACTTGCAATTAAGATTATAGTACAATTCCAAAGGTACAGTTTGCTATGAACTGTAAGATTGGACGTCTCGTGTGTGAGATTCTATCAGTTGAACGTGTCTTTTCGGGTGTTTGTAAAATTTATACATTTCATGTTGAGGCCGAACGATGTAACATGGGGGTAAAATTTGGCCTTCCATCTCGCTTTTCGGTGCCTGCGCTCTACGATTTTAGGGTCCAGAAAGTTTGCAGAGACGGCTATGAGTCAACCCTCTTGTATGTCCCGATTTGTATGTTCCCTTGGAACTGTATTATAAATTTGAGTAAAGGTTTGCAAATAGAAATCAAAGTTATTGTTGTATGCTTGAAAATATTTGGTTTATGTAAGACAAGAAACGGTTTCCAATTTTCTAAAACTCGTATAAAGGGTTATTAACTTATCAAACCTAACACGACAACGTATATGAAAACCGACTTATAATAAGCATGAAGATTTGTTTACGTTGCTTTCGAAAGTAAATATAAATATGTTACCATGGAAAAAGGGAAGAAGCGATGAAACTCTAAAATGCATACTTCATAGAGAGAAACTATGGACAGCCTTATAAAACTGACAGTATATTCAAATTGATTAGAAAGAGTTTCAAAAATTAACTCTAAGAAAAATATCATGCACTTTGAAAATAAATGTAATGATATTGAAATGGCTTGTTAAATGTGAGAAACCGTATAGGGTTTCGGTAAACCAGTTGTTTGAACATACTGGGGTTTCTGATAATTATGTAAGCATAGCCAAGGATTTCTCGGTTTTAATAAAAACGATTAGCTTTAACTTGGCTGAACTAAACTTTATTGAAGAGTCATAGTTTCATCGACGTCTATAAACAACTAAAATATGATGTCGGTTATCAGTTAGATTTAAAGTTAGCCCTTCATGCAGTAAGAGTTTTTACATCGTCTATTTTAACAGTTAAAATCATTATGTGAAATTGTGATCTAAGTTTCGTCAACATAAAATATTATATTTAAAGCTTTAAATTATGTCTATATTTTACATGGCGAAACCGAAGATATTACCAGATTTCACCTTCCCTTTAGAAAGTAATTATTGAATCTATAAATCAAGTTCATCAATCATTAAAGATTTTCTTGACTGTTTCCCACTTTATTATACATTCGCGTGGTACCACAGAATTAAAAAAGGCATAATCAGTGAACATCAGAATATCTATAACAGACAGCATTATGTTTATTAACCAAGTACCATCGAATAGATTGAATAACTTAGGGAGATAGAAGAATCCTTCCACTATCCATCACGGAAGGATCTTTAATAAAAAGACAAATTAAGAAAAATAGATCAAACGTTAAAGTTACTTCGTACGGAAATGAAAGCTAATAATTAGTTTGCTTTTAAAGTCTGAACTTAATTCTTACACTAACGACAACGGTCCCAATTTATCAAGAGGTTGAACACTTCGTTGTTTAACAAATACTTTATTTGTAAAGATGGCGGCAAATGGGACTAGGGAACCAGTGTAATAAATATTAAAGAAAATTGACGAATTGCACGGACGTTGTTCAATAAAGAAGGTTGTTTCTACATTTTTCAAAATGGCGGCGGATTCGAAAAATATTGGTTGTTGTCTGCCTGCAAAACTTCAGTCTTCTAGTTAAAGCTATTTGTGTTGGGCATTGATTATCAGTCATTCAATCAGGACTTTGACAGATACAGTTAGATTATATGAGGATGATTAAGTGCATACAGATCCTTTGAGCAGGCATATGAATAAATTTATGCTATGACTACATCGAGCTCAGATTTGATTCCATACACTAAAAGGTCCCTCAGAACTAATTTTTTTGCATTAGCGTGTGTTCCGTAAGTATACCACTGGTTATTGAGAACTTGTCATTAAGTGATGTAGGTGAAACGTCAGTTTATCGTAAAGCGACGACGACTGGTGAGGCGCTGTCAAAGGCTTGGTATAGAATAAACAGGAAGATGGACTGCAAAATTTACCGAATACCGACTGTATAGTCAATTCTCGCTTGTCATTCTCGAAGTAGCTCTCAGTAAGTCTCTTGCATTACGAAGTACAGGTAGTGTTACACTTATAGAACATATACCTTATAAACTTATGGTATTATCTTTCGCATGCATTTTGCGGAACATTTTAAGTTAAGCCCGCGTATTTAACCAGAGCAAAAACCTTACAATTTCCGAAGAAATGAAAAATTTGTAACCGTTCTTTCGAAACCCGGTCAGAATTCCCCACAGTTAAAATTAAATAAGACCCGACCCTAGTTTAAGTCTTTGAGAAGACACGTATTCAAATTAACGACCAGTTAGACAACGCCTTTCATATTTACCAAACAGTCCGTATGTCGCAACAAAGGATCCAAATCACTGAATAATTAATATCGGCCAATTGGTTTCAACAGTCACAACCCGTGAACTCATCCCGTTAATCGTCTACCATGACTTTTTATACCGTTTGTAAAAAATATATGTATGCCCTTCTTATCTATGAAGGGCTGGAAATATCCCCGGGAAGGAAGTTTTTTATGAAGGCTGAGGGCTCCCCAATGTCTGCTCCAGTTCGGTTCAGTTCGGTGAGCTCTTACAAATTATTTTTTAAATAATTGAATTTTCTGCCCTTCAACACTTCGAGGATCACGAAGTTACCTTCTATGTCTGATTGTTTGAGTGAAATTAGCACGTCTAAAATCCCTCTTCAACTAAATTGGGAAACTGTTCAATCCCTTGGACGCTCATAATCTTGGAAAGAGGGATTTTTCAAGAACTTTTTCCGACTCTCAGACGCAAATCAATCAAATTCCTCTGAAAACTAACGATTAAGTTTTGAAAAATTGGAACCGTTAAGAGAAATTCAGGCTGGTCGATTTTGAACAATCAATCTTTGGAGTAGCTATAGCGTTGCTCCTCTCGCGTTTATATCTCCAGTTTCCGATACGTTTTATCTGAAATCTCCCCAATTTTCCGCCTTCAAATTAAATTGTTCAATCGCGGGTTCCTGAAAACTCGTAATGTCTGCAGATGGGGTCCCAATTTCAACGTGGTGTGTTTTCATTTTGAACTTGATTTGACACTAAGTAAAGAGGATGGGAACTGTTTCTTACACGATAAAAACAAAGTGAAATGGCCACGCGAACGTCAAGATGGGGAGTAGCAAACTTTCGTTGATGTAATATTAATAGGTTCGTTAGTGCAGTTTCAGTAAAAGACTAGTCTCGTGTAATAAAACAAAATTACATCGTGTGATAGATAACACATATGATAATACCGTATCAAAAGTATATAGATTAAAAACAAACAGTACACTTCATTAACAATTCCCTCCATTTGGCTGTAGACGACATATAAACTGAGAAGCAAATTACCCTCCGCTCAACCGCCTACAGGAACTAACCAATTAGGGAAGAGCTGCTTGACGTCATAGGTTTATAGAAAGAAGTACACGAAGCTAGCGATCCAAACGTTAATTTTTGGTACTAGAGCTAGCATCTGGTCATACCAGAAGTGGATCATATTACAGCTCCCTAGAAGTACTGGACGATATAACATCGCCGTGCATCAGCATTGTCTCCTAGCACTGAAGAGAAAACGGTATATGCGAAACGCAGCGGCGAATTTGTGAACTAAACCAGAGGAATGATTTTGGTGCGAAAGAAATTTTTAATAAGCGGGGCAAGCAAACGGAAGTAAGTGGTAGCTAATGAGGAAAGGTTTGAGAGAGAAGAGCGCGGAAGGAAACAAGTTGTTCCATACAAAGTGTTGGGTTGTGAATATAATGGTAAAAGTCCACTTTACTTTTCCGATTTTAAAAAATAATTGGCGGTCTATTTTTTAAATGCGGTATTTTTTGAACGCTTGTGTTGAAAAGGAAATTAATATGAATTCAAATGATCAAAATAGCCTTCATAATGCTAGAATATTTTTAATGTATCCCTAGTACAGCACTGAGCTTCCACCGATTTGAATGTTTTTAGCGATGATAGTTGGACCGATTTATTACTATTATAGGTTATGTGAGTAGACATAGAAATTTGTTTTCGTTTTTAAAGTGTGGCAAGTCTTTTCAATGATTTAACGTTTTCTGTCAATATTTTTCTGTTTTAAAAAACGTTTTAGTTGCTTACGGTTTAGTGCTTTTAATATCACATAGATCGTGTTCAGATGTCTCTTTAATTTGGGCTTGCAACGATTGCAATTAGTTACATTGATCCTACGCGTTTTTTCTAATTAGCAAAGAAACATAAGCCATTCTAAATCAAAATTATAACGCGATAACAAGCTTCACACTAATCACGACACTGACGGTGGTCTGACAGACATTATCATCAACCGGAACTTCCGTAGGTTAACCTAACTCAAGATCCGGGTTAATGGGAAAACTATACTTGTAAAACTGGGCTATAGATGGCGGGCTTGGATGTCTTGGAAGAAAACGCTGTTCACAAAAGCATAACCTACGTCCAGTACTTATAGGGAGCTGTAATATGATTCACTTATGGTCATACACAGAGGGGTCGACACTATTCTGGGATAAAGGCGAGCTTCTCATATTGCACGGCACGAGCACGTTTCAACGAAGTGTACTTTTTGTTTTGATATCTTTATACTTTTGACCATATGAAATACTTTAAATCAGTGGCCATCGGTCATGACTGCCGATTTCACGCAATTAGACTGACATTTTATTTACTGGGTTAATAGAGCGTTTAAGCCAAATATAATCGTTCGTCTAGACATCATTCATCAGACTCGCATGGCTCCGAGGTACGATTAAATTGTTGAAACGATCGTGTTCGACAGTTGAATTACCTAACAGGTCATAGTTCACGGTTTTTATTGATGACTTAAACTCCATATAGATTTTAGTGTAATTTGTCTCCCACAAAGATAGGACACGAAGTCATCAAAATGACTCCATTACGTATTCCTTTGTACATGGTGTTACCAAGAAGCGATATCTAATTTACTAGGGGGAAGTTATAAGATGCCTAAGTATTCGCGCGCAATAGTCCCAGTCCCCCTTTCAAAATACAAGGGGGACGTAAAAGGAAATCGAGCTATTTCGCCTCTCCTCATGGGAAAATACGAAATACCATAAATACTCTTTTTTTGGCAATTTCGGAATCCTTATTTTTATTACCAGGGATAGATGAAATTTAAGAAGCAGGAGTGGAGAACAGAGTAATCTGGGCTCGCGGCAATGTCCCGGAACCTTCTTCCCCGGGACGGAGGGGGGGGGGTATTAAAGAAGAGGCGGGTCATAGCGACAGAGGTAAAAAGGAATTACGTATTTTTCGCCGTCTCCGTCAGCAACGTCATCAAAACGTAGTTTAAGTGAGCCGATAAGATAATTTAAAATTTTCGTTACGTGTTGGAGGGAGGGGCTTTATAGTGGGCTATGAATCGGACTGACTAACCGTTCTCCATTCCTGCTTCTAAAATTACATCTATCCCTGTATAAGTAGATCGAAACTTTTAGAAAGATTGGAGTTAGTACATTTTTCTCTAATGCCACAGTGTTACGGCTATTTCACAAACTATCCTCGTGACTCGAGAAAAATCCCCGATGTCCAAGGGCAAGCGTGGAAAATGGATTTTTAATGTTACAGTAGCAATTTTAAGGGGTTACAAAATTCGGCTGCAGCTTCGTTACGCTGTCCGAATAATCGTTGAAATATAATGGATTTTTAATCCTGTTTATCGTAGCGTGTTCCGGTTAAGGAAGTGAAGGAAAGGCAAACTAAATTGAGTTCAGGATGGGTCAAATAATCATGCCAAAATTCAGGAGGAAAATGGGTGAAAATTAGCAGCTTTGTTTATAAGAAAAATAGATCAACAGTGCATTAAACTATATCAATCAGGTTTCAAGCAACAAAATTCAAACAACATTGTAAGAAGATGAGAGTGTTGAACTCTGATTGCCAGGAGAAAATTGGGTTAACGCTGCTAATTTTGTACAGTCATCATAGAAGTTCAAGAAAAAAGTAAAGAAAGATAGCGTCGCTGGTTTCCTTCAGTTTTCAAAAAAAATTTTAAGGTTTAATTCAAAGTTTCCAAACCCTGATAAAACGCAAAACACAATTGAAACATGAGAAGAAAAAAATCAGAGAAGTTTGTTAAAGACCAGTACTGATGGGACGTCTCACTCCTCGGCTGTGCGCCGAGGTAGGTGCGCACGAGAGAGAGAGATCGGGCTGCACCGTTATAGTTACGTTCCTCCTTCCCTCTTTGACTCTCCTTCTTATACTGGGCTAATTTCCTCAACCACGGGACGTCTGACCCCTCGGCTGTGCGCCGACTTAGGTGCGCATGAGAAAGAGATCGAACTGTGCCGTTATAGTTACATTCCTCCTTCCCTATTTAACTCTCCTTCTTATACGTACTCACTGGGCTAATTTCCGCAACCATATGTTCTACAAACCCGACGTTTAGAAGGTTGACGGTTGATCTACGCAAACCGCGCCATAATCCTTTGTTATTTATTCCACTGAGGAGACGCTGAGAAATAATAACGGGGTCTTGCATCCTTTTCGCCCTAAAGCCTCGCATTTTCCGAACCGTTATTATCAGTGGGGTTTTATTATTCTCTTTCAGGCTTACTCCGATTTAATTCAAACAGTTTTGGGAATACTGGCCTTGCACGGTTCTCCCTGCACCAACCCTTCTTTTACGTTTATATTAGGGATTAAGGCTAAAGATTATCTCTAAATCCTAGGCATATCCGTTTTCATTCTCGGTAACCTTCGAGGTCGCGCCATTTCAAACCACATTTAATTAAAGCACTAAATATTGGATTATATTTGACAATGATTGATGCGATCGTCAATATAAGACAATGCTTTTTCAGATTAAACTTCTAAAGTCTTTCCCGGGTGTAGGACACTTTTGTTTAATTATAATTATTTATAAATTTTATAGCCTTCTATCTATCAACCATTTATGTAAAACAGGGATAGATGTAATTTTAGAAGTAGGAATGGAGAACAGAGTAATCTGGGCGCGTCAAAGTCCCGGACCCCCTTTCACGGGACGGGGGGAGGGGTATGAAAGAAGAGACGTATTTTTCGCCGTCCCCGTCAGCAACGTCATCAAAACGTAGTTTAAGTGAGCCAATAAGATAATTTAAACTTTTCGCTTTCGTGTTGGAGGGAGGGGCTCTATGCTGGGCTATGAGTTGGACTGAAGTAAATACTAACCGTTCCCCATTCCTACTTCTAAAATCACATCTATACCTCGTATAATTACGTAAACGCTGAAAATTTAATGATATTAAAGATGAACCTAACTGCCCTATGAATTTATTCTATTCATTCTCAAACAAGTAACCTATTATGTACAGGGTGTTTCTGATAAGTCTACCATAAATTACGGAGGATGTTCTTTGGGCGATTTTGAGACGAAAATGTTCTATGACATTTTGCAGTCCAGGCCACTGTTTCGAGACATGATTTAAGTGCTTTAGGGATGACCCCTTACTTAAATTAGAAATTGTTTGTTTTTCAGTTTCTTAATTAAATTTAAGGGGTTATCCGTAAAATATTCCAATCTTAACTTGAAAACAGTGACCCTAAGAACAAAATGTCATAGTACATTTTCGACTCAAAATCGTCCGAATAAGATCCCGTTAATTTATGCAGGCTTATAATAAACACCCTGTATAGCTCATAGAATCATTATTTTGTGACACCATGATGCAAAGCTACCGTTGATCATTTATAGAAACAGTCAAAACGAACATACTCGCATGGATGTATCAGACGATTTTAAAAGGCTTACATTATTTTGTACAATCTCTTCAAAGGGATTATATTTATAGAAAATTTAGACTTCCGAAGATTTATATCCTTCAGAGTATTCTTTTAAACCACAGACGGAGTCCAATTTCTGATTAAAACAGCCTAAACAGGTGGAAACCAGACACGAGTATTTGTTTTAATTATGCACGTAGTTAAAATATTTGGGAAAATGTTCAGATTTTCTTTGAAAGAATACTTTCTATTTTGTTTCCGTATTCTCTTGTAATCGTGTAGCTCTCTAGGGAGGAACACGACTAAAGGCTTGTATTAATTTGAGATCCTTTCGTGAGGTAGTTCGAGCTCGTGGGTAATTTTCGCCTTTGTTTAAAAGTATCAAGATAGAGAGAACGTAAAACCGAATCCTTTCTGAACTGTTAATTTGGACGGAAACTCTCGTGCTACTTCCATTTTTATGTTGGTAGTATCATAAGTCCAAAAGATATGTCCCATAAGTTTGTCACTGGTTACTGAGCTTGCCATGAAGTGACTTAGGCCAAAGCGACCCCTGCTGAGGGCTGTTTAAAGTATGGTTTTCACTTGACCGAAAAAAACTACTTTGCAGCTGGACGTCAAACGTAAGATTCGTTTTTTACGTTGTCGCCCAGCGTTATAACGTTTTCACTTAGCGTAGTTCATGCAAATAATGGAACCAAGGCTTAACAGATAAACTGAACACTGCACTAATTGCGGCCCATCTATTGTCTTTCTTCTTTTGCAACCTTTGTTTCTAATATCATACAGATTTGTATTGTTCCTAACCTCTTCAATAAACCTTTCAGCATTAAACTTCGACATTCTCAGGGATTTGTTCTAGTTACTGACTCGATGTGATTTACGCCAAGTGAAAACCATGCTTAAGACTTAGTACAGACTAATAGCGGCTTCCATTGGGGTGATAGGAGCGCTTCCGGAGTGCTCCGAAAAAAAATTCGTCTTTCATTGCCCAATAACGAGCGGATCTGAGACGGAGGCGCGTCTTCCATAGACCCAGCTCATAAACTTATGGTAATATTTTCAAATTTTGGAATTTTAGTTAGAAAGATATTGATTCTGATATAAAAGGTCTTCAGAACGATTCAAAAAATTATTTCGTGTAACGCGTGCGGAAATATTAGTACATCCATGATCCAGGGAGGTTCACGCTACAGTGGCGTGTCTTGAGACCTGCGAGTGAAATTAAACAGGTTTTTGGGGGTACCTAAGCTTGAAAAAGTACAGGTATTACCGATCGAGATGGGAAAAGGCAAGGGAAAGACTAACCCGTTGCGGATATGGAAAAAGGATCTGTGGTTCCAGCGACGACGTATCAGAAGGAGAACAAAAAGAAGGAAGGGGCAAGATAACTATAACGGCACAGCCCGATATCTCTCTCACGCGCACCTATCCGGCGCACAACCGAAGAGCCAGACGTCACGTGATCCGTACTGTTACGACGCCCAAACTCTGCTTATAGAAATACTTTGTCTTAATAAAATTTGAGGCAAATAAGTCATCTGGCAACACACGATGCTTTGTAAAAAACTTTCAGGGCTGTACATAGTCAAAGCATAACTCTACTATAGAAGAATTCCCTACTACTAAGATCATATATCTTTATCATTGTTTAGGTAAAATATAAAATTCAATAAACACAGTTGGAATTTCTAATGCCGTTTTCCATTAACATTTTCCATGGAGTATTTTTAATGGAATGAGAATAAAATATCCTTTAAAATTCCATTAAATGTATCTATAGCTTCTGTAATTTCTCCATGGTAGCAGATTGCTAGCAGCCAATGGGAAACGGCATGAGATAAGATAAGATAAAGGGTAAAAAGATTGAGGGTTTTGTCTACTACGGTTTTTAGTTTTAGTAACCGGCTCATTTCACCATCGTAGTCAATCTAGACTACCATCGAGTACTAAACCAAGACGTCGCGGTTTCACATTTATTAGCAAATCACCATGTATTCGTGCCCAGCTTGCCCGAAAACGTTTTCGCAAAAAGGATCGCTTAAAAGACACATCCACGAATGTCATTTAAATATAGGCATCCGTGTGAAATTTGCAATAAAACTTATAAGAAGAGCGCTTCTACTACAATATCATATTGTGGTTCATAAGAAGTTTGTAGATTCAGAAACACTTAAATCCATATCGGTTTCGTCTGTTCCACCAAAAAGTGATGAAACTTGCCTGGAAGCTTTGGCGGAAAGCTTAATGGCTGAAAAACAATAGGTGAAACTGAATTTGAAGAAAATCTTGTGATACGTGCGCGATACACACCGCGAAAACGGTACACTAACTTTGAAAAACTTGTAAACCCGCTTAAACCGAGATTAGTTAAATACTTAATGTCGCAGCTCTCGGAAACAAAAATAATCGCGTGGACTATAGTAATGCATGCAATCGTTGTACACGGAACTTCTAGAATTTCAGGAAATAGAGTCAATTGGACCAAGGTGTAAAAGATATTGTTGATAAAGTGCGGCAATTTGAGGGCACGAAGACAATTTTGGTGTCAGATCGAATAATGTATTTCCAATTGGAACTAAATAGGTATAAGATTTGGTATAAAAATCTACCCGCGGATGTGGAAGTGAAAGAAGAGATTGAAAGTGATATCGAAAGCTAAAATATTCGGTTTTTGAAAAAAAAATATATTTGTATATTAATATCTATCATTCGAGAAAGTAAAATAAGTTTTTTGCATTTTTACTTTTAATAGAAAATAAACGTGTCTTATAATTAAATGTATTTTTTTTAGAAAAAAAGTTACGTAAAAAAACATACCTTAAAAGAGCGGGCTTTCAAATATAAAAGGAAAATTTACATCAGGGATAGATTTTATTTTAGAAGTAGGAATGGAGAACGGTTAGTATTTACTTTAGTCCGACTCATAGCCCAGTATAGAGCCCCTCCGTCCAACACGTAACGAAAAGTTTATCTTATCTTATTGGCTCACTTAAACTACGTTTTGATGACGTTGCTGGCAGGGACGGCGAAATATACTTAATTCCTATTTTTCCTATGGCCGCAGAAGACTGGTGAACATTATAATAATAATACGCGTTTACCTCAAACCACGTCTATATTTGCTTGTTTCAAAGCAAGCCTTATGCTCATTCAATTATTCAAAACACTCTACTATGAAGGATTGCACCTGATAAAAGATAGAAACAATTTAGAAAATATAATTTCATCACTCAGAAAAAGATAATCAGAATTCGCAGAATTAATTAGGAATAGTAATGCCAAGGCCATATTTTTGGGAAAAGAATTGAGAACACATCATGTTTCCTCTCATTCAGAACGTTTTAAGATTATATATCTTTATCACTGTTTTGGTAAAAAACAAAAATTCTATAAAAACAGTTTGTATTTCTAAGATAAGATAAGATAAGAGGTACAAAGATTGAGGGTTTTATCAACTACGCTCGTTAGCTTTAGTAAAGGACTCATTTCTTCATCGTATAGCTGTAGAGTGCTAAGCCTAAACGTCGCGGTTTCTCATTTACTAGCAATAATCACCATGTTTTCGTGCTCAGCTTGCCCGAAAAAGTTTTTGATAGAAAGATCCCTTCAGAGACACTACCGCGAATGCCATTTAAATATTAGGTATCAATGTGAAATTTGTAGTAAAACTTATACAAGAAAAAAACATCTACTTCAACATCATATTGTGGTTCATAAGAAGTCCGTAGATCCAGAAACACTTAAACCAAGATCGGTTTCGTCTGCTCCACTAAGAAGTGTTGAAACTTATCGGGAAGCTTTTGCGAAAAGCTCAATGAACGAAAACTCAGTAGATGAAGTCAATGATGAAATTGAATTTGAAGAAAATCTGGTGATACGTGCACGGTATAAACCTCGAAAACTGTTCACTGACTTTGAAAAACTTGTAAACCCGCTTAAACCGAGATTAGTGAAATACTTGGTGTCGCAACTCTCAGAAACAAAAATCATCGTGTGGACTATAGTAATGCAATCGTTGTACACTGAAGTTCTAGAATATCAGGAAATAGAACATTTTCGGTTCTTTAGCAGTGAAAGTCAAACGGCTCTTCAGCCCGAAATGATACCGAGTCAATTGGACCAAGGTATAAAAGATATTGTTGATAAAGTTCAGGAATTTGAGGACACGAAAACAATTTTAATGTTAGATCGAATAATTTATTTCCAATTGGAAGTTAATAGGTATAAGATTTGGTATAAAGATTTTACAGCTGATAATGTGGAAGTAAAAAAAGAGATTGAAAGTGAAATCGGAAGCTAAAAGATTCGGTTTTTAAAGAAATTTTCAATTAATCCATAATAAATGTTTTTCTGGACAACTAAACTTGATGTTTAATGCCACTTCTTTCTTAGTCCGTATTAAACAATTTCTCAAAAAATGAATTCAAAGTTCATATTTAACTATTTTTTGATAATAATGTTAGCATTGTTTCCTTTATTATATGCAAAGTAGACATATTTTTTTTAAAAAATTTCGACTAATATTCATTAGCTGCACGTTTTTAGCCCATCGTATAGTTTGACCTGGTGTGTAGAAGAAGATGATGATGAAGATGTTTCGTTCGTTATTTTTAAATAGTACTTCGCAAAACCACTTCTAGGTGGCGCTGGCTCCTTGCTCTACCTTCAATAATTTATTATTTTTAAATTTATAATATTTAGTTTCTACTCCACCACCACCGGTAATCGAACCCGGGACAGTCGGATTGCCAGCATGTTACTATACTACAGTTAATTGTTGAAAGATGGTTGCAGTGATAGTATAGGAGAGAACTAAAGGATATAAGAGAGGTCCGAGCTGTGCTTAGTGAGCCCCAAGAGAGAGAGAGAGGAATAGGACATAGAAGCGGTACGAGCGGGCGAGAATTCAATAGCAGCACGCTTTGTCAATTTGGTCCACAAATATAGTGTGGTTATTACACGGTTTTGCGGGGAATCTTATTAATTTTTTATAAGGAAATGATGTCCATTTGAATTAAGAAGTCAAAATTTTTAGGTTGAAAATGGGTCTGTATTTCATTATCATCAAAATGTGGTTTTTACCTAATTCAAGGCTGTGTGTTTTTTTTACGTTTTTACTCATTAATATTCAGTAATCCAATAGTGCGTGAATTAATTTGTCCGTTAGTAAATTGAGTTCCCCGATAGAGTTAGTGAAGTCAGTTCATACCACCTTTTCATTAGGAACATTCTAGAACTTGTCATTATTCTACTCAATTTCGAAATAGAAATAAGTGGAAGTAAGCTTTGACTGAACTAATAAGTTTGTAACTTATCTAGATAAGTTATAAACTTATGCTCAACTGTAAATGCTTCTAACGCTATCGAATGGCTGCCTTTAACGGAAATTCTATATCTGCCCTAAAGTACAGGTGTTGGCGCAAAAATCATGTATGTAAAAAAACTGAAGTCAGCAGCAATGTATTAATAAAACATTTTAAATATAACAACGGCTGAAGAGGGACCTCGGTCCGAAAGCTCCCGTGATAACACTTTTAATTAAAGTTTTTAAAAATTCCTCCATGAAGTAGCAGATCTCATTTTAATTTTAATTTATAAATTAAGTTGTATGAACCATGGATCAAAAATTTAATATTTATGATCAGCTTCTAGTTGCGACTCACAACAAGTCACGTAAATAAATTTTCCGTATTAGCTAGGAGTGGTTAGGGGTGGGGAGAGCGTGTTAGTTTCATGTATTAATGTAGTACATTATTCATGTTTCCTAGCTTGCTGAGGTAATATTCGAGATGACCAACGGTTGTGTATATTAAGTTCTCACCACAACTAGTGCTATACTTTATATTTTCAATTTCTTAGAGGCTGTCGGAAATATTTAGAGACGAATATAAAGAAAAAATGTATTTTTTCAAAGGAATGGAATTTTTCATTAAATTTCTGATAATTATTTACAATCAAAATGTTAGGTTGTTCTGTATCTTAGAGTCTAGTGTCAGCGGAACAAGTGGCTTAGAAAGGCTTTAGGAGCTAAAATGGACCAGAATACGTGTACAATACAAAGCGACAGAACGATATAACGTCAAGGCAGCCAGAATACATCTGTTATCGGTACAGATGTTGGTTTTATATATAATCATTATGCCCCTTATTCTATACAGCCTAATAGACCTAAAAATCTGCCGTGCGCAGGTGTAGTTTAAACTCATTCTAACAAGTCCTTGAACTTAGTCACTGCGCGGGTGACAGCATCCAATAGTCGGTTTTATTGGAGAGTTGGAGCTTACCTAGAGTGTTGCCCTCTATACGTAATGTTCTACCCAACTTTGGAAGCGTCAGAGTACGCGAATCATTTTATTGAAGAGACGAAGCATATATCTCGTCTACCGCGTCTCGTAGCTCGCTCCCAACTTTCCTGAAATTATCAAATTGGTTTTGTTTGTTAATACTCTTAATTACAATGACAGTTTGAATCCCGTTTTTGTTGTTGCGGTAGCTGCACTTAGGTAAGACTTCATACTGGTTTTAATGTATAAGTATAGTTATTCAATTTATGTAAATTTTTCGTATTCTATTTGCTGCTTTGAAAAAAATAAATTCACTGAACTAAAATCCGGGCCCTTAATGTGTGGTTAAAATTTAAAAGAGATACTTCTTATAGATTGTGTTATAAAAATTAAATTTGGTAAATGTGGTTTTAGAATCCATAAAACTAATCCTACCTTTTAATCAAAAATACTAAATTTTCCCATAGAGATAACATAGAAATGTTTTTCAAAGTGGGAGAATAATAGAAACGTTTATGAAGAAAATTATTCGTTCGTTGCGTTTGAGATCGATCTTAAATGAAAGGTCGATCTTCAGGGTAGTGCCGTTTATAGTTTCATTAACAATTAATCAAAAATGTCTTGATTAGAATCAAGACCTAAAAAGTATCGATAAGACTGAGGTTATCACTTGACTGAAGGATCAGATATTAATTTTTCTTTTTTATTCAAACTTAAAGGCATGCTTAAGAAAATACAACGTTCCATTACCGTTTTCTGTAGAAATAACTTATTTTACTGGTAATCAATTTCAAAAATGTACTTATCTCGGGTTTTCGGGCACAATTCCATTCCCCCAAAACATTTTATCATTACATTAATTTCTTTTGAGATAGTACGTGTATGACATTGAGTTTTAAAAGGTTCCCCCCTTTTGTGCCCGGCATGCTTCGCAGTGGAACATTTTAAAACAATGGCGGAAAATTCAGTAGGTACAGTAAGATTTTTACTCGTGGTTATGCTACTCCCCTATTTCTCTCTCTAGTTTCTAACAATGGTTAGAGAATATTCAGTGCCGCAGGTCGCACATGATGATATTTCAACTACAGCTTACATCAATTCTTCCTGGTCGTACTATTAGCGGGTTAAGCCCTATTTTGTTCAGGACATGTCTCGGAAGGGTGCCTGTTGTAACTTTTGAAACTTTCAAAGGTTTTGGTCATGGCTAAACAGACCGCTATTTTAGTTTTCTATTGTTTTAAAGCTTATTTTGACATGTTAACTCGCAAAAGTAATTAATGTAATGATAAAATGTTTTGGGGGAATGGAATTGTGCCCGAAAACCCGAGATAAGTACATTTTTGAAATTGATTACCAGTAAAATAAGTTATTTCTACAGAAAACGGTAATGGAACGTTGTATTTTCTTAAGCATGCCTTTAAGTTTGAATAAAAAAGAAAAATTAATATCTGATCCTTCAGTCAAGTGATAACCTCAGTCTTATCGATACTTTTTAGGTCTTGATTCTAATCAAGACATTTTTGATTAATATCTGCTCCTTCAGTCTTCATTTTAATTAAGATTGTTAAGAAACTGTTTTACATTTTCAAATTCTGCACATAAGCAGAAACATATATAAAGGGGATCATAACTTTAGCTCAATCAGACATTTATTTATAATGATACTTCCAAAAAAACCTAAATCATAAAAAGTTTGCATTGTTATTATAATTAACGTAATACAATTTTTTACCCCATTAAAAATTCCACAAATAGGACAAAATTGACAATTTTACACAATTTTTAAAAATTCTGCTTTATGTCCGTTTGATCTTTAGCTCAAAATTTTCATAAGCCCAATATGAAATTCAGATATCCTTAAAACTTTACAAAGGCGATCCGAGATTGTCAATTTCAAACTTTTTTGTAACATTAACTAACGTCTGTTTGATATTAAGCTTAAAACCTTCTTAAACACAATAATCAGGTCTACCCTAAACGTCCACAAAGATGATCCAAGATTGTTAATACGCCTAAAAAGTGCCCTCTTCAAAATATTTAGCAGGGGAAAAGAGATTTGGGGATTATTCAGCTATTTCATGTACATTGTTTTTCTTCTATGTAACTTGTAATCTTGTCCACTTGGAGCTGTATGGCTATTTATAGCCCTAGCTCGTCAATAATAAAACGGAGAAGAAAAAAAAAGAGAGCGTGATCGAGTGGGCTATGCTAGTGGGTATTTGAAATCTCGTGGATTGGGACTCCGGGCATAGCCCACCCCATCACGCACTCGACAACGCAAGGCAACTCGCGCTATAGCGGATGCAGCTTGCGTTCTTTAGCAGACGACATGCTCTAGTCAATGGTCACGGACCAGTTTATTTATTCCAAGTCAGGAGGGTCGCTGGCCTAATGTCCAGTTCAAAAAAAAATCCTTTATTTCCCACCCTGACTCGCGCTATAGCGCAAGCAGCTTGCGACGTGTTGCGCGTGATCGGAAAAAGAAATCTTCACTTCAGTCGGGAGTCCTGGGACTCCTAACAGGCCAAACATAGATGCATATGACAAGGAAACATTTCTCATAAGCGAGAATGGCCAACTTTGTTTTGTAAGAGACAGCCTGGCAGCCCGGTATTTGTTTACCTCTGACTGGCCAAGTCAGCTGTCAAATGTTTATTACTTCTTCTATGCGACGTAAAGTGTGTTACATATTTAACATAAACCAAAATTAATACCATTTGATTAAACAAAATAGTATTATAAACGTCTTTAAAAAATGCAACCTCAAACAAGCAGAGCTATGTTCGTATATCGGAACCGCAATTGTTTTCACCTTTAAAAGTTAATACAGCCCTTTGAATTTAAATAATTAGAAATGAGAAATGTAACCACTGAACAGTTGTTTACACATTTAACATAAACCAAAATTAATATCATTTAATTAAACATCGCGTTATAAACGACTTTAAAAAACTCAACCTCATATTGCCAGAGCTACGTTGGTATGTTGAAATTTAGAAAACATATGTTAGAGATTCAATTAACAGCAATGGTTTTTACCTTTAATGTAGAATTTGAATTTAAGTAATGCGAATGTAAAATCTTATTAAATGAAAGAATCTATACAGTTCTGTTTGTCATTATTTCCTTTGAAAAAATATCGCCAACGTTTAGTTAGCGGAGCCACAGGTTTCATCATTAAGTTAAGGTGTAAAATTTACCTCTACAGTTTATTAATGTGTACCAGCTGTCAAATAAGGTGTGCAGTCATTAATTATTTCATTGGAAAATCACCGTTAACGGCAGTGCTATTTCTTGTGTTTAATAATTTACAATGTAAACAAAGATGTTACGTTGGTGGTTTTGTAGTAAGCGTGGTCTTCCATAAAGCATTACCTAATTAAATATTTCAATTATTTGGGTAGAAATGCCATTTTTTAATAATTCAATAGAGATATGGAAATAGCGGTAACGGCTAAAAGCACATGTGTACTAAAGAGCACATTGTTTTCTACCCTGATTTGAGCAAATTAGTTAACGGTATCCTGAATTAACTAGCGCTACTCTTACCCATGTTGACAAGATAAACAAAGCATAAAATCATAGCATAATTGATTTAATTTAAAGAAATTACCTAATTAGCGGCTATCGTTGGCCGATGGCACCAGGTGAAACATCTTAAAACGCACGTAACACGGCCAATTGGTCTCTAGTCTCTCTCTACATACAATCAGGCTAATCAGCTGTATTTAAATTTTGACCAAGGCTTAGTGAAATCAGTAAATTTAAAAATTATCGGCTAAATCCTAAATTTAAATTCTTTTGTATTAAATTATAATAAGGTTTAACTTACGAAATTAAAATAAAATGAGGACGAATTAACCCCTTCTTTTATGTGAAAAGTTAAAAAATTCGCCTTAAGCTCGACACAGCCACACGCGTTGTCTAAACAAAAATCTTCGCTCAGTCTTTCTATTAGAGGTAAAACCATGGATGAAGGATGCGCGAGAAAAACATTCGACGCTCAAGAGGATATGCAGCTCCCTATACTAAAAAGTAGACAAGTCGATACTAGCGCCGCCTGGCTACCAGCGCTGGAAACCCTCGCGCGAAAAATAAAAAATACTGGACATAAGAAAAAAACCCACTGTTTTGCTTCTAGCAGACGACGCTAAGGAAAAAAATTGACGGTAGCGCGTGTTTTTTTCTTAAGTCCAGTATTTTTTATTTTTCCCGCGAGGGTTTCCAGCGCTGGTAGCCAGGCGTCGCTAGTATCGACTTGTCTACTTTTTAGTATAGGGAGTTGCATATCCTGTAGAGCGTCGAATGTTTTTCACGCGCATCCTTCGTCCATGGTAAAACAGCGTAAGTCCAACAGTACGTTTCTCTATGATTTTAGCCAGGACTAAAACACGTAAGTCCAACAGAATAAAAGGTCGTAAGTTTAAGCATGTGCTTAAAAGTACAAAAAGTAATACTTAATATTAATTGTTTTCAATAAAACTTCGAAAGGCACCAGTTTTATGTTCAACCTTTCATTTAAAACCATTTTCAGACCTATCGAATAAATAGTCTTCAAAAAATGCTCGAGTCAATTTGGCCATCACAGCAAACATTTCCCATGTTATTCCTATGGGAAAATTTCCCTTTTTTTGCCAAAATGTCTTAATTTTTTATGGAAATGAAAACCACCCTTAGCAACATTATTTTCTATAAAAAAAACTAATGCAGGGATCTCTTTGAAATTTTAACCACATATTAAGGGTCCGAATTTTAGTTCAGTGGATTTTTTTCAAAACAATTAATACAATACAAAAAAAAACTACATCCAAACAAAAAACCCTCCTTATACATTAAGAGCAGTATGAAGTCTTATCTAAGAGAGCAATCGCTCTCTCAGAACTAAGAATCTTCATCAAACATTGACAACGAGCGTTCCAATACTCGAACCTGCAATGTTTTGCCTCGAATGCAAACGCGTTATCCATTACGCCACATGCCCGTGTTTGTAAGAACAAAAAAAAATTATCCAAACATTGTATTTATAGGATTATTTCTTTTATTATGTATAAATGATCTGTAAAAATAAACACCGAGCTTGCCAGGACTCGAACCTGCAATCTTCTGCTCCGTAGGCAGAAGCGTTATCTTATTCGCCACAAACCCGTTGGAGGCAGAATAAATGCTATGCAAAGAGTGTAATATATATAACGGTTTTACCATGATTTATAAATTAATTAAAATAAAATACTTAGACTTAATTGATCTTAATCAAACTTCAGAAGTTCAACATTCCATAGTTGCTTGATAATTCAAAAGTGTTCCAAACCTTAACTTCGCAGTAGTTTCTGAGTTATTCGATGGAGTGGAACACCAAAAATCCCATGCTTTTTCTATGGGACGCTAAGCCTAAAATCTGTGAATTATTTCTTTAACATTACGGGAGGGTGTGGGTTCTTATCTAGAAGGGCCTACCGGCCCTCTAGAATAAATAAGTTTGAGTATTTATTTTTATAATTTTAAATACATACTCTGACTTACGACCTTTTAGCCTGAATATAAGTTTTTTATTAAAAAAAAGTCAGTATTTTACTTTAATTCTAGTTTAGTCGTTTTAAGACACGTTTTTCCTAATATCATTTTAAACATAGCCTTTGTAATTTTGTTAACGTTTGCCTTCTAGTGAACACCTTTTTCACAACTTTTTACCTCTTCGAGTGACGTATGTCTAGACGTGGCGCGGCTTCTCAAATCACCATGTTTAAGTGCACAGCTTGCCCGAAAAAGTTTTCGTTACAAGCATCGCTAAAAAGACACGACCGCCAATGTCATTTAAATATTAGGTATCAATGTGATATTTGCGATAAAACTTTCGTAAGAAGAAAACATCTAGTACGACATCATATTGTGGTTCATAAGAAGTCCGTAGATCCAGAAACACTTAAACCAAGATCGGTTCCGTCAGCTTCACAAAAAAGTGTCGAAACTTATCGGGAAGTTTTTGCGGAAAGCTCAGAGGATGAAAACACAGAAGATGAAGTCAACGATGAAATAGAATTTGAAGAAAATCAGCTCGTACGTGCACGGTATACACCGCAAAAACTGTTCATTGACTTTGAAAAACTTGTGAACCCGCTTAAACCGAGATTAGTTAAATACTTAGTGTCACAACTCTCGGAAACAAAAATCATCGCGTGGACCATAGAAATGCAATCGTTGTACACGGAAGTTCTAGAATATCAGGAAATAGAACATTTTCGGTTCTTTAGCAGTGAGAGTCAAATGTCTTATCAGCCCGAAATGATACCGAATCAAGTGGATCACAGTATAAAAGATATTGTTGATAAAGTGCAGGAATTTGAGGGCACGAAGACAGTTTTGATGTTAGATCGAATAATGTATTTCCAATTGGAAGTTAATAAGAATAAGCGTTGGTATAAAAAAGTGAAAAAAAGAGATTGATAGTGAAATCGGAAGCTAAAAGATTAAGTTTTTGAAAATATTTCAATTTATACACGGCAAGAAGTGATATCTAGTTTATTAGGGAGAAGGTACAAGATTCCTAAGTATTCGCGCGCTATAGTGCCAGTCCCCCTTTCAAAATACAAGGGGGGAAGTAAAAGGAGGCCGGGTTATCCGAAAGACTGGTGAAAATTTTAATAAAAATATGCGTTTACCTAAAACCATGTCTAAACTATATTTGCTTATTTCAAATCAAGCATTATGCTCTTTCATAACTCTCTGCTATGAAAGATGCGAGAGTTGACAACACTCGGTTTTGCAGTCCATCTTCACACAGCCTTTGACAGCGCCTCACTAGACGTCGCTTTATGAGAATCCATGACGATCACCTACGTCACTTCATGACAAGCTTTCAGTAACGATGTGACAAACTTATGGAACTTAGCTTATGAAATTATGGGAATAGTAATGGCAAATTGACGTCAAGGCCCTATTTTTTGGAATAGAATTGGCAACGCATCATGTTTTCGCTTATTGGCGATCGTTGGAGCAATTTTAAACAATCGTTTGGGTCATTTTGGTCATGGAACAATTCTAGTGCCACTTATCTATATCTATATAAATCAAAGTCCTGATTGACTGACATATTGACTGATAATCAACGCCCAGCCCAAACCGCTTGCCCTAGAAGGCTGAAACTTTGCAGGAATGTTACTCATAAGTAGTAGGCGCGAAAGATTTTTCCAATCCGCCGCCATCTAAAAAATGGCGTCCAGAAATGTAAAAACTCTTCTCTATGCAACAAAGTCCGCGCGTTTCAACCGATTTCACAAATATTTAGTACACTGGCAACCTATAGACGGGCTGAATGGTTTTTCGGGTTCCATTTGTTGCCATCTTTTTAAATGGCGGCCAAAAACTTAAAAACCCTTCTTTATGGAATAATGTCCGCATGAAACGTAATAAAAAAATGTCCTGACGGGCTAACGGGCAACGCTGAGTGCCTTCGCTCCTAGGGTGCTACAAAAATATTAGTCATCAGTTAAATCTATCCATTCTTTGTATCATTTTGATGGAAGTTCTTATTACACGCGAGCGACGCCGCGGGTAACAGCTAGTATCTATATAAATCAAAGTTCTGACTGACTGACATACTGACTGATAATCAACGCCCAGCCCAAACCGCTTGCCCTAGAAAGCTGAAACTTTGCAGGAACGTTACTCATAAGTAGTAGGTGCGTACTAAGAAAGATTTCCCCAATCCGCCGCCATCTTAATAAATGGCGCCCAGAAATGTAAAACATCTTCTCTATGCAACAAAGTCCGCGCGTTTTAAACGATTTCACAAGTATTTAGTACACTGGTTTCCTTTAAATTATAGACTGGCTGAATGGTTCGATTTGTTGCCATTTTTTTAAATGGCGGCCAAAAACTTAAAAACTCTTCTTTATGGAATAATTTCCACATGAAAAGTAATAAAAAATGTCCCACAGGGCTAACGGGCAACGCCGAGCGCCTTCGCTCCTAGGGTGTTACAAAAATCTTAGTCATCAGTAAAATCTAAGCATTCTTTATACATTTTTATGGAAGTTCTTATTACACGCGGGTAACGGTTTTGACGTCAGTTTTGGACTATTGACGCTACACGGTCTAAAAGAACTCTACGTGAAGCGACTCTGATATCATTGTTGATACAACGTTAAAATCAACATACACAGGAATTGGTGAGATAAAGATTAAAAAATTCATTGTTTTAAAAATTTTTTCAAATAAAGGCGGAATTTAAAATTCACCTACTGTTCCCGTTATCATTTGGTGACAAGTTGCACATACACATTGCGGTTTCTCATTTGCGCACAATTCAACATGTTTTCGTGTACAGCTTGCCCGAAAACGTTTGCGTTAGAAAGATCGCTAAAGAAACACTACCGTGAATGTCATTTAAAAATTAGATATTTTTGTGATTATTGCGGTGGTTCTTACTCGAGAAGACAAATGCTAGAACTTCATTGTAAATCTATATCTATATATATAAAAAAGGCTTCGTTTGCCCAAGCCTTAAAAAAAACGATAAGAGTTTTTCCAGCGTGGATATTATTTTTTCTTATTGAATTTTAAAGACAATCTCTATTTTACTACTCTTTAGAATTTAATTCAATCACCTGATTTTACTGCTAATGGATTAGTTTCCTATAAATTAATTGAAATAAAAAATTACTCATCTCAGATTTTTCAACAATTCCATTCTCCTGAAATGTTCTGTTTTCAAGGGAGAACGTACTTTAATTTTCAAATAATACTCTCATTAATAATGTATTATATGCGGTCTTTTCGAAAACAAAAGGGGGCTGTTATCACCTTTCTAATATTTAATAAAGGGGTCCGTTTCTTTAAGCACAGTGACAATTATTGAACTGTGTATATCAGTACTTGTGGGGATGATTTTAGACGTTTTGGTTGAGCTGCTGTTTAGTTGACAACATTATGAAAACTTGATGTGTTTAAAACCTTTTGAAATTAAAATTCCCGGTAATTAAAAAGAAAGTGTCAATTTGATTAAATTTACACGTTATCCCTCAAAATAATAGCTGCACGATAAAATGTTTCAGGAAAATGGAATTGTTGTTGAAAAATCTGAGATAAGTAACTTTTTATTTCAGTTAATTTATAGGAAACTAATCCATTAGCAGTAAAATCAGGCGATTAATAAATTCTAAAGAGTAGTAAAATAGAGATTGTCTTTAAAATTCAATAAAAAAAAATAATATCCACGCTGGAAAAACTCTTATCGTTTTTTTTAAGGCTTGGGCAAACGAAGCCTTTTTTATATAATATCTGTTCCTTCAGCCTTAATTTTTATTAATTAAATTTTATTTTTCTAGCGATGCTTTCCAGCACTGGTTGCCAGGTGGAGCTAGTATCTACTTTTCTACTTTTTAGTATAGGGAGTTGCACATCCTATAGAGCGACGAATGTTTTTCACGCGCATCCTTTATCAATGGTCAAGCCATCAAAACTTTGGAAAAATTTACTGGTCAACCGTCCGGTGACCCCTTTAGTTTTAAATAAAAATTATGGAACATTTTAAATATTTATTGGACAATGTCCAGTGTCCTGTGCTTATTTACGGCCCTGAGATAGTTTCATCTATCCTGACCTGGGCCGGAAATAAAAACAGCACACTAAATTTTGTCCAATAAAATGTTTAAATGACCCATAATTTAGAAAATCGCGTCAGGGATTTTCTATTTACACTCAATCCTAACTCTTAATGTTAATTTCTACGGAGCTTAACATTACCACGTGAAAAGAATTTTCAGAGTTAGACCCAAGGTTTCGCAACAAAACTTTACAGCAATAGATTAGCAAAGGCACATCTCTCAGTGTAAAGTTTAGTTAACCATTTTGTATAGGTTTAAAAAAAGGTTATTTCAAAATCATGCTCCAGCACGCTCACATTTCCTTGAAAGTTTGTTATTTAGGAATTTTCCCTTCTATATACTAAGAATCTTCATCAAACATTGACAACGAGCATTCCAAGACTCGAACCTGCAATGTTTTGCCTCGAATGCAAACGCGTTATCCATTATGCCACATGCCCGTATTTGTAACAACAAAAAAATTATCCAAACATTCTATTTATAGGATTATTTCTTTTATGATGTCTAAAAGATCTGTAAAAATAAACACCGAGCTTGCCAGGACTCGAACCTGCAATCTTATACTCCGTTGGCAGAAGCGTTATCCTATTCGCCACAAACCCGTTGGAAGCAGAACATAATACTATGCAAACAGTGTAATATATGTAACGGTTTTACCATGATTTATAAATTAATTAAAATAAAATACTTAGACTTAATTTTTCTTAATCAAACTTCAGAAGTTCAACATTCCATAGTTGCTTGATAATTCAAAAGTGTTCCGAACCTTAACTTCGCAGTAGTTTCTGAGTTATTCGATGGAGTGGAACACCAAAAATCCCATGCTTTTTCTATGGGACGCTAAGCCTAAAATCTGTGAATTATTTCTTTAACATTACGGGAGGGTGTGGGTTCTTATCTAGAAGGGCCTACCGGCCCTCTAGAATAAATCAAAGTCCTGACTGACTGACCGACTGACTGATAATCAACGCCCAGCCCAAACCGCTTGCCCTAGAAGGCTGAAAATTTGCAGGAACGTTACTCATGAGTAGTAGGCGCGTACTAAGAAAGATTTTTCCAATCCGCCGCCATCTTAAAAAATGGCGCCCAGAAATGTAAAATTTCTTCTCTATGCAACAAAGTCCGCGCGTTTCAACCGATTTCACAGATATTTAGTACACGGGTTTCCTTTAACCTATAGACGGGCTGAATGGTCTTTTGGGTTCGATTTGTTGCCATCTTTTTAAATGGCGGCCAAAAACTAAAAAACCTTCTTTATGGAATAATGTCCGCGTGAAAAGTAATAAAAAATGTTCCGACGGGCTGACGGGCAACGCCGAGTGCCTTCACTTCTAGGGTGCTACAAAAATATTAGTCATCAGTAAAATCTACCCATTCTTTGTATCATTTTGATGAAAGTTCTTATTACACGCGAGCGACGCCGCGGGTAACATCTAGTACGTTCATAAGAGCACTGTAACAGTATTTCGATCACTTTTGCGTGCTCATCGAGAAAGGCGTGAAACTGTTCGGAATGTAATCGCGAACATTCCAAAGGCTGAAACCACAGTAGATGAAACTGAACTTGAAGAAAAACTCTTTGAACGCCCCATCATGGTAAGTGCGCGATGTACACCGCGAAAATTGTACACTGACTTCGAAAAACTTGTAAACCCTCTTAAACCGAGTTTAGTGCAATACTTAGTGACGCGACTCTCGGAAACAAAAGTTATCGCGTGGATGCAATCGTTGTATACGGAAGTCCTAGAATATCAGGAAATAGAACATTTTCGGTTCTTTAGCAGTGAGAGTCAAACGGCTTTACAGCCCGAAATGATACCGAGTCAATTGGAACAAGGTGTTAAAGATATTATAAAAAAACCGTTTTTACAAACGGAAAAAACCTGATATATACTACATCGTTGATTTTGTGTCGCCACTCACTGTTCTTGTCACGGCTTCTAAGGGACAGATATTATAATTTATTCTAACCGTTTCATATAACACCACCATTTATTAAAGCGGTAACATTACGTCATGACAATTAATATCGCATGTCAGGACAGCATCAACTCTTAAAGCGGTAATATTACGTCATGACGATCAATTTCACATGTCACAGCTAAAATTGTTGATTCTTATCAGGGGCGTCAACTTCATTATCTTAACACATTTTCTTTACTTTTTATTTCGGCTGACATTTTTTGAAGCCAAAAATAAATAATTTTTGCCATAACAACGAAGTTATGGTAAAAATGTCAGCCGAAATAAAAAGTAAAGAAAATGTGTTAAGATAATGAAGTTGACGCCCCTGATAAGAATCAACAATTATAGCTGTGACATGTGAAATTGATCGTCATGACGTAATATTACCGCTTTAAGAGTTGATGCTGTCCTGACATGCGATATTAATTGTCATGACGTAATGTTACCGCTTTAATAAATGGTGGTGTTATATGAAACGGTTAGAATAAATTATAATATCTGTCCCTTAGAAGCCGTGACAAGAACAGTGAGTGGCGACACAAAATCAACGATGTAGTATATATCAGGTTTTTTCCGTTTGTAAAAACGGTTTTTTTATAATATGTGTCCCTTCCTTGAAAGGCTTGGTCTTACTGATAATGAAATATGAAATGATTAATTTCAAACAGAATGGATATTTAAAAATACTTTTATAATGTATGGGAAGCAAGTTTTTATTTAAACAGTAGGTTTTATTTTTTTTCAATAGTAGAAGGTAAACATCCTTGAGATTTGGGTAAAGCCTATCGCGATAAGTTATTTTTGAATCGTTGTAAACTATCCAAGACGTTTTTTTTTCTTCTGACTTAACCGAACCTCTGATCCCCCACCAGCACAAGGGTTAAAAACTAATTGTCGTTTATCCGCGTGAAGCCGTAGGGTTGCCATTTCTGCACCCCAGAAATACTTTCGTGGCTGCTTTTAGCAGCACAAGGGTTAAAAACGAATTGTCGTTTATTCGCGTGAAGCCGTAGGGTTGCCATTTATCTACTCTCCCGTTCAAAAGAGGGGCAACCGAGCCTCTGACCACCCACCGTGACATACGCTAGAGAGTACGGAGATACGTGCATATTAACCTCAATGCCTTGGAGTTACAAGAATTTTGAACTCGAGTAGGTCGTTAAAAGATCCCCCACCATGATAAGAGCTAGATAGAGCCAACCCTCGAGAATGACCTACGCAACCTATACGCTCGTGGCAGCACAAGGGTTAAAAACGAATTGTCGTTTATTCGCGTGAAGCCGTTGGGTTGCCATTTCTGCACCTCAAAAATCCTTACGCGAAGGGGTCCTGTTTGCAGCAAAACGGTTAAAATCCAATTGGCGGTTATTCGCTTGAAGCCATAGGCCTGCCATTTCTGGCGTCAAAATTATCTACTCTCCCGTTCCAAAAATTTGCCCGTACAAAGGCAGGAAACTCGAACGACCCGTATATATCAGCCAGTCTGTCGACTGGCTTAAATTGTTGATAAAGTGCAGGAATTTGAGGGCACGAAGACAATTTTAATGTTAGATCGAATAGTGTATTTCCAATTGGAAGTAAATAGGTATCAAAATCTACCAGTTGGTAATGTGCAAGTGAAAGAAGAGGTTGAAAGTGAAATCTAAAAGCTTCGGTTTTTGAAACAAATTTAAATTTATAAACGATGAGCGGTATTTATATATATTTGTATTTTAATATCAATGCAAAATAAACCCATGGCTTTCAAACATATTTTCTAAACGTTTAAAATTATAAATTATTTAACTTAAATCGCAATAGGTATCAAGCCTTTACGAAAAACATCTGGGTTTATTTCTAATAAGATTATTTTACAACCTCTTTAAAGTAATTATAAAATAAATTTTTGGCTATTCTCTTAAATTTATCCCCTTAAACTACAGTCTAGTAGCTTCAGACGATTCTTCAATTTGTCAGGCGCTATCAAAATAAGAGTATATACTTTAATAATGACGATTGAAAGTTTGGGAAAATATTCAGTATTAGGAAACATGAAATTGAATTTAGGAACTTCAGCTAGAGACTCTATAGGTGGAGTCTCACTTAGAAAAAGGGGCAAGGTTAAAAATTACAACTAGTTAGTTTAGTTACTCGCATCTTTCGATCCAAACAGTTAGGAAAGGTACATACGCGCCACGTGATTTTTGTAGACCAGGGATACCCTAGACTTAGGTATCGCCCTCTATCTCTCTCTCTCTCAAGCGCAGAAGGATGAGCACATTTGCATGGTTTTCCTTGAGGGGTAACCGTAACCATGGTAACCACTGAACACCCAAGTTCCGTGTTTGCCTAACACCTTATTGGGTCTCCCTGGTTTCGGGTCTCTAGTTGCTGTAGACTAAGATAAAGGTGACTAGAGTGTAGATAGACACAAAACAGAACTGTAACGACTCAAAATCTGACCCGATTTCTCGCTAACACTTCAGTTTTGGTATCGTGACACACCACAATAACATTGTGGAGTTCAAACAGGAAGTACCCTATACGAATCCAAAGTAATCAAAAAAATATCTTTCTTCAGGATGCCTGGTTTCTATCTTTTTCCATCTCTTATGTACAGTGTTCTGATAAGTCTGTCATAAATTAAATGGTGCTTTCTTTGAGGAGAAAGTATCGTAGAAAATGGGAAACAACATTTAGTTACGGCAGAAGTATATAATACTTTTCTTTGAGAGAAGTGTACCACAAAACGGGGAAAGTGTAACGTCACTCTTCCCAAAGAGCAAGGTTACTAAACCGAATAATACGCGATAAATAGTTCACTCATCATTACTCTATTAGAGCTTAACTATTTGCCAAGGCGCATGCGCTTGTGGATTTTTGTCAAACGTCAAGACAATCAAGGTTTGTGGGTTGATTGCTGAGAATTTAGTACGGTGCGATGCCCATCTGAAGTTTCATGAGCAGAGGAGCAAACAAAAAGGATGAACCTGGCAATAACTAAAGTATTAAGAGGAAGCAGAGTGTTATCATTCTGGTTACGTAGATATGCGCCCCAAACCTTGGCCCTTATAACAAGGAAATATCCACATTAACATTACTTCACCACCGTACGCACACTTCTACCCATTTATTAGTACACTTGTACTAGATAAAGGTTCACTTGTACTAGATAAAGGTTCACTTGTACTAGATAAAGGTTCACTTGTACTAGATAAAGGTTCACTTGTACTAGATAAAGGTTCACTTGTACTAGATAAAGGTTCACTTGTACTAGATAAAGGTTCACTTGTACTAGATAAAGGTTCACTTGTACTAGATAAAGGTTCACTTGTACTAGATAAAGGTTCACTTGTACTAGATAAAGGTTCACTTGTACTAGATAAAGGTTCACTTGTACTAGATAAAGGTTCACTTGTACTAGATAAAGGTTCACTTGTACTAGATAAAGGTTCACTTGTACTAGATAAAGGTTCACTTGTACTAGATAAAGGTTCACTTGTACTAGATAAAGGTTCACTTGTACTAGATAAAGGTTCACTTGTACTAGATAAAGGTTCACTTGTACTAGATAAAGGTTCACTTGTACTAGATAAAGGTTCACTTGTACTAGATAAAGGTTCACTTGTACTAGATAAAGGTTCACTTGTACTAGATAAAGGTTCACTTGTACTAGATAAAGGTTCACTTGTACTAGATAAAGGTTCACTTGTACTAGATAAAGGTTCACTTGTACTAGATAAAGGTTCACTTGTACTAGATAAAGGTTCAATAATATTCTTATATTGAAGACTAAGGCTGATATATCTTACTGTGACTGTTTCCTTGATCTAGAGGTCAGTGTTTGGGAGGCAATTTCTCCGTAAAGAAATGTTGTAGACCCCATATGTTCTTTGACACTTTCCACTAAGTTTGACCCTAAGAACACACCCTTTAATTTATCGAAGTCTTATTAGATACACCCTGTATGTGAAAAAAGACTGCCAACCAAAGACTTTTTCAACTCTTGACCCAAGCTGGGGTCAGCGGGTCTCCTAAGCTTTTCTTTTGATTATTTTATTAATATCGTCCCCTAAGGTTTTCCTCTTTCTATCCCTGACAACAGTTCTTTTATCGAAATGACTGAGCCGAAAGTGCGGCAATAAGGACGGAAGGAACACTCGAAGGAAATTTCCGTACTTGGTAGCCTCGCGCGTATTTTATGTATGAATGCCATCTTAGGGTTCCATGGGCTCGTATTTTTATACTGGGTCGTTATAAGCCCGCCAATTTGGCGATGGTGTAAAGGGTATAGTGGTGGTATGAGTTCATGACGCTACAGCCCAGTTCTATCTTTGTGAATTTGAACGTTCACAAGTCTTACACGGTTTAATGACTATAATATTACATTGCAATTAAAACAGGATTGAAATTAACCGATGGCATTATCGAAGTTTTACTGGTACTTATACCGATTTTAACAGATTATTTAAACTTAATGTGACAAACGATTTTAACAGATAACTTAAACTCAACGAGATAACCGATTATTCGACAAGAAAACCGATTACTTAAACTCGACGAGAATAAACGACAACGATTATTCGACAAGATAACCGGTTATTCGACAAGATAACCGGTTATTCGACAAGATAACCGGTTATTCGACAAGATAACCGGTTATTCGACAAGATAACCGACTATTCGACCAGATAACCGGTTATTCGACAAGATAACCGGTTATTCGACAAGATAACCGGTTATTCGACCAGATAACCGATTATTCGACCAGATAACCGATTATTCGACCAGATAACCGATTATTCGACCAGATAACCGATTATTCGACCAGATAACCGATTATTCGACCAGATAACCGATTATTCGACAAGATAACCGATTATTCGACAAGATAACCGATTATTCGACAAGATAACCGATTATTCGACAAGATAACCGATTATTCGACAAGATAACCGATTATTCGACAAGATAGCCGATTATTCGACAAGATAACCGATTATTCGACAAGATAACCGATTATTCGACAAGATAACCGATTATTCGACAAGATAACCGATTATTCGACAAGATAACCGATTATTCGACAAGATAACCGATTATTCGACAAGATAACCGATTATTCGACAAGATAGCCGATTATTCGACAAGATAACCGATTATTCGACAAGATAACCGATTATTCGACAAGATAACCGATTATTCGACAAGATAACCGATTATTCGACAAGATAACCGATTATTCGACAAGATAACCGATTATTCGACAAGATAACCGATTATTCGACAAGATAACCGATTATTCGACAAGATAACCGATTATTCGACAAGATAACCGATTATTCGACACGATAACCGATTATTCGACACGATAACCGATTATTCGACACGATAACCGATTATTCGACACGATAACCGATTATTCGACACGATAACCGATTATTCGACACGATAACCGATTATTCGACACGATAACCGATTATTCGACAAGATAACCGATTATTCGACACGATAACCGATTATTCGACACGATAACCGATTATTCGACACGATAACCGATTATTCGACACGATAACCGATTATTCGACAAGATAACCGATTATTCGACAAGATAACCGATTATTCGACAAGATAACCGATTATTCGACAAGATAACCGATTATTCGACAAGATAACCGATTATTCGACAAGGTAACCGATTATTCGACAAGGTAACCGATTATTCGACAAGGTAACCGATTATTCGACAAGATAACCGATTATTCGACACGATAACCGATTATTCGACACGATAACCGATTATTCGACACGATAACCGATTATTCGACACGATAACCGATTATTCGACACGATAACCGATTATTCGACACGATAACCGATTATTCGACACGATAACCGATTATTCGACACGATAACCGATTATTCGACAAGATAACCGATTATTCGACACGATAACCGATTATTCGACACGATAACCGATTATTCGACACGATAACCGATTATTCGACACGATAACCGATTATTCGACACGATAACCGATTATTCGACACGATAACCGATTATTCGACACGATAACCGATTATTCGACACGATAACCGATTATTCGACACGATAACCGATTATTCGACACGATAACCGATTATTCGACACGATAACCGATTATTCGACACGATAACCGATTATTCGACACGATAACCGATTATTCGACACGATAACCGATTATTCGACACGATAACCGATTATTCGACACGATAACCGATTATTCGACACGATAACCGATTATTCGACACGATAACCGATTATTCGACACGATAACCGATTATTCGACACGATAACCGATTATTCGACACGATAACCGATTATTCGACACGATAACCGATTATTCGACACGATAACCGATTATTCGACACGATAACCGATTATTCGACACGATAACCGATTATTCGACACGATAACCGATTATTCGACAAGATAACCGATTATTCGACACGATAACCGATTATTCGACACGATAACCGATTATTCGACACGATAACCGATTATTCGACACGATAACCGATTATTCGACACGATAACCGATTATTCGACACGATAACCGATTATTCGACAAGAAAACCGATTACTTAAACTCGACGAGAATAACCGATAATTTGAACTGAACGATATTAGCCTATTATTAACTAAATGAAATCTATATCGACCGATTTAAACAAAAGATTATTAACCAATTGATTAATCGGTAAAATCAGTAAATTAAATTCGAACCGATTAATCGGTAAAAATCAGAAAATTAAATTCGATTCGATTAATCGGTCACTGATACAGACATCAGATAGGTTTGAGCATATCACGGATTGAAACCAAAAGTTTTAAAATGTGAAGGGCCCATTTAAGCTCTATACGACATTTGAATTCTTATTTACAGAATTTGATAACGTACTTTTATGTTTTAATTCACTTTTGTTTTTAGGTTGGAAAAACTATATTTTTCCTAGAAAAAGGGAAAGAAAAATAACCCCAAACAAAAAATCATTTGGTTCTGTAAAGGACGTTTTGAGGAATAACGTCGAGTTAGGAAGTAGCAGCTGTTCTTTTCGCATCAAAGCCTTAAGTGGCCTATCCTAAGGCTTATTTCAAGCGGACCATCCATCAGAAATCGAGAGGTGATGAAACGAGCGGAAACAGAGAAAGTGTACTACGCCAGACCATGCCCAGAATATTCGGAGTGAAAAAAAAATACTCCAACAGGTTATGAATGGGTGCGGTGAGGGTTCGACAAATCCTTTCAACAACTTTAACCCCAATCGACCCGTAATCAACTCCAAGGCGCCTGTTTCTAATCACCTTTAACCTCTTTTAAACAAAACGGGATAAATAAACAGAAGACAGGATACGTTTTCAAAGGGCTTATGTTGAGGCAGGAAACGACGAACCTGTCGCGAATAACATAAATCTAGATCGGAACTACAACGGCGAACTACGCGCTTTAAAATTGCTCCCGAATTTGGGCCTAATCTACAGATACTCACTATAATTTTAATTTATTTTTCTTTCTTCAATATTTTGAATTTTTAAAATATTCTGAAACGTCTTGGAAGTTAAATTTTTCCTCCTTATAAACCTCAGTTATACAATTCGTTTATAAGATATGTTCAATAAGTATGACCAAAAAGTGATATCTAGTTTATTAGGGAGAATGTTTAAGATGCCATATTCGCGCGCCATAGTCCCAGTCCCCCTTTCAAAATACAAGGGGGGACGTAAAAAGAGGCCGGGCTACTTCGCCTCTCCTCAGTCGGGAAATACGTAATTTTCGTCATTCGCGTCGCGCTGACCTGAGTTTTCAAGAACCAATGAGATGCTGGTTGTAATTTAGAAGCGCAGGTTAACTCCAGACCTACGTTTGGACTGGAGATAAAGCTGGAAGTTTGGCGAATTTAAACTTTCTCCCTAGTAAACTAGATATCACTTCTTGGTATGACATTACCTATACTTCGCAATGCTAGAGACTTACAGACAGCTAGTTCGAGAACGACCAGCGAGAATTGACTACACTCGGTTTTGCAGTCCATCGTCCTATTTATTCTGTACTAAGCCTTTGACAGAGCCTCACCAGGCGTCGCTTTACCTTGAATCTATGACGTTTCACCTAAGTCACTTCATCCCAAGCTCTCATTAACCAGTGACAAACTTATGGAACGTATCATATGAACTTATGCTAACATATTATGGAAATTCGAATAAAATAATATTGTTTTTTACTTTCGGCACTTTCCTCGTGCTTATTTATATAGCTTGATTCCATCTAAATCCGGTGCACACGTACAAGATAGATCAACTTTTGAGTTGAACCACAAAGTTTCTTCCAAGAAATCCTTTTTGAAAACCTATTTTTAGATGGAGTGCTAGTCTCAGACGATGATTACAAAATATCGTGCTTCGCTTAAGTAAAAGTTTCCGGTATAAGCCTTACTGGTCAAAGAGTATTGCAGAGGCTTTTTTGATAGATGAATATATCGCGTAATTTTTAGAGGTTGAAATGGTGCAAGGTTCTATCTATATCGTGCAGCTTTGACGTTTATGATATTTCGGAGGTATTTGGGGGACTAGGTTAGTTATTTTTATCGAATTTATTATTGGAGGTACGGGTATTAGAAAATAGTTTCAAGGCCGCGTTAAATATTTTTCGCGTGATAATTTTGTAATACTTTTTTATTTCGTTTTGAGGAAATAATTTATATTTTGCGGTCAGCCCTAAACTCTACAGTTTCTTTACGTGTCGGCAAATGTGGATAAGAGGGAAAGTATGACAAGTGCCATAGAGCCTGCGTTAAAAAACGCGGACATCAAAGTTTCGCCAATAACTATTTAGTTTACTAGTGACTGATGGATTTGCAAACTCGCGACTGAAAGTAGTTCAGACATTTATGCTCCTTGGTTTAACCATAGCCCACTCGATCACGCGCATCACGACGCAAGCTGCTCGCGCTCTAGCTAAATTACCGAGATTTGTTTTAAACGTATCTAGTTTTATGTGCTCTTCTATTGCTTCGATAACCTTACTTAAATCCATATTATACCTTCAAATACCTTTTAAAACATTACCAGCTACTCTGTCCTGACTACAAACACAAATCGAAGAAGTTCTAGCATGCACAATAGCAGACGACGGTAACCTCGTAACCGCGAATTAAGACAAGACCTATTTTAAGGGAGTGAACAGGCCCAGTATAGCTACGCTAATAAAACGGTCAACTACGGCGAAACTCTGATGACTCGCGACTTTTGGCCATTTTCATACTTTTTCACTCATCCACTTTTGGTGTCGGTTACTCGATAGAAACAGTTTCAAAAATTTGAACGTAGATACCGCAGTGTTTTAGGGATGATTCCTTAAAGTTAACTAAGAAACTGAAAGACGATACTTATTTAATTAAGGGGTCGTCCCTAAAACACTCCAATCATAACACAAAAACAGTGGCCTGGACTGAAAAATGTCATGGAACATTTTCGACTCAAAATCGCCCAAATAACATCCCCCTTTAATTTATGGCAGACTTATCAGAAACACCCTGTATAACTTGCCTATTATTTCTGAAAACTTGAAATAAAACGCGCAAACTCCTATAAGCATGCAATGTATTTCCCTTTCCAAAGGTCACTTAGATCAGGGAGTAGTAGAAAGGGAGTCTTATTTTGGGGTGAACTAGTATTCATCTCGACGAGCCTAGACTCCTCCCTCAGTGGGAGAAAGGGTTAATTTGGTTCCTTATTGTCACGTGGGT
The DNA here is from genome assembly GCA_019434445.1 of Phalangium opilio. Taxonomy (NCBI): domain Eukaryota; kingdom Metazoa; phylum Arthropoda; class Arachnida; order Opiliones; family Phalangiidae; genus Phalangium; species Phalangium opilio. Next base: position 408,938 of record JAEQBA010002262.1, on the reverse strand, counting down.
TACTGTTTGTATATTGAGCTACTATTATGCGCCATCTCTCCAAAAACACAAAATGTACTCTTTTCAAAAAGTCTCGTATTGATTTCCCAACTACAGCCAACCATGGATGAAAAAAAACTAACAGGGATAAATCACGGCGGTAAAATGTTTGTTCGAAACGCACCCTCGCGGCCGAAATTATAAGAACCGGAAACATTCAATTTACCGATTCAATCACGGGGTCAAGTCGGTTGTTGTTTCGTCTGCTTTTTGTACCCACGTAATCGTAACCGGGAATGTTTGCTGTTCTCGCGGTTACGGCGAGCTCAGCCGCCGGCGGCTCGGGAATCGGGATACCGCTGATACCTAGCCAAGGCTTAGTGTAGTTTTCGTCGAGTCTACTATAATTCGCAGAGCTATTTTTCTGTTGGAATTAGGGAACTACTATAAATATTGAGTATAGTGTCTGAAATATTCTTTAGTTAAAACTATTCACAATAAGAAAGATTATTTGGGAGTAAGGCACGAAGATCTTATCAATCTGGGTAGCTTTTGCTTGGCCTATTTAAGGCGCCGTGTATCTGTTTTTTACGAGAATGTTTTCTATTCCCGCGGCTACGGGGAGCTTAGCCGCCGGCGGCTCGGGAATCGGGATTCCGCTGATACCTAGTCAAGGCTTAGTGTAGTTTTCAAGTCTACTATTATTCGCAGAGCTATTTTTCTGTTGAAATTAAAAAAAAAAAACTTATAATATTTAGTTGAAGACTTTAAATGACTCGAAAAGTTTCGAAACTTTAGCTTTAAAACGTTGAATATAACGTATGCAAGTTACCAACCCTAACAAATCATACGAAGATTCTCAAACGTCTAAAGTTGGAATCGACATTTTTAAATTAAAGTTCCCGAGGTTATCACGAGATGGCAAAATTTCTATAAATCTACTTCCGAATTTGAATCGGTAAATGAGTTAAAAAAATAAAATCGAAATCAAATCTGGCAGCCTTGTTGGTAACAAACGTGTTTCCCTCTTAGTAATGTAAAGTCTACGAGTTTGATTTATCCCTGTTAGTTTTTTTTCATCCATGAGCCAACCGACGCTTTTCCCTTATGAAGATTCTCACGAGAGGGCAGTTCGTAGTGAGAGTTTGCGGGAACTCTGCTGCTTCTTGCCATGTGACAAGACATAACCAAGGTTTCTCTTTCTTCCGCTGTGAGAGATAATATTTACGGTTGCCAGTTGGAACTTGGAAAATCGCGTACAAATTATATCCTTTTCTACCTCTCCCTGCTTAGATTGAAACAAAGTGCAATGAAATCAGGACCTTAGCAACTACAGAAAGATATCACGAAATACATTTAAGAAGCCAATAAAACTATAGACAGGCGGATACTTATACCACCAGCCCTTATATATCTTTCTCATATTCACCGTTTCATATTGAGGGCGGACGTCTCGTTTGACCGACAGTATGATGGGTCCTTAACCAAAATCACTTCCTCGATGACCGATCCGGCGTCAGATCTCGTTAAGAAAGAAAAGAAAGGATGCCCGTGATGAAGATGAGAAACGTGCGGGTTGACGGCTTAAAGAAAACGTGTCGACGGATGCATCATAATCGATTAGCCGAAAATAGCCTAAAGCATCCCCTCCCTATTCGTTAAGAGAAACGCGACTCGTCATCAATCAGAAATAAGCATGCCCATCTAAATCGATTCTTGCTGCTCTTTAAAACCATAACTTGGAAGTACAAACCTAAGTCTTAGCTAAATAACTTTGGGGTTTTCTCAAGATAGTTTAAACAGAAGTTGAGGAATTTGCCTATATCTAGCCTATATCAAAGCGGAAGTTCTGATTGACTGAGTGCTAACAAAAGGGTATAATGGAAGAAGGAGGACACTCTGTTCTATTATGAGACTAAGGTCACTCTCATGATGCAACAGCGCAGGCGCCAACAGAAATAAGATAGAATTTCCCTTCTGAGTTTCATCGAAATTCTCTATAAGAATAGCTGTTGTAATTATCTTAATAACATCAGAAGGAGATAATAGAAGAAGGATGACGCTCTATCCTCTTAATACTTTAGTTACGTAACAAGATTCTTCGCAGGCTCATCCTTTTTGTGTGCTCTCCTGTTCATCAAACTTCAAATGGGCACTACACCGTGGAGTGAATTCTATAAGTGTTTGGTACTAAATCCTCGGCAATCAACCCATAAACCTCGTCTTGACGTGGGACCAAAATCCACAAGCGCGCCTTGAAAAATAGTTAAGCATTAACTATTATCGCGTATGAGATATGGTTTAGTAGCCTTGCTCCAAATGTTCTGATATTGGGAAGAATCATGTTACAATTACCCCGCTTTCTGGTACACTTCTCTCGAAGAGAAGTATTATATACTTCTGGTGCTAAACAATGTCAAGACTTAACCACAAACTAGGAAGCTGAAATTTTGTAAAGACATTGACCTTAAGTGGTCCGTTCTTACGACAAAAGAACTTTCTAATCTGCTGCCATCTTGAAAAATGGCGGTAAGAAATGTAAACATACGCTTTCCTTCTGTAATAAAGTACCAACGTTTTAATCGATTTCATGAAGAATTCCTGTACATACATGTTCATTATATTCCATAGATGAACTTTGCGGATTCTTATTTGAATTTCGGAAAGAAAAGTAAACAAAACATCTTCAGCGGATCCCGTCTGTATGTTTTAATATTTACCTTAGCTATGACGGGCGACTTTTTTGTATAAAATGAAACATAAGCATGAGATAAGTGAAAGAAGAATGAAACGACTATGGTATTCGTTGAAACTTTCCATAAAATCTGAAGCGGGCTTGGAATCCCATCAAAAGTTCAACTAAGTCTTTGATCTCAGAAATAATGTCGTTAATGAATATTTGAATAAGATAAATTGGTAAGGTCTGCGCCAATTTCATATTAAAAACAAAGAACTCGATATAAAAGCGTATATCCGAAAATAATTTTTCAACGTAAAACATTCGAGCAAATGCGTGTATCGAATTTTCAATTGGACCTTATTCAAACGATATATTCTTTGACTGTATTGTAATCGAACGTCCAGTACAAAACGCGGCTGGAATAAACATCTGAATTCAAAATTTCAGAGAAAAACAAAATGTTTCTGGGCATCCGTACGCGCATTTTCTGTCAAAATGATTGAACTATTCCGCAACCGCTCCGTTCCGGATCCGCTCTAGACTCCAGAGTGTAACACTCACCTTAATGATCGTACCCTGCCGGCGTGCCTAAGAGTATTTTTCAGTGGCAGGCTGCTTTCGTTCCCTTAAATGGAAGGTCTCTAGCTGCGGCAGCTTCCCAAAATCCCATGCATCAGACACTTCGTTTTCCCCTTTATCCTGGAAATATATTCGTTTCTGCGCTGATGGCGCGCGGTTAATGGAAAGAAATAGGCCCGTAATGGTGGAGGAGCCGCCACCGACGCCGCCGTTGGCGTTATCCTAGCTTTAGAAGGGTTATGGAAACTGGCGACGAAACCTATTAAGTACTGATGGGGTGGAGTTAGAGGAGAGATGAAACAGAAGGAAATTAGCTTAATGGAATTGCGAAAGCCACGCGCGTAACGTGTACCGGCCACACCGCCAAAGGCCTTTCCGATTTGTACTCAAAACCTTATTTTCCTTATTGCTTTGATTCTATCTTTTAATTAGATTGAATAAGAGACGATGTATGTCATACGTCACGCGATGATTGGACGCAGACACGAACAGTGCGATAATATGTAATGGGAAAGAGATTTACAGACAGTGGTTGCGCCATTTCTATAGGCAAACGGTTAAGTTCCTCAAATGGTCTGTTGTTAGCAATGGAAATCATTCCTATTAGAAGTTTATATCCATCCCCCACGGACGTTCACATTAGAAGCCTCAACAGCTAAGCGTTAGTGATGAATTTTTATTTTACTGCGACAGGAGCGCGTGATGCGGAATTTCCAAGATCCAAAAATCCACTAGATAAAAGGGGTGTCGTAACTTTTGCGAGAGCCAATGAGAGATCAAGGGGCAATAGGGAAGATATCCCTCTGATAAAAAAGAAATAAAATAAGAGGCTTTAGGCCCAGGGAAAGTTTTTTAAATCGAATTTTGATCCGATAGAGTTATGATGACGTCAATACCATTTAAAAAATGTTTTCCCCCAATAATATCATCACATCTCGACATTACAAGAGGAAACAATTTCCACTCCAATGCGTACTAAATAAGGGAGCTTTCGGAAAATTTTATAAAGCACTTCTTTCAAGCCATGTTCACACACACACGGGAAACCGGCTTAAAGCGATTCAAAACGCTTACATAGATAAGTAGGAACAAAGCTGACACTCTAGGAACTATTTAAAAACGCGGTTCATTGAAATTGCTTCGCGAACAAAACGGGGCTGGAGATTATAGTTTCTAGTTCTCAGGGATATGAGACTAGTTTTGAGGATATTTTCACTTGCCTTACCAGATAACACCAAAGGAAGTCCTAACAGACATCACTAATAAGAGTGTCGTAAAGTGCTGTTTAAATCGCTTCAAATTGGTTATAAAGAGGGTTTCAAAACTAGTTGGGAAAATCAGTTCTGATCCGACTCCTGTGTAAGTGTGAACATAGCTTTAGTAACTCCTTATATAAATAACTCCTGCTCATTTGAAATTGAGCTTGAAGAAAAGTACTGTCAATTACGATCTGGCTTGCGTTTTATAAAGACAAAGAAAATTCCTTCAGTATTCCAGCACAATGATTGCGAAACAACTGCAGGCTTATTTAGCAAAACAATACATTGTATCATTTCGTTAACTTAAAGGAATAAAACAGACTTTTTTCTTTTGTTTGAAATGAATTTAAAACAAATGAAAGAGATACCAAATGTTGCGCTTAATTATGTTAAATCGTTTGTTACTCCATTGATTATCCGTAAGTGGATACATGTAAACTGGACCAGCGTTTAAGTCCTGCTTTATGGGTGACAATTGACTTCGAATACTTCAGGACACATCTATTTTTTAAATCAGGCTTTGTTAAGATAAGAATTGTCTTTAAGTAAGCCGGTCAATTCACCGTATGGATACTGCCGTAACCAGAAGTGAGATGAGACCAGAAGTACTGAGCTTACCAAATTCTTCACTCGGCGAAGGTGAAAATTCTTGATAACACAAGAGCGGTTGGCCCTCTAGTAGCGGTTTCTGAATTTTCCCTCCAAAACGTGAGGCGCTCGCGGTGGTAGACGGCCGAACTAGATTCAAGGAGCCGCGTCCGTGTTCGGCCGCTTTAGGTTGAGGGGAAGGGGGTAGGAAATGTTTTTGGAACTCGACCAATTTTTTTCTCAGTAGTGTAGGCGCGTGGGAAGCGGCATAAAATCCTCAAATTTGTTCACTAGTGCCAGGATCTACTATCAATGCTAGAGCCCTTCACTTCTAGTCTCATCTCACTTCTGCCGTAACGGATAAAATGCGTTTTCGGGAAATGACTATTAGGGCATCGCGGTTATGAGAGCTAGCTATCCATTTTCCAAGGTGATCGCGGAGTCAAACATTAGTAAAGCAGCTTTTAATAATATCAGCTAAATTTGTTGAAACGCTATTTCATATGTTAGGTTTTGAAAATATTTACCCGTCATTTTCAAAGATGACGACTGATTGTAAATATATTTATTAGCGAGCACCTACTATTAAAGAATAACGTTTCCATCAAATTTCCGCATCTTAAAGTGAAAGTGGTTTGCGTTTAGCGTTCATCATCAGTCATTCACGTTTGGTCGTGGTTCTGTTTTGCTTTTAACAACTTAAAAGAAAATTAATCGAACTTAATTAAGACTGTTAAAACTTGTGGTATTTGAACTTCTAAACTTTTGCCCTTTCATATAGAGTGCTAATTAAATTTTGGAATGTCTTTCGAAGCTGTACATCCCCTCATCTACAGTTCAACACAAATTTTCCAACTACTTTGTTTGCTGAGGAGATTTAAGGCGTAAAATAAAACACAACTCTTCTAGGGTCACTTACCGAGAGAGTTCTTCTGAGAAACGGTTCTTATTACCGCTCAATTAACTATTAATTAGAAGTGGAGTTCGTGAGACCCCAGGCGGAAAGTAGAAAAATTCTCTTTACCATACTTAGACCCGTGAGTAGTTTATTAAATGGCGACTTTGTAAAGCTAAATTCCCACTCGACCGAAAAATACCGACGGAAATCAAGCAGCTGACGTTAGAAATTTGAACTTACACCGGACTCCAGCGGTAGACCGTTCACACTCTGACCGAATTTTGAGTTTAGCGGTAGACGTTTTGGGTCACGTGGACATATGGGAATGGTTTCTCGACGGCGCTAAATGACATATCTACTTTCTTTCTTGGTGGCATTGTTTGCAAAAAGCCCTGGTCAACTACTTGTAAGAGAAAATATTCAATTAGTCTAATCATTTATTGAAGTTTTGAATAAATTAATTGCTTTAATGGCGATTGTCCTAATTTTATTTCGATTAATAGAAATTTTTCGATTAATCGAATTTTTTTTCGATTAAAAGAAAGGTTTTGATTTTATCGAATTCTGTTTCGATTAAAAGAAAGGGTTTGATTTTTATCGAATTTTGTGTCAATTAATAGACATTTTTTTGGATTAATCCAATTTTGTTTCAATTAGCAGAAAATTTTTGATTTATCTAATTTTGTTTCTATTAATAGACATATTTTGGTTTATTCGAATTTTGTTTCGATTAATAGATATTTGTTTGATTATTCGAATTTTGTTTCGATTAATAGATATTTGTTTGATTATTCGAATTTTGTTTCGATTAATAGATATTTGTTTGATTATTCGAATTTTGTTTCGATTAATAGATATTTGTTTGATTATTCGAATTTTGTTTCGATTAATAGATATTTGTTTGATTATTCGAATTTTGTTTCGATTAATAGACATTTGATTAATCGAATTTTGTTTCGATTAATAGACATTTGATTAATCGAATTTTGTTTCGATTAATAAACATTTGATTAATCGAATTTTGTTTCGATTAATAGACATTTGATTAATCGAATTTTGTTTCGATTAATAGACATTTGATTAATCGAATTTTGTTTCGATTAATAGACATTTGATTAATCGAATTTTGTTCCGATTAATAGACATTTGATTAATCGAATTTTGTTTCGATTAATAAACATTTGATTAATCGAATTTTGTTTCGATTAATAAACATTTGATTAATCGAATTTTGTTTCGATTAATAGACATTTGATTAATCGAACTTGGTTTCGATTAATAGACATTTGATTAATCGAATTTTGTTTCGATTAATAGACATTTGATTAATCGAATTTTGTTTCGATTAATAGACATTTGATTAATCGAATTTTGTTTCGATTAATAGACATTTGATTAATCGAATTTTGTTTCGATTAATAGACATTTGATTAATCGAATTTTGTTTCGATTAATAGACATTTGATTAATCGAATTTTGTTTCGATTAATAGACATTTGATTAATCGAATTTTGTTTCGATTAATAGACATTTGATTAATCGAATTTTGTTTCGATTAATAGACATTTGATTAATCGAATTTTGTTTCGATTAATAGACATTTGATTAATCGAATTTTGTTTCGATTAATAGACATTTGATTAATCGAATTTTGTTTCGATTAATAGACATTTGATTAATCGAATTTTGTTTCGATTAATAGACATTTGATTAATCGAATTTTGTTTCGATTAATAGACATTCGATTAATAGAATTTTGTGTCGATTAATAGACCCTTTTTGATTAATCGGATTTTGTGTCAATTAATAGACCCTTTTTGATTAATCGAATTTTGTGTCAATTAATAGACCCTTTTTGATTAATCGAATTTTGTGTCAATTAATAGACCCTTTTGATTAATCGAATTTTGTGACAATTAAAAGACATTTTTTGGATTAATCGAATTTTGTGACAATTAAAAGACATTTTTTGGATTAATCGAATTTTGTGACAATTAAAAGACATTTTTTGGATTAATCGAATTTAGTTTCGATTAATAGACATTTGGATTAATCGAATTTTGTTTTGATTAAAAGACATTTTATTATTCGAATCGCTTTAAAACCCAAGTCAAATACCACAATCCGCAAAACTCTATAAGGTAAAATAAATACCATCAACACTGTTTTGAATTCGCAAATAGTCTACGGGAAGTTTCCGAATACGAAATGTGTGACGCTGGGTTTAAGGAGTGTAAGAAGAAAAGAGAGTTGATCTGTACAGTCGTAGATCCCAAAAGGATTTCACGGATTTCCCCTGGACTTTCTTTTCACGACATTCCGCTCCAAATGACGCGAAAACATAAAAGGCCTTTAGCTTAACACGCCCTCATTCCTTCAGTGCTAAATAGGAGAAAAATAGTTCAGTCGTGTAACTAGAACGGCCGAGCGAACTTTGATAGAAGAAACAGCTTAGACTATCTTATTCTATGGTGTCAAGTGGAATATAATAGCATCAAGAATTCACGGGTTACTACTCCTATTTGTTTCTCGTTACGAAAGGAAAGTTGAACTAAACGCATCGACATTAGAACTCAATTATTAAAAATGAGTTGAGAAATACGTTTATGGTGACAGAGGCGCGTTCAGACTTTTGATAAAAACTTACTTTCGTTAAACTTTTGATATAAAAACATAAAATGTACTAAATCTACAAACTTATTTAGTCTTTTGACGAGTCTGGGAAAAATAATGTTTAAACTAGTAATTGGGTTATTGGGACCAGTGACCCCTTCTAGTGTCCGAAGTAATAGTTTTCCTATTGATTTGCAATTAATAAACTGGTCCCGACGAGCCGTAACCCCACTTCTTGAATATAAAAACCGGTCCAAAAATATTATAAACTGGTTTTGGAGAAGAGGAAGTGTGCTATTTCCCATAATGTGAATTTTTACCTCTCCGAGTGATGATGACGTCACGGAGAGGTATTACACTGGACGTATCTGTGTGTGTGTCTGTCACCGCATTCGCGGTTGGCAAATCGGAGCAAACCTTTGAGCAAACGTGTTCGCAGATAGTCTGGCTTCTACTCCCATCGTTAGGGTTAAGATGTACACGGCAATCGGCTAGGGTTACGAGAAACTTCTAGCCTCCCAATGACAGGCTTCCACCAAAGAATCACGCAATCGCGGGTTTTCTTGTCATTTATTGTAAAACAATCGCCTTATATACCATAAATTTCCAAAAAGTGTTGAAGAGTCATACGCTAGAATTCAAACGTCAACAATAGCTATGTTTAAAATGATTTCAGAAATTTCTTTCTTAAAACGATTTAACTAGAATTAATGACGATTAAAATAATATCAATTATATTTATTTAAGAAAAGTTCTTAATTGCATCTCGACTCGGAGAAGTTATTTTGGTTTCCCAGCTTGTTAAATTATTGTTTTCCTCTAGAACATTAATTCAACTTTTTTTATAACCTTTTTTAAGTCAAAATATGTGTGAGCTGGAAACGTTTATTTAGGAATTACACGACTATTTGGAGGAGAGGGTAGTTTTAATTTAGCGCGCATCTTCTATAGTGAAGGGAACAGAGCAAAACTTTCATATTGCCCCTATAGAAATCCTGCTATATAACTAGACGAAAATTAGTACTATGCCCTTTATCCCTTTATGGTCGTGAGTTAGGGCTTCTAGTCCCAATCTAATTAATCCAGAAAGCAATAAAAGAGGAAGCTGCCTTTGATTAGAAATATAACGGAGTTATGCCTCCCTGGGATTATTATTATTCTTATAACTACCCTGCACGCGAGTGGGTAGGACAGATATCTCACTTAATAACGTTTTCTTTTTTACTCAGAATCTGTACTAAAGCCGAAACCAATGCAATGCGTTATTTGCTATCTTTCCAAAACACTGCGTTCCCTGGATTTTTCTTCAGTGGCCTTTACTTATAAAATTAGGAGTAATATGGTATTGCCATCCGAGAGCGATGACTTCGTTTACGGAAACGACATCACTTTTATGCGCTGTTTATCCGGAAAGCCAAGCTCTTTTTTAAGCTGACAAGAACAAGTACTATAAAACCGAGTATAATAGACCCTTTTCAAAAGGGTAGTATCTGGATCCAAAGACGTTAGAAGGGGCTTCAGAGTTACCAGTCCCTTTATTGAACGAAACCATATCTACCCAACCGGATAAAACCAAGTCCAACCATACCTAAAGCTAAGGAGGATGGGTTCGTTTTGTCATCATGAACATTAATTCGATGAAATGAATTGAAAAAAATTCAAATAAACTTTTGGATCATACCAACGCAGCGTACAAGTCAACAGACAGGCAGATCGAGAAATATTCACAGACTCTACAATCCTGGGGTTTAAATCCGGCACTAACCGGAAAGTTTCTTCACCAGGCTTCGGAATAAGACGAGTCTACAAGTCCAAAACTAGATTATTAGTTCGTTGGACCACTTTTTAAGCTCAAACCACAAGTCTTACTAGTCCCAAGGAGAACTTTAAAAATTCCGACTGAAGGGTACTGGTCTTTGCGACTAGTTTAATTATTAAGACAAAATGCAGGGGTCACAAGTCTGGAGGACTCGCGGGAGGACCCGTTAGGAAAATATCCTTATTTCGAAATTAAATCGACTGTCTCCTACTCAGTAGCGTCGCTAGGGTTTGAAATTTGGGGGGGCTAAATCTGGGCAAACTATTTTAAAGTTATTATGAGAACTTAATATAAACAAGATGGCCCAATGGCTGGGACTTAATAGTAGCCACATCGTTACCTATTTAATTTGCACATAAATAAAAAGAAAAAAATTCAAAGACCCTAAACAAAAAATCAGAAGTGTCCGACCCTACAGTGGTAGCGTGTCTTACTGCTGCGCCAGCCAGCCGGATTCAATTCCCGGGTGCGGTGTGAAAATTTTTTAATTAAAATAAAATCTCTAACTGAGCTCAGCTACCACTATTGGTTCCATTTAAGCTAAAATCTGACGATAACGTAAGCGAAAATCCCGGCCAGTACTACTACGGCTCGGGTCAAACTAAGAGCCTATCGTATACTACGATGTCGCTAAAAATTGCATGGAAAATGTGTAGACCTTTAAAACTATCCGTAAATTTGTGTCAACATGAAATTTTTCGTATTTTAAAGATGTACAACCTTTTATTGATAAGCACTACGGAACCGATTATGAAGGATTTTCACTCGTCTTAGGTTTATTTTTAGTTTTGGTTAGCTTTTAGTCCACACTATTGGGGCTCCCTTCGAAAGAACATGAAACATTTTACTTGTCTCCATCTGTTTTTTTCTTCAAAATTTTACTGTTTGATATTGAAAATTTTTTATATATTGCTACAGAATTTTAGGTTGCTAACAGCAATTTTTTGGTAGGGTTTACGGATTATTTTGGGGGGGCTAAGTTTGGAATTTGGGGGGGCTATAGCCCCCCCAAAAAAGGCCTAGCGACGCCACTGCGAGTCCTACTCTAGTACTGCCAAAAAAATCCAAGTGCAATTCGAAATACCGTAACAGTATCGCTTCTTTCTGAGATCACATAAAAATCAATCACACATCCACCTAGTCAGAGAGGGTCTCCGTATAAACTTTCTAAGGTGAAAAGCTAAAATTAAATTATTCTTTTATGATCAGGTTGCGTTCAATGAATTATTTTCTATTCAAAGCGTACAATTAGATACTAAAACTTAAGGTAATAACATCAATCACAAAGTTACGAGTCAAGGAAAGACCATCAATACACGGAAAACGTAATTTTCTGACTGTCAGAAGCTTCGCGCTTGTCCTTGGCACGTGTAAAATTAAAAAAGAGGTCAATATAGAATCGACCGGGCTATATATAGTCCTGTGTCAGTTTGAGAAATTTCGAAGATTTTTCTGCCGTGCCTTGGACCAGGGGAATTTTGTAGCCTGATGAATCTGTCAGATCGGAAAAGGACACCAGGACTTTGCGTTTGACAGTACCCAATCTTTCACCTCGTCCTCGCTATCTCGTACAAGTTCTCAATGTAGCGTCACCTCCATTTGTCGTTTCGACGAGAAAGTTAAGCGAAGGAGAGCAGCGATGGGTTCTAAAGAAACTTTTTCCTAGAGAGTTTTCTTTCCTTATGCTAAAGACCACATGGAGGACTGTGTTGTTTGCTCATTGTATCTGGTCTTTGGCTCAGATGAAGTTAAGTTAAATATTAGAGACATCCAGATGATATAAAATTGCGAAAAATTTGCTACTCTATAAGCCTTTTTTCTCAGCTTTTTTGTTAGAACCGTCATAGTTTTTCGAGCTGGCAGCACTGTTGGTTTTCTTTGAAAATGTTTGAAAGGCGCAAGCCGACTATAAATGTTTACATCCAAGATTGTGCGCGCCAGTGTGCGCGCTAAAGATAGTGAATGATTTACAGATCGTAACCCTACTTTTTATCCGCTAAGACAATCAACGTAAAAAAATATGGACTGAAGCAATTGGCCATGAAATTCCATACCCAAGAAAGAAAATGGCCGGAGAAGGTATGTTATCGATTGGGCGTGTTATCAAAACAGCATTGTCCAAAACGGCATTTTCATAAACGCGTTTGCCATTATAGCCATTTCTCGTTTTAGCGCATTTTGATTACAGCGTTTATATCTTGAGCGTACGAAAGTACGCCTTTTCCAAAATATTGCTGTTTATCTGCATTAACTTCCCAAAATAATATGCCTTTTCCAAAAAATTATATTTTATATTTACTTCCGATAAAACATTACTCCTTTTTGCATAATATTGTTCTTTGTCCTATATACTTAATATGATAGATATTTCCCTTCCTATGAATCACAGTTTGGGCGGAAACAGCAACCGCTGTTTTGGGAAATAGCGCTGTATTGAGAAACGCAGAAACAGCAACCGCGGTTTTCCTTCCACGCGGTTTTGCAAACCGCTGTTTTAGGAACCGCTTTATTCCAAAACGCTCTTTTGAAAACCGCCCAACTACCCGTGAACCGCCGGAGAAGAGGGTTTATTAGTTCCATTGCTTGGGGTAAACCTTTACGATTAAAAAGAAATATGGTAGAATATACTAGGCCTAGTTTATGACATTCAACAACGAAATAATGTAAGATGGATGTCGGATCATATAGTTTAGTGTCAGAAACGTATCTTGGATATGTGGGCATTCGAAAGGGTCATTTTCAACCTACCAAAGATCATCTTCAGCACCATCTTCCTGGGCTACGAAAAGGCTTGCTCAAAGTTCAAAACCACGTAGAAGAGGTGCAGAAAATGTCCCTTTTTAGCGTCAGTATGTGGTGTTACCATAATCAAAAAAGGTTATCATGGGCAATGGTTGTATGAACGTTTTAAGGATTAGATTCAGTTCAGTCAGCAGTCGCAATTTACGATGTCGAAAATTAATCAGAATGTTTACAGCCGCACGGTTTTCTCTAAACACATAAGTATATCTTACACAGCAATTTTGAATTTCAGTTTCAAACTGTGAATGACAACTGTCCAACGATAGGAAAGATGAAGGCAATCCGACTCACTATTTGCAAGCCAATTCAGCATACGTTGAAAACGTTTGGTCAGTAGTTCAACACAGAGACAAACGTATTCCGAATAACAATTAAGATTTACAGCTAGTGTCTTAAAACTCAAATAATTATCTGCCACAAAACTGTTTTCAAGCACTTTGCATGTCGTTTCGTAAACGATTAACGAAATATTTGCTGAAATAAATGGGAATTAATAAGGAGACAGATTTTTACAATGATGCCTGTGTTTCGTTAATAAAAGCCACAGTTCATCTATGGTTAGTAGTGAATCATATTTCTTAAGTTACGAAACACCCTTTTGCAATAAGAAAACATCTCGGGAAACCATAGAAACATGAGACCCATGCACAACCTTGAAACAAAAAAAAAAAAAAGAAATCGAAATTTTTAACTTTGAACCTTTCTGAAATACATTCCCAAAATACCCGCGATAGCACCAAAGGCGCTATTCATATATTCTCACCAAGGTCTCATGTTCACGTTTTTGGAAGTCATTTCTTCCGCTTTTCGCGAGCACGACAGATACAAAGATGATGGATGGATGGAAAAGGAAAGTGACTCTTTCACGAACGTAAGAACGTCTCTTCTTACGCCTCAACTTCGCCCGACGAGAAGGTTTCTTTAACGCGACAAAACTGCCATCAGGTCTGACAGAACTCGCAAAAAGGCTGAAACTCGAACGTTAAAGGAGAAGTGAATCTTCTCACGTGTCCTTTTGGGTGATAGATGCCCTAAATTTACACCGGTTCAATAAATATTGCGCGTACAGTTTCGTCATATCTTATACATGTGTAAGTGCTGTATAGATTTTATTTTGTATCCGCAGTAATCTTGGAAAATAATGGATTGAAAATTAATCAGAACCTCATAACCAAAAGTGTATAGAATAAAAACATAAAGTAACAATTCCCTGCCTTTATCTGTAGACGACATGTAAACTGAGAAGCAAACTACCCACCGCCTACAAGAAACTAACCAATCAGGGAAGAACTTCTTGACGTCATAGGTTTAAAGAAAGTAGTACGTGATACTGGCGATCCAAACGCTAATTTTTGGTACTAGAGCTATAATCTGCTAGGCTACTTTATGAGCCAGCCGACGGCTTGTTCTCTATGCCACGGTTGGAAAGGTAATCATACGCATAGGGGGGTCGACACTAAAGGAGGGCTTCTCATATTAAACAGCGCAAGCAAGTTTCAACGAAGTGTACTTTTTGTTTCTTATTCTATATACTTTTGTCATAACTAAACAAGTGGTATAAACTTGTAGGAAAGAGGTGAGATGGAGTAGAATTTTCGTACAGTAATGAAAGTCTCCAAGAGTACCATGTTAAGTGCTGCCGCGTAGCGCCAGTTAACAATAGAACCCAGTTCTAATGAATTGGCTTCTATTTTAAAGATACAGGGGGCATCGTCGACGTTTACGCAACCCGTATGGATTGGGAAAATTGAGTACGTAGATGGAATTCTATGTCCTACCTAGCAGACAACAGTTTCTTCTGGCTTACCACGAATAATGTGAAGCCATAAAAGAGGAACTTAAGCGCTGCACGTGTAAAGGAGCGCGCCGCGTGCCACATCCATATTGCTTAAAATAATTTTTTGGTCGAGGACATGGACCCCGTTAGTATCACCCGATGTTATGAAGCCTTTCAAGGGTTTCATCCCTAAAGGAAGACTAGCCTCAAAACCTCCTTTTTTTAAACCGAATCTTGTCTAAAAGGATTTGCCATGCACTGGCTCTATAGGAGCGTTTCAATCGATTTGTTTATTAATATATTATTGGTTCCCCTAGAATGTTATAGGTATACCTTGAAGTATATGAACACTAAGTTATTAAATACTGTCCAAAAATTAAATTTTTATTATGTCAATTAAAAATATCAGGGATAGATTTAATTTTAGAAGTAGGAATGGAGAACTGAGTAATCTGGGCGCGCGTCAAAGTGCCAGACCCCCTTCCACGGGACGGAGAGGAATGAAAGAAGAGGCAGGTCATAGTGACAGAGGTAAAAAGAAATTACCTATTTTTCCCCGTCCCCGTTAGCAACGTCATCAAAACGTAATTTAAGTGAGCCAATCAGATAATTTAAACTTTTCGTTACGTGTTGGAGGGAGGGGCTCTATACTGGGCTATGAGTCGGACTGAAGTAAATACAACCCGTTCTCCATCCATTCCTACTTCTAAAATTAAATCTATCCCCGGAAATGCTAAGCCATTTTCTGAACCAGGTGAAAATGCCGAGAAAAACTCGATAAAAAATTTCTCGCGATCTTTTATTGTCTGACTTTCACCGAAATCCTTGAGCCGTAGCTTTATTTCATACATAGGAAAATGAACGACAGACTATGCGCTTCTCAACATTCTATACAGGGCATTTCTGATAAGTGGTCATAAATTGAAGGATGTGTTCTTAAGGTCCATTTGAGTGGAAAGTGTCAAAGAGCATATAGGGTATACAACATTTAGTGACGAAGACATGGGTTCCCAAACATTAACCCCTAAAACAAGGAAATAGTCATTATAATACTAGAATTATTCAAATCTTCTAAACTTTAACTAACGAACCATAAGACAAACAAGGGATAAAGATTGTATATGAGCAGATAAAAATTTGACAGGAAGGTCCTTCAATGACTTTTTTCGACATTGTTAAAATTGTCTCATTGCTTTCCAATTTCTCACGTCGTAACTCTGTTTCAGCAGAAACCGACGAGCCGTTCTTATTGGCTTCATCAAGAAGCGATATCTAGTTTACTAGGGAGAAGGTATAAAATCGCCACATTTCTAGCTTTTTCTCCAGTCCAAATTACAACCAGCACCTCATTAGTTCTTGAAAACTCACGTCAGCGCGACGCGAATGACGAAAATTACGTATTTTCTGACTGAGGAGAAGCGAAATAGCCCGGCCTCCTTTTACGAAAGGGGGACTGGGACTATGGCGCGCGAATACTTAGGCATCTTACACCTTCTCCCTAGTAAACCAGATATCGCTTCTTTGCTTCATTTATGTTTCAAATCGAAACAATAATAATATTACTCAGGACTTAGTACTTTTGGCTGAGAAGCGTTTAATTGTAAATGGTCAATAACCCGGCTACGAGCTCCTCATTAAGACTTTCTTCCTTTTGAACTAATGGGGCGGAGACGTCACCACAGGAAGGAGATTATTATCTCAAAATGTGATATAGTTACCGAGCAGTAAATGCTTTCCTGAAGACCCAAAATTGAGTATGTTTCAACTGCAAGCATCTATTGTGTCTTTATATCCATCCCATTAAACCGAAAGATATAACAACACTGGACAAAGAGATACAACATCTAAATAGATGAAAAAATAGTAAAAATTCTTTACGCGTAGCCTACTTTCTTAATAGTATGGGATACAACATTTCATTAAAGCAGCCTTGGGTTCAAACTAAAAAGAGTGTAAAAAACCGCGAAAGAGAAAACGTTTTGCAAGGGGAATGGCCAGCGTATAAATTATTTCTTAACAAAAACCTTTCATAGGGACATTTCACTCCTTACAAATACAAATAGTGTTGGTTATTTGTGATCAACGTGTTTCACTAATTTTATTTTGATTGTAGCAAAAGATGAATTTCTTTATCTTCTCCACACCCTTAAAGTTAAGCTTAACCAAAGAGGGTATATAGTGGGGGAGTAGAAGGCTTGACTAGTGGGTTCTCGCTTTGAATGTTTACCTCTAAGCTTACCGTGCCACAAGAATTTTGTTAACAAGAAGACAGGGAGTTAAGGGATTGGTCGAAGGGGCTTATTTCCAATTACCCTTAAAATCTGAACCTATTTTGAAATTCAATCTGAGGTATTTCCTGAATGTTTCACTGTGCAGATTGGTTTTATAATTAGTAGAATAATCGATAAAATTCACTTGATTTTCCTTTTCATCCTCCCTTAAGGAAAACGAATTGTATAATATTGTAGATGGATATATAACATAGTTTCAATTTAAAATATTCGTTATTTTAAATGCTCTTTTGAATTATAAAAAATCTGCAATCTTTATATAGAAGTATCCCGGAAAACGTAGGTATAAGTATATGCAGGGTGTTTCTGAAAATTCTACATTAAACTAAGGGGAATGTTCTTTGGGAAATTTTGAGTCGAAAACATTATAAAACATTTTGCCGTACGGGCCACTGTTTTCAAGTTATTATTTCTGTGTGTTTTAGGGATGACCCCTTAATTAAATTAGAACCCATTGTCTTTCAGTTTCTTAATTAAATTTTAAGTGTCATCTTTAAAATGCTCCAAATCTTTACTAGAAAACAGTGACTCGGACGGCAAAATGTCATAGAAATTACATTTTCGACTCAAAATCGTGCACCCAAAGAGCATCCACTTAATTTATGGCATACATATCAGAAACACCCTGTGTATATGTATAAACGCAAGATTACCTCCAGGTCAGTGATCACGAAAAGAGAGTCGGCTACACGTAAAGGTTTCGTTTTGAAATAGCTATTGATTTGCGTGCATGACCGATAAAATTAGAACGCATATTCCTTGATAAAACTATCCGGAAAAGACCAGAAAACCTGTGGAAGTGTTCTAAGGCGCAAGAATGTAGCGAATAAAGATCGAGGGGTCCGACATTTACACGAAATCCCGTACGCTTCTCGTAAAATTTTTCACACAAAATCACGAAATTACGAAATCAAAGAGGAAATTCCAAAATCTTCGGCAAAATCGTATAATCAAGAAGGAATCACGAAATCTTTGTCGAAGTCGCGAAATCAAATAAGAAATCACGAGTGGGAATCTAGCTTTAAGCTAGATTCCCACTCGACGGAAAACACGACGGAAACCCGGCAGAATGGGGCTCGACCGAAAAATCTTTACGCCGACCCCGACGGAATTACCGTTCGGCCGGGCGAAATCCCGAAATTAAAGAAGAAATCTTTGGCGAAATCACAAAATCTTTCTCGAAATCACGAAATCTTTGGAGAAATCACAAAATCCCCTACGCTTTTTTTGGGATAAAGAGTGTTTAGTGGTGTACCTCGAGAAAATATTATTTGTCTATAGTATATAGTGCGGGCCTAAACAATATTTTTCCTGTTTTGCAGGAAAGTCTAACCGACCGAAGTAGCAGCAGCAAAAAGCGCGGATAAACAAAACACTAGTCTCTTTATTTTCTCGTCATTTTTAAAGAACTTTCGGCTGAAATAAGGGCCATGGTAAACCCTTGCCTGACTTGGCTTGTAGCCAAATTCAACGAGCCTTAACTAAAGAGCCTTAGCAGCTAGTTTTAAGACCAAAGAATCAACGAACAGCTTTTTAGAGCATGCAGTAGCCACTGTGTTACAATGTATGTCCAAAATAAAAGAAGACACTTCCTAAAACCCTCAAGTCCTATCTGACTTTTTACTACGCGATCCCTGATTAAAAATGGAAAGTTGAGCAGAGACATAAGGGATTTGTTTAGATTAATAAAAAGTGAGTTAACAAGATTATGGTTGCTT
Source organism: Phalangium opilio (assembly GCA_019434445.1). NCBI lineage: Eukaryota > Metazoa > Arthropoda > Arachnida > Opiliones > Phalangiidae > Phalangium > Phalangium opilio. Next base: position 389,935 of record JAEQBA010002262.1, on the reverse strand, counting down.
TGGAAATTTTTTTTTTACGTTGTATGTAAATGAAAACTTTGCGGTTATTTTTTTCCTATAAAGTGAAATTCCTCGCGTAGTATACGTTTAAAATTAATACTGACACTAGCAGTGGAATAATTCCATATAGTGTGACTGCAGATAACAGCAAAGGTTTATAGATAAAAACAAAAAGTATACTTTGTTCACGAGAAGCAAACGATCCTCCATTCAAACCCTACACGAACCAACCAATTAGAGGAAAGCTTTTTTTGTTTTGTTTTGTTTTAAGGTCAAAAGTTTGTAGAAAATAGTACTCTATGATGGGGATCCAAACCTTTAATTATTAGTACTAGAGCTAGCGTTGGCTACTATATGGAGCTCATTCAAGAGTCTTCCCTGTGCTACGGTCATGAAGGCATATGGGGTCGAAAGGTTAAGGGGGGTTTTCTCATATTAAACGGCGCAAGCAAGCTTCAATGAAGTTTTGATAACAGTGGCAACACCAGACTCTATTTTACCCACGATTTTTGCAAAGGGTATGTTCTGATTTTTCTCTGATATTCCAGATAATATTTTAAATGTCAGCTATTTTTCATGGTAATTCATGTTTCCCTCATTTTCCATGTTTCTAGAAAGCAGAATGCAGTCACTATTTATCTGCTAGTTGATAAAACCACAACAGGTTGACCGAGAAATTTCTTTCTCTATCTAAAAAAAATAGTGTAAAAATGCCCGATATGACTTTTTCGAATATAAATTAAAAACGAGTAAACAATGTCGAAATTAATCGTAGTCCTTTTTCAAGATCCTTTTTCGAAATTTTTCTCCGCTTTTATTCCTACAAGCCAGAAGAATAGACCATTTCGATACAACTAAGAGGGAAATCCACGGGGGTAAAACATTGTCTTCCATCACGCTTTACGGCGCATGCGCTGTAGCCTTTTTGTATCATTAGAGTTACACAGAAACGGCAATGTTTCAACAGCCCCCTTGAATGTCACGATGCTGAGGGTTGTCTATCCCCGATTTTACATCGAAAAGGTATATACTGGGCAATCTTTTCCACACTGTATAAACGTTTTGTCAAAGACTTTATCTACCATAGTTGAGGTCCGAAATTTCTAGGGTATAAAAATCTTTTAAATTTACAAGGATTTGAAATGAAAAAGAAAAGCGGTCCAATACCCAACGAAGCAAAATCTAACTAAAAACAAGAGCTGTTACTACGAGTAGGAGCTGGACACACGATTCACGTCCTTGTCATTCTCCAACAAATGGGAAAAAAAGGATAAGATAGTCTATGGGGTGCACTAGAGTGCTGGTACACCAAAATGAACGTAAAACGTCCAGAGTTAAAAGCCCCTGCTCCGAGTTCTACGTGAGCTGAAAACCTTAACTAAAATTTAGTTGTGTTTGTTTTATTTTTTTCTTGAAAAATGGTACTATTTTCTATCTTGGTTTAAAAACACAAGGGCAGAAAAATGCCAAACTTTAAAGGATTTTTTTTATGCCTTCTTTAAGAGCCCAATTTAATTCCTAGTTTTTATACACTTGAGCCTTGTGAAAAAAAAATTCTTTTGATTTATAAAACTACTTTCTCGAAAATGCTAGCAGAAAGAATTAGATGAGAGATGTAGTTAGCTAGAAGGTTATAATTTGAAGTAATACAAGATTTTTTTCTTCACTATTTGGCTGTGATGTGATAAAGAGGGCCTAACTAAACGATCACACGAAAAAAATTATATCAATAATTTAAGGTGAAGTTGGTAAACACACTTGTTCTCCTCCCTGAAATGGAAAATCACAACCTACCCGAATTTGAAGGTGTCAAAAACTTCAACTAAGCTGGTCCAATATTTTAACTATGCAAACAGTGGAAGGCAAGGGACGAAAATAAATAGAGATGTGAAATTACAATAATTTTAGGTAAATAAAAATTAGCGTTCATTTGGAAAATTTATGGTAATTTATATTTTCATTTGCTTTTATTATTGAATTTAAAAAACGTTGAACTGTGAGCACATTATACCAAGCTTCACTGCTTTACAGGTTTTTTTTTTGTTGCAGTTTTTGCAAATTTCTAAAGCACCTTTGTAACTGCTGGCTGGCACCTGGCGAGTCATTTTGGAAGTAGAATTAGAAATAATTGATCACTTGAATGTACAATTAACTTTTAAAGCGTAATGAGCCTCTGGCCCGCATAAAAGAAGCACTAGCCTGGGCCTATAGCCTACATCTTGGCTCGGCTTGCAAGTAAACACTAAAATAATAGACCTTTTCGACTTGAGAAAAAGGGGCAACCCTCTGTATCGCGACATACAAGGGGGTTGATACATTGTCGTCTCTGCGCACTCTCATGATACAGAAAGGCAACAGCGCAGGCGCCAAAAAGCGAGATGGAGGCAAAGTTTTAGCCCCGTGTCTTTCACTCTTCGTTGCATCGATATGGTCTATTTACGTACGGTAAATTACCGACACTTCTCTATTTATGATCCAAAAAGCCTACAGCGCAGACGACAAAGAGCGAGACGGTAGGCTAAGTTTTACCCCCCTTGTCTTTCCCTCTTAGTTATATCGAAATGGCCCATTGTCGTATAAAGAAACTCGGAATTATCGATGCAAGAGAAGAAAGATTGGAAATAAAGGCGGACGGGAAGAATAATGAAATTGCTATTGTACGTAAGCCACGGTAAGGGTTATACAGCGGCAACAAGGGGGTGAAGCTTTAAAAACATTTCTATACTGTATTAAGCCATTATCATAAGCGACGCCTAGTGAGACGCTGCCAAAAGTATAGGAAAGGCTAAATAGGAAGATGGACAGCAAAACCGAGTGTAGTAAATTTTAGCGTCGTTCTCGAACTAAAACTATCAGTAAGTCTCTAGCATTACGAAGTATACGAAGTGTCACTGTCATACTTATGAAACATATCTTATTAACTTTTGATATAATATATAGGTTTATCTTATAAACTTATGCCAATATGTATAACTGTTTAATATTTTCTTTTATACGTTCAAATATTTTACAAGACAAATAAATTTTAGGACTTTGGTCTGAACGCTTTTCATACGATGGAAGAACTCTACAAGAAATCGAGAAATGCTAAAAATGTGCCACCTGAATGATCCTTTAAAGGAACGAAAAACCTTCATGTATGGCCGGGGCCTATCTCAAGCATATATTCCCACAAATAGAGCTAAACTTGGCAACCTTGATGTTTGTAACGTTATCAGTGCATTAGGAGTGGGTGTTAGCATTTCCGTTGAATCAATCCGCCGAGTAGTTCCACGATCTACAGTCACGTGACTTTTCCCCATCACTACTCCAGAAAATAGTGACACTACTGCTTGAAAATATAGTTCTTGACACGCCTATTGCTGCACATCGCTAACGTCAGGCGACTCCGAGTGTGCTTATAACTAGAGACGTTATACGCACTACTTTATATTATTTACTTCTACATGTACAGACGCTTACAATGCGTAAAAAATAGTGTACTACTTTATATTATTTACTTCTACATGTACAGAGGCTCACAATGCGTGAAAAAGACTCTAGTATGTTTGAAACGAACTTGGAGTGCGTAAGATTACATATGTTCGGGCCAAGAATTTTTATTATTCTGTTGAAGAAATTGGATTTTAAATAATGGAGAGAATTTTTAAGGAGAGTTGAAATTTAAAAATATACATGTGTGTAAGCGCTTGCTCTTCCGTTGAATGCAAATTTTATCATTTCGAGGGAAAGGGTTTCTAAGATTAAAACTAAATTTCCGGGTCTATAGTTCAAAAAGTTTTTTTTCCCCACAAAATTTTACTTCGAATATTTATAAAAGTATATTTTATTTAAAAGTGGTCGCAGAAAACTATTGTGAATATATTTATAAAGGGTTTTGTGATAAGTCTGGCATAAATTAAAGGAGATGTTCTTTGGGCGATTTTGAGTCGAAAATGTTCTATGACCTTCTGCCGTCCGGGGCCACTGTCTTCAAGTTAAAATTGGAGTATTTTAAGGATGATCCATTAAACTAAATAAGACGTCATCCATAAAACACTAAAACCATAACTCGAAAACAGTGGCACGGACGGCAAAATGTCATAGAGCATATTCGACTCAAAATCGCCCAATGAACATCCCCCTTTTATGACAGATTTATCAGAAACATCATGCATATATATTAATTTCCTTCAGTTTGTACAGTACCTGTGATGTGTACATTTTTACGCTACCACCTTTTCACAAGTAATACCTCCGTCTTGGATAAATAAGGTGTGGATGGAAATGTTCAGCAGCCAAGGTGATATTAACTAAATCGATTGGTTTTGACTTCTAAATCTCAGGGGTCAATTAATAAATTGAAACACGTGATTTTTTATCCACGAAAACCTACATTTGTTTACCCCAGTGTAGACCATATTTTGAAAGAGCATTCCTTTGAAATAAACGTAACTATCTGATTAATATTTAAAGCGAAGTAATATCAGAAGGGGATATTAGAAGAAGGATGACACTCTGTATTCTCTTAATACTTCAGTTATGTAACATGATTCTTCCCAGGCTCATCCTTTTTGTTTGCTCTCCTGCTAATCAAACTCCAGATGGGCATCGCACCGTGGAGTGAATTCTATAACTGTTTGGTACTAAATCCTCAGCAATCGACCCACAAACCTTGATTGTCTTGACATGGGACAAAAATACACAAGCGCATGCGCTTTAGCAAATAGTTAAGCGCTAATAGAGTAGTGATGGGGGAACTATTTATCGCGTATGTGATTCGGTTTAGTAACCTGGCTTTAAATGTAAAATGATGTTGGGAAGAATCATGTTACAATTACCCCGCTTTGTGGTACACTTCTCTCGAAGAGAAGTATTACATACTTCAGGGAATATGCAATGATATGTTCCACAGAAGATAAAATAGTAATGTAGTCCCTCTGCTGATTTTCGTATATTCATTCTAAATTATAGAAACTTGCGGAACAGTTGCAAAATTATTTGAACCATTTCCCAGAACGTATCAAATATTCATTGACCTAGTTACATTAGGAATAACTTTCAATTCCGATCTTGAAGCAACTTAAAGACGAGGAAAGACTTAATTTTGAATAATTAATACGAGTTATTTAAAGAATGTCTAGCATCTTTTAATATTACTTTACTTTGGCATCCTTAATCTCATCTTTACTTTGTTCTAATAAATTTGGTATTGACGTGGAGAAAACAGTCGTTCTGATTCTAACATTCTTCGCAACGACGTAATTAATTTTCAAAATATGTCTTACATCCTATTTTTGTCTCACTTAATATGTTATTGCTGTCAACGTGAAACTCTAAAACTGTTCTCAGGGGGGTTTTACTTCGTTTCGAATAGATTCGAATAAAAGAAACCCTCGAATAATCGAAAAATAAAGTCGATTGATCGCTTCTTAAAACGATTAATCGATTGTAAAAACAATTTATGTATTATAAAAACTACTAGTCTCGAGTGGTAACGTAGCGTAGAGGTTGTAGGCTGAATTTCGAGTAATCGTTGATTTTCAAGATCCCAAATTCGACATGTCGATTTGATTAATCGATTCGAACACAGCTCCGTTGAGTTCTACTAGAACTATATAATACTTATTTTCGAGAGAAGTGTACCACAAAGTGGGGTAACCGTAATTTTAACATGATTATTCGCAACATCAGAACATTTAGAGCAAGGTTACTAAACCGAATCACATACACGATAAATAGTTCCATCATCATTACTCTATAAGCGCTTAACTATTTTCCAAGGCGAACTTGTGGATTTTGGTCTAACGTCAAGACAATCAAGGTTTGTGGGTTTATTGCCGAGAATTTAGTACCAAACAGTTATATAGAATTCACCCTAGCACGATGCGATGCCCATCTGAAGTTTGATGAGCAGAAGAGCAAACTAAAAGTGTGATCCTGGGAAGAATCATGTTACATATATAGCTAAAGCATTAAAAGGATACAGAGTGTCATCCTTCTTCTATTATCCCCTTCTGGTTTTACCATAGGTAATCTCTTGCAATTTACCATTTTAAATGAGTTTTCAAGTTAACTATACATAATTTTCGGACTAGGACTATTCATACCAGTTACACATGGATTCTATTTGGAGGACAAAAATGCAGACTACTTTGTTCTCCAAGTAGCCTGGCCTCCTTGTCTAAATGATATGAATGATGAATCTTCCTAGCCTGAAAACTGTGTATTTAAGATAGTAAAGAAAAAAGGTTAACGAACTTAAGGTTCCTTACCATTGCACTATACACAAAACCAAAAGGAGATTATTCTACTTTTGACAAAACTCAAACCCAAGGGTCATTAGGACTTTCACACTTCCTTTTTTTCTTACGTTAAATGCATTGTATATACTTTAATTCGCTTTTATAGTTTTGAAAAATTTCCATCTCGCCCTAGTTCTTTGTATCTTTTCTTCAGTGAAAACTGAAAATTCTAATCAATTAAGGGGATCTTTTTATAAATGACCCTCTCTAGAGAAAAAGCGTGAAGCCAGAGGACGTCGAGATTGCGTTGAACTCTTCTATTGTCAAATTTGTTTTTTAATGTTTGCGCCTTTTCGGTCCGAGATGAATGGTTCGGCCCTTTTAGGTCATTTGTTACAGAAATTAAACGCGCATTTGCGTTTAAGCACTTTCAGAAATAGCCCAGAACTAATCTTTAAACTCGCTTAAATAGGGTGTCTGTGAACTGTGTGATCGATAATCAGAGTTAACAATCATTTTGGCCGTTGTAATTTTGATTCAATCTTTCAGGTGTGTATGTTTATTACTTGCACCAGAAGTAAGATAAGGGACTAGAAGTAAAGTGCTCTAGCATTGGTAATAGATCCTGGCACTAGTGAACAAATTTGAGAATTTTATGCCGCTTCCATCGCACCTACACTAGAGAGAAAAAAAATTGGTCGAGTTCTAAAATAAATTCCTACCCCTTTCCCTCAACCTAAAGCCGCGGAACACGGACGCGGGTGCTTGAATCTAGTTCGGCCGTCTACCACCGCGAGCATCTCACGTTTTGGAGTGAAAATTCAGAAACCGCTACCAGAGGGCCAACTGTTGGTGTGTTATCAAGAATATTCACTTTCGCCAAGTTACCTCGATACTTCTAGTCCCTTACCTTACTTCTGCTTGCAATAATAAAGAGAGAATACCTCGTTACGAAAATAGTTGAGGTGGGACGTTTCATTTCGTAACTGCATAATTTCATGAGATATGTTCCATAAGTTTGTCACTGGTTACAAACTGGAGCTTGTGACGTAAGTGAAACGTCATATATTCTCGTAAAGCGACGCCTTGTAAGGGGCTGCCAAGGCTTAGTACAGACTAAATAGGAAGATGGACTGCCAAAACGAGTGTAGTCAATTCTCGCGTCGTTTCGAAACTAGCTTTAAAGGGACTGCAAAGAAGGCATCGGCGGGTGGGTAAAAATTATTTGAAATACGTCAGAGTCACGTGACCGAGGAGAGGCGTGATGCAAAGAAGCTTAGTTCGTTTTATTTCGAAAATAAGCACTTCGGGGAATTGGCGCTGCAATCTCGCGAAAAAAAAAGGACAAGGTGTCCAGTTCCACTCTATGTGGAGTCTTGGGACCTTGGCGTCACGTGGTGCCTGTGACGTATTTCAAATAATTTTTACCCGCCCGCCGATAGCCTCTTCACAGACCCTTTAAGTAAGTCTCTAGCATTACGAAGTATAGGTAGTGTTATCCTTATGGAACATATCTTATAAACTTATGCTAATAAAAACATAAAAAACTAATTCCAATATATTTTTATCGAAATAAGGCCCATGAAACATGTTTTTCCGCTATAGTTCCAATATTCATAGTCAATAATCGTAAAAGTAGCTTGAACATGTGTGAAAGAAAACACGCCGTTAAACTTAACTTTCTGATAACCCTTGTACGACAACACATGTCGTAAAAGTTTACTATAGATAATCCCTTGGCTACTCTATTATAACTATCTTCGTCCTTAAAACCTTAAAGTTCGAAGTTCAAACAATAAAAATACAACTATATATCAGAAGTATCATGTAGGTTAAGTTGAAGTTATCAAATAACAGTTTCTTTTTCATTTTTCTATGAAACGTATCTGTAAGATCCGCCTATTATCAGAAAGGAGGGTGAAGAGGATAATGAAGTTATTTTTTAATCGATTCTTCTACTAATTATAAGACCATTCTACGCAGTGAAACATCCAGGTAATAACACCGAATGATTTTAAAATTGGAATTAGTTATAGATTTCATAGATAATTTGAAATAAGAACCTCCGACCAATCGCGAAACCCCTCGCCTTCTTTTTAACATGATTAACGCGGCACGTTCCATGTCGAATAAAATTTAGAGCGAGAAATGATAAAAAAAATGCGCGTGGATCATGGTGCGAAATATAGAGCTTGCCACTTAAATTTTGTTAACTAAAATTCAGGGCGTTACGCCATTGGTCGGAGGTCCTAATTTGAAATATTCGGAGATATTTCCTGGATGTTTCACCACTCGAGATTGGTCTTATAATTGGTATGAAAATTCTTGAAAAAAATCACTTGATTTTCCACTTCACCCTCCGTTTAACAAGAAGGAAACGGTGAAAACCTCCGTTCATTGGTTATTACCGCTATTACACATGACACGTACGTTTAGACCCGCCCTATTGACAATATAAAAGGGAACATTCGCCGTCAACCAGTTTAGTTACTTCGGTTAACATGGTGGTGTTATCATAAGGTAACAAGATATGTTCCATCCGTTTGTCATTGATTACTGAGAGCTTGTCATGAAGAGACGCAGGTCATAGATTCTCGTAAAGCGACGCCTGGTGAGGCGCTGTCATAGGATTAGTACAGACTAATATGAAGATGGACTGCAAAACCGAGTACAGTCAATTCTCGCTTGTCGTTCTCGAACTAGCTCAGAGTAAATCTCTAGCGTTACGAAGTATAGGAATTAGTAAGTGACATACATATGCAAGCTATCTTTTGGTGTTATGCAAAGGATAATTTGTACTTGATATCGAGACGCAAGTAGAGAAATTAAATGAGTGGTCGTAATACGTTTTAAAGATGAAATCAAATGCCATTAGCCATCGGACTTCCAAAGCAGGTTTTCTTAACCTATTACGTTAACTTAAATGCTCGAAATTTCGTCCGTCGACATTCATATATTGCCTACAGCGGTAAGCCGGTAACAAATGACTTTGCTGCTGTTCATTTAGTTCATGAACGGTATTGTGACTTCTCATTTTAATTTCCCTTCCTTAAAAACTATCTTGTATAAAACAACAAGGCGGTAGGTTCTAGAATGATCGCGGGCGAAAGTTTCCACACTGCGTATATTAATGACCCAATTAATTTCAGCACTTGCATCGATAACTTCGAGATAGAATATTTCGTCCTCAAACTATATAAGACAAAGAGTATAGTATCTCTCTCTATATACACGTTTAATTCCAGGGGGAGTAGCCGTCGAGAAAGGGCGATTCTTCACGCGAGTCCAGCATATACTCCAAATCTAATTTGGAAGAGGTTTTACCCCCTTATACCGAACAACTTTCCACTCAATTATACGCTCTACATGTATCAACTCTAGAAAGTAAAACATTGCCTCGTAAACTTCCAGTTTTCTAATAAGAATGTAGGGAGTGCTAGTCTCGGTCTTTTGTAGCTAGTTGTATAGCATGCTCTGTGTGTGTATGTCGTAAATAAAGGGTTATTTTGTCGCCTATAAAAGGTTGTATTTTTAGAGAGGATCGACCTTGGCAAATTTTATATAGGATCTAAACGGTTCGCTATCAACGGTTTTCATATCACAGCATAAGTTTATAAGATATGTACCATAAGTATGACACTACCTATACAGAGTCGGATTAAGCAATTTTGCACCCTGGGGCCTAGATTATATGCGCTGGGAAAAAAAGAACATCAAATGTTACTACAGGGGAATAGTTTAACTTAAAGGCCGACTTCCAGCGAAAAGGGTTCTAGCGAACTGAAAACCGAGCATCGAGACAAACAATGAAGCGACCGTGCCGATTTTCGAATCCCCGCTGGGTCAAAGTTGGAAGGGTTCTAGCTAACTGAAAGCCGTGCAATGTGGTTCTAGCGAACTGAAGATGAACAAATGAAATCTTTTGAAATTTATTTCCTCTCGAATATTTGCTTTCCCCTGAAGGAAATTCTCTATTGTGTATCTTTAATTCGCTAGAACCATATTGCACAGCTTTCAGTTAGCTAGAACCCTTCCAACTTTTACCCCAGCGGGGATTCGAAAATCGTCACGTTCGCTTCATTGTTAGTCTCGATGCCCGGTTTTCAGTTCGCTAGAACCCTTTTCGATGGAAGTCGGCCTTTAATCCGACCCTGTACCTATAGTTTGTAATGCTAGAGACTCACAGCTCGAGCTAGTTCGAGAACGACAAGCGGGAATTGACTATACACTTGGTTTTGTAGTCCATCTTCCTATTTAGCCTGTACCAAGCCTTTGACAGCGCATAACCAGGCGTCGCTTTACGAGAATCTATGACCTACGTCACTTCATGGCAAGCTCTCAGTAACCAGTAACAAACTTATGGAATATATCTTATGAACTTATGAACGCAGTATAAACTTGTCACGTTCTTATTGACACGGTTTTCATGACTCTGCTAAAATGTTATGTTGGGGTTAATGCTAGAAGTATATTATTTGAAACTAGCTAAGCTTTCGAAGGAGTGGAAACTAGGAAGAGTTTCCTGTTTATGTAGAATTTAAACACCAAATCGTGTTAGCTCCCACCAATTTATGCTTTTCTCTTTAAAGAAACTAACCTTTTTTCTACAACTTCCAATTACAATAAATCATTGCTTAATAAGGGAAGGGGTTAACCATAAACGCCATAAAGCTAAAATGGTGCGGGTTCTAGGACGTTCTTAACGACGAGGGGTTCGCAGACCCAACCTGCATGGAGTAATTAATCCAAACCACTTATAAAACCTTCCACTAGTGTAACTAATATAAACCTAGCGGTCAAATTTTTACCTCTCCGAGTGACGATAACGTTTTGGCTTCTACACCCATCGTTAGGATTATGAAGTACGCGGCGATCGGCTAGGGTTACGAGTAACGTCTAGCCTCCCAATTGCTGGGCTTCCTTACACCAAAGGTTCACGCAATTGCGGGCTTTCTTAACATTTATTGTGAATCACTCGCCTTATATAAATTTCCAAAAATTGCTAAAGAGGTATACGCTTAAATTCAAACGTCAACAATAGCTATGTTTAAAATGATTTTAGGAATAAAGTTTCTAAAAATGATTTACCTTGAACTAAATTAAAATAATTAATATCAATTATATTTGTTTAATTATTTAAGAAAAACCTCTTAATTGCGTCTCGACTCGGAGAGGATTATTTTGATTTCCCAACTTGTTTAACGAATTGTAACAGCGCACAACAAAACAAACAAACCACGTTCTCAAATATTATAAATATACACATAAGATATATCGCAAAGTTAATATGTAATTACTAAAATTATTATCTGTCCTCGGCGTTTCTTGAAGGCGTTTCATCTACATCACTATAGGGAATATTTCTCAATATCCATTGCTTGGAGCAATTCGGCAAAAACTTATTTGTAAGCCGCGTTATTTCTTACAAATATGGTCCGTGTAATAGTGGTCCAAGTGTAACCAAACCTAGCGTTGTGATTGAGTTTGGTGTGTTTGTGTATTTGTTTGTTTGTGGCCCCGGGTACACGAAAAAGAAAAGGGTGGATATAAACCGATTACGGAAAGATCCACTATCACCTCGGAGCTCGTAATGTGAAAGAAATTGCGAAAGAAAGTACATTAGCGCTATGGTATGAGTTTACAGCAGTTTTCCTGACTTCGGATAGACGTAAAAGAAGTTTGTGGGACCCTTTTTAAGAAAAGATCAACTTCCGGCTCTTGGAAGTATTGGCAAAGAAACAACATTGGCATCGTCAAAGAATGCACCCGGTTATATTGCGACAACCCTCAAGTTTTGTTTAACTTGATGGACAGCTGTATCGAAGCCGATTTATTGGGAACTGTTTGAAATCGAAATATCTTCTCTAAACTCCCAATTTCGGGGTTAGCGAGGGGAATTCGGAATGCGGCCACAGGAACGAGAATGAGAGATTATTTTTCAGGCGGAAAGAGCACTATTTAGTCGTCGTACAAAAATTCTCCTGACCCTTCAATATACAGGGTGGCTTCGGTATTTGTGGCCAATAGCTTCTATGGGATAGTATTATTCCACTGAAAATAGTATGTTTCCTACCATATTGTGTTGCAGGATTGATAACGTGAATATTAGATATGTAATGCAATAGACTGCTGTAATCGAAATAATGTTTAACGTATTGCCTACAGTTTAAAGGGAGGGTGAAGTAGAAAATCAAGTGATTTTTTATCGATTTTTCTACTGATTACAAGACCAGTCTGCATAGTCAAACATCCAGGAAATACTTCCGAATGATTTTAAAATTCAAATTAGGTTCAGATTTTAAGGATAATTTTAAAGAAGGTCCTCCGGCCAATCGCGTAACGTCCTGCCTTTTTATTAACAAAATTCTCGTGGCATGTTACGTGTTGAATGAAATTTATCACGAGATTTGATAAAATTCGCGCGCGACGTGAAAATCATGGCGCGAGACATGGAGCGTGCCACGAGAAATTTGTTAATAAAATGGCAAGGCATTACGCGATTGGTCGGAGGACCTTCTTTAAAATTATCCTTAAAATCTGAACCCAATTTGAATTTTAAAATCATTCGGAAGTATTTCCAGGATGTTTGACTATGCAGACTGGTCTTGTAATCAGTAGAAAAATCGATAAAAAATCACTTGATTTTCTATTTCACCCTCCCTATAAACTGTAGGCAATACGTTAAACATTATTTCGATTACAGCAGTCTATTGCATTACATATCTAATATTCACATTATCAATCCTGCAACACAATATGGTAGGAAACATACTATTTTCAGTGGAATAGTACTATCCCATAGAAGCTATTGGCCACAAATACCGAAGCCACCCTGTATATATATATTTGTTAGGTTTTTAATATTTCCTTAGCGAATAAGAAAACATGAATACTGTATACTACATTAGCACGCTCTCAAACACCCCAACCACACCTAGCTAATACGGAAATTTTATTTTCGTGACTTGTTCAAATTGAATGAATAGGTTTGCTAGGACGGTACCAATCCTAGACGATAAAAATCGCAACTTAGATCTCCGTTAGGGACGTTAAGCTTATAACGAAGGCTTATGCTAAAAAAGATCAATTAGCTATTCAAAGACCTATAGTTCATTAAAATTTTCTTCAAATAATATTTCCTTTGAAGTTTTCAAGAAGTCAATCAAACGTTTATTTCGTCTGAAAATAGCAATAATGCCAACGGGAGAAATCCTTTGATCTAATTAAAATATATAGGAAACTTGGTGTACAGATTAAAACAATCAAGATTCTTTAATTAGCAGGATATAGATATCATCTAACGTGATAATGAGTTATTACAGGACATACAAAACTAACGAAGATTGCAAGTTAAATTTTTGTTTCTAGGATCTAAGGACTCGTACGAATAAACACCCTATTCTATGATAGAAAAGTCTCTCGCAAAATGCTCGAGTTGATCATGATGTACGAACCCCGCCAAGACAAAGTTCGTTCAATTTCATGACAATTCATCGATTTTTTCAAGCGTTTCTATTTTAATTGTAAACTATTCATAATCTGTAATTACTCACTATGCAAGTAGACGATAATTGATAACTGCCAATTAAATAAAAGACCTCTTGTTTATTTCTAATTTTACACCTATTTTCGTAGGTATGCACCGTATGCTGTTAATTATGTCTCGAATATTGCCATATTTAAGCAAATATTTCCCTGATAATTGCAAGTATTTTAAGAAAATTAATCGAGAAGCGGTGAAATTAATTCTAAAATCACAAGAAAATGTAACACATAATGTCACATACTGACGGCTCTATAAATAATGTTAAGTTAGATCATAAAATGAGCCAAATTTTCCCAAGTAAAAAGTAATTTTCGTAAAAAAATAATAAAAGTTGTTACTCGCTATTGCGAGAGAGGTGGAAACATCTGAAACAAAAATCTTACCAAAAAGAAAAAAGAAGCGTACGAAAAGCTTCATCCCATCACAAATTATTCAAATAAATTCAGCGAGTCCTACCTAGCTCATACACATACGCCTATTCTCGGCTTTGCGATGTAAGCACATTATGTTGCGTATTTCACGAGATTCTATCATAGCGCTAACACAAGAAATTTACCCATTTCTGCAGAACGCGAAGCATGCATATGCAAAAATGCAAAGTTTCAAATCAGGTCGTAAGCCCCTGGCAACCCTATCAAAAACCCCAGATGCTCTTTACATCTCAAAGAGTCCTAATCTCGATACCTGTTGCGCAAACGCGCTGTAATCCATTACGCGACAAATTAAGTCTAATTATAAAGTGGAAACATTCATACCTGATATTCCAGAAGGGATATAACTTGGGTATCCGTAAACTGTCCACCGCGGTTCTTCCACAATGTTATAACGCCAAATGTAACCGCAATTGCGATTCCCCGTTACAGAAAGTTGATTGAAGTTAGAGAACTCCTTAAATATGATAGCCTAAGCTAAACCGGTCGGCCGCCGCGGGCCTTCACCGGCCTAGAACTATCCGATCTCGGGACAAACATCCCTCTTCAAAAATTCTTCCGCTCTCATTCCGTCTCTTCTCTCCTTTGACGGTTGCCTAGCAACGCATCACTTCTGGGGTTTCCTCAGAATCTCTATCCTCTCGTAGTGACGCTTACGCCGTCTATAGGAAAATCTCTCGCCAATCTACTTGTGAGGATTCTGAAGAGGTTGGAAGGAAGGGGATTTTAACTTGTCTTCGTGTTGTAAGTTTACGACCCAGGGTTTTGCCATACCGAAAACGTCGAACTCTTTAGACCTTGGAGGAGGGACGTTTGATACTGGAGTGGCAGAGTTTGGGGGAGGGGGGGGGGCATCCGTGGCTGTTTAAAAATTCCAGAATGCTTTTCAAGGTTGGACATCATGGTAGAGTGAAGTCACCTCTCGGAAAAAATATTTTACTTGCTTAGCCACGGGTAAATAGTAGTTCTTGTTATTATAACCAGGTGGTACCTAAATCTTATGGCCAACCTAAAACCGGGGTACTATGGTTAAATTTTACGGGCATGCATGACAGCGCCCTCTCGCGTTAGCGGTATAAAGTATTCTCTACACCGCGAGCCTAATCACCAGTTCTGCACAGTGGAAAAAGGGGGATTTAATTTGTTCCTTCTTGTCACGTGGGTTACTGCTTATATATTGCGCCCTCTCTCCAACAACAAAAAAAGTGTTTTCCAGAATTAAACACGCATGCCTGTTCGTTCTTGTACTTAATTGGCCTAGTCAGTCAGATGTCAGGTTACCACGAGAAAAACAGTTCGTAGTGCCCGTTTGCAGGAAATGTGATGCCACTTCTCAATGATAAGTTCTAAACTAGTTTTTCCCTTATCAACCATCTCTCCCGTTGATAGAGTTGAGAATTACGGTTACCAGTCTAAAAAGCTCTCGTCTCCTTTTCTACTCCTCCCTGATCAGTGCTAAATTTTAGTAAAAAAAAAAGTAAACGCCACTTACACGAATCTGTTTAAGGAAATCTGAGTTTAGTATAGACGATAACCCTAATTAGGGCACTAGGCTGATCATTTATTGGGTTGTGAACTTGTGGTCCTCCGTTGTGGTTGGATTTGTTCTTTCAGACCCCTTAGAAACTTTCCCTCTGAGGCTCTGAGCAGTGAGCACCAATGAGATAGATAGAGTTCCAATTCAAATCGGCTTACCGCGATACACATTTTTTTTATCAAGCAAGTTTATCAAAACATGACAGCGCCACCTGTGAGCCTCTAGCGGAACTAATTACAACTTTTACTCGCTTATTTTCAATCAGAAACATCGTTATAATTTTTATTTCATCTATTTATTAGATTAAAAAGGACTAGAGTTTTTATTATTTAACTTGCTTATTTTATTTAACACGTTTAAAAAACTATTTTGACAGCAGACGGTAATAAAAAAGTTCTTCAAGTGACTAATAGGCGGCGCCACCCGTATTTGATAAAGATTCATGCTCGACAAAAAGTGTATCGCGAATCGTCGATCTCGAGATCCCACGTTGTGACCAATGAGATAGATAGAGTTCCAATTCAAATCGGCTTACCGCGATACACATTGTTTTTATCAAGCAAGTTTATCAAAACATGACAGCGCCAACTGTGAGCCTCTAGCGGAACTAATTACAACTTTTACTCGCTTATTTTCAATCAGAAACATCGTTATGATTTTTATTTCATCTATTTATTAGATTAAAAAGGACTAGAGTTTTTATTATTTAACTTGCTTATTTTATTTAACACGTTTAAAAAACCATTTTGACAGCAGACGGTAATAAAAAAGTTCTTCAAGTGATTAATAGGTGGCGCCACCCGTATTTGATAAAGATTCATGCTCGACAAAAAGTGTATCGCGTATCGTCGATCTCGAGATCCCACGTTGTGACTCTAGGTTTATATATATATTCTATCTCATTGGTTGTGACTCTAGGTTTATATATATATTCTATCTCATTGGTGAGCACCAAAAGAGGTCTACAAGATATGTCGCCCTCTAGTGGTCTGTCATTCCAATCCGAAAACAGGTTTTCAGATAGTTAATTCCCTGGGATTAATTTAGGATAGAGGACATTAATAATAATAATATATAATGTGTATCATTATATTATAATATATTTTTATAATAAAAAAATATTATTAAGAAAATCCCGGGAGCAGTTTGCGATCGTGACTCGTGAGCGTGATCGAGTTGGCTATGGTCTGGGCGAAGTGTCGTCTGCTAGCTATCGTGCTCGAGCCTAGAGAACTCAGTAACCTCGGTGTGTGACTCGACTTCTCGCTTTCGTGGCGGTCGGTCGTGTTTTCTGTCTCTGCTCGCCCCTGTTGATTTAGTTGTTTTCTGCTCTTTTCTCTTTCTCTGTCCTACCTCTCCCTCTTGCTTCTCCCTTCCTCCCTTTCTACCCCTATTTTCTCTCCCTTCTTTACCTTTCGCTTCAGCCATGCCCGCGTCTGGCAAGAAGAAAAAACGTAAGAAAGCAGACGATGCTTCCCGGCTGGATTCCAGCGACGACTCGTCGTCGGACCACCATGACGATGACACAACAAGTATGGACCAGGAGAGACCTGAACTCCCCTTGGTACCTATTATTCTCCAACCACAGGAAACAAGAGGACAACCCCTTACCCCGGAAGAACGTAAGAAACCGCACTTGAGAACTTTCCATGATGTAAACTTTATCCAGCTATGCGAACATCTCGAAAATACACTGGGCGAAGTGAAGGACTTGAAAGTCCTCCGCGGAGGGGCGCTGTTGGTTACCCCTCACACGACGGATCAACTCAACGTACTCAATACTTGGAAAAACGCCCTTGGGGTTCCTTTCAAACCCATCCGGCCAGGTGACAGCAAAGAACCCGGTATAAAAGGAGTAATAGCAGGAGTCCCTCACTCCCTCACTGAAGATCAAATTCTCCAGGCGATAAAGAAAACCAACGAGACCATTACCAGCGTTACCCGCCTAGGGCCAACCAGTAATATGTTTCTACTTAACTTCAACTCGGAGACCCTCCCAGCAGAGGTCCGATTCTACTACCAGAACTTCAAACTAAAACCGTACGAAAGACGCCCTATTTTCTGTAAGAATTGCAAAAGATGGGGTCATCCCGACAAGTACTGCCGCGCCACCTTCAGGTGCAACACCTGCGGTGAATCACACGCTGATAAACTAAACTGCGCAGCACCCCCAAAATGCGCCAATTGCAAGGATCCACACCCAGCAAGAACTCACAACTGTCCCAGACGTTTAAGGGAAATAAAAGTCCTCCGGCTACAACAAACTGCCAATATCCCCAAACTAGAAGCTTACCGCCGAATCCAAGAAACAGAACTAAACTCGCCTTATGCCAACGCCGCCAAACAGCCATATTCGACAACCACTACCTCAGGGACCAGACAACCCCCTCCCAGACTACGCCCTGCTTCCGCCACCCCGCATTATCAACCAGCTACGAGCACCACAGACACTCTTATACAAGCCTTGGCGGAGCTAACCCTCCATTTAACAAAACGCCCCACCTCAGTCGATGACATCGCCGCCCTGATCACTCTCACGATCAATAGATTGGAGAACAACACGCTCGCAGTGGGTGATATACGGAAACGCATTCCCACCACCACCCTTGATGATTTACAAGCCACCCTGCCTGCGGGCCGCTTTTAAGCCCGCCCAACCTCCCATAGCCTCACTTTACACCCCATGCCTCCGGGCTTGCTCGGACGGCCCACAACCGACTTGGACACTTGGACGCACCAAACTGGCTCGCTTCCCCCCACTGACTGACTTTTCTTCGACGGACGCCTCTCCGGCGTCGCTTTCGAGACGGCAACCTCCCTCCAGTCTCAACTATGCCGAACCCAGCCATTAGGCCCCTCAGGGATCTGGTCCTCCTGCAATGGAATATTCGTAGCCTTCGAGCAAACACTGGCGACCTTACAGCACTGATTCTCAAACACAACCCACACGTAATTGCCCTGCAGGAGACCTGGCTCCAACCAGAACACACTCTCACCTTTTTCAACCAGGACTATGCTATTTTCCGGAAGGATCGCCTACCTACACCAGCTCGTCCGGAAACGCGGGGGGGCGGCGTCGCCCTTTTTGTCACCAAAAAGATACTTGCGAAGGGAGTAGACCTTTCCTTTCCACCCACACTGGAAGGCGTGGCAGTGGAAGTCCGCTGGAACGAGAAACCTCTGACTATCCTCTCGGTCTACGACCCCAAAGGGGAGACATCTGAACAGGATCTACATAACGTGTGCACGCCCATTGCGGACCTTCTTATCCTCTGCGGTGATCTTAATGGCCATCACACCCTGTGGGGTGACTCCCGGAACAACACACAAGGACACCATCTATTTCACTGGCTACAGAGTTCCGACAGCCTCGCGCTCCTTAATACAGGTGAAGCCACACGCAAACCGCTACACGGGTCGGAAACAACCCCGGACATCACCGTCGCCAGCAGCACCCTCGCCAGTAGCGCTCAGTGGCTCCCCCTTGCAGCGGGGGGGAGTGATCACCTGCCCATCCTAATCACATTCCCCAGCGCGATGAGAGGCCTCGCTTCGCTACCCGCTGCCAGGATACAGCGAGGAAAAGGTATCTGTTGGCGCGATTACACACACAACGCCACATCTTACGCCACTGCGTATGCAGGACCCCCGCTGTCGTACCACGAGATACAGGATCTACTTTGGCGCTTTGCTACACCCCTAGTCCCACCCACCTCCATCCGTCGCCCAGCCGCGAGTCACGCCCCTTCCAAGCCACCGTGGTGGACGCCTAAGCTGCGACAACTGCATGAGAAAAGTAACTGGCACCGCAATCGCTTCCACCGGCACCACACAAAAACAGACCTCTTAGAATATCGGCGCACAAGAGCGTTATTCAGGCGGGAATTGCGACAAACACGCTCGGAGAAATGGAAAGCTTATTGCTCCACACTCAACCGCTCGACGCCCCTCGCCCAGGTGTGGAAGAAAGTGCGGTGGGCCACAGGCAAAACACGCCACGCGCCATCTCAACAGGACCCGGCGGGCGACAAACACTTGGCGAACATCCTGGGCCAACATCTACATCAACAATATTACACAGGCGTTACCCTGACCCCTGCCGACACCCAGACGGGAGATGACGACCCCATCAATGGCCCCATAACGAGTCAGGAGTATAACTCAGTCCTAACGTCCCTTCCCGACACGGCCCCTGGCCAGGACGACGTCACCAATATCATGCTCAAAAAACTCCCGTCTGCCTTTCATAGCCTGGTCCTACAAACAATGAACGACATTTGGACCACGCACCACTACCCGGACGATTGGAATGATGCCACGATCCTCCCCTTTCTCAAACCTGGGAAACCACCCGGGACCGCTGGACACTATCGCCCAATCGCTCTCCTCCCAGTGCTGAAAAAACTTTTCGACAGGATAGTAAACAAGAGGCTGCAGTTCTTCCTAGAAAATAAGGACATCCTAGACCCCACCCAAAGTGGTTTCCGGCCGGGACATACCACTATGGATAACGTGACCCGCATAGTCCAGGATGCTGAACAAGCCCTCAACCGGGGCCAGGCCATGGGTGCTGTTTTTCTGGACCTCAAAGACGCCTTCGGGATGGTAGCCCCGCAAAAATTGCTGGACAAACTCTCCAGCATAGGTATCACCGGCCACGCCCTAGCTTGGATCACCAACTTCCTGGGCCCCAGGACTTTACGGGTTCGCGTCAATGGCGAACTTTCGGACACACACTTAGTAGACAAGGGGGTCCCCCAGGGTAGTCCCCTCAGCCCAACTCTATTCATCCTCGCTATTAATGACCTCGGGAAGGATTTTCGGGCGCATGTGAGCACGGGCAAGCACGCGGATGACGTCGCTATCTGGACCCGGAAGGAGCAGTTATCAGAGGTCCAGGAGAGCCTCCAGGAAAGCCTGAATCTTGCCGCCGCGAGCATTGAATCTTGGAACATGGCCTTGCAATACGCCAAATGCCAATTCGTGCTTTTCACGAAAAAGAGGCGAAAACCGGGCGACTTCCACCTGCACATAGACGGCAACCCACTGGACGAAGTCAAGGCCTACAAATACCTTGGACTCTGGCTGGACCATAAGCTACTCTGGCGCACCCACATCGAGCGGCTGGTAGATACATGCTCTAAGCGTCTCAACCTCCTCAAAGCTGTTATGGGCCTCCATTGGGGCGCATGTCGGTTTATAGGACGTATCCTTTACACCCAATACGTCAGGTCACTCATGGACTACGGCGCCGTTTTGTGTGGCTCCGCCTGTCCCAGCCTCCTTAAAAGACTGGACGCCCTCCAAAACACGGCGCTCCGGATTATTCTAGGGGTCCCACGCTCTACCCCAATAGCAGCCATGACAGCCGAAGCCCAAATCCTCACCCTAGAAGATCGACGCATCCAACTGGAACTGCACCTCTTGGCCAAATTACTTGCCGCAGGACAGGACCTTTCCCACGAAACTCGATTCCGCACCTTACCCCCTATACGTCGCCAACCACTCGCACATAGACTAACCCACCACCGGCGCACCATTCTACGGGACTTACAGTATGAATATCAAGGTCCGGGCGCGTTGAGCTTTCCCCAGAGGGACAGAGCCCCGTGGGTTACTCCGTCCTTTACCACGCTCACCAAATGGGCTCCCACTCCTAAAACCTCCCTTACGAACGACGAACTACGACAACAATTCGAAGCCGTCCTCAGAGACCTCACCAAGACACAGCACCCGCTTGTCGTATACACGGACGCCTCGCATGCAGCTTCTGAGCCGGTTAATGGCCTTGGAATATACATCGCCAGCTACAACCTCACGATCCACCGGACCACCAACGGTTACCATGATATTTCTCGATGCGAGCTCTTAGCTCTGCACACGGCCATCACCATTGCAATGGACCTTCCGCATGAGGACCTAATAGTCTGTACGGATTCCCAGTCGGCGCTTTTCATGCTCAGCGAGAGATCCAATGACCCCTTAGTCCACGACATAGACCGGCTCCTTAAATCCGCAGGACGCACGGCGACCTTTGTATGGTGCCCGGCGCATGTTGGCCTCCCCGGCAACGAAAAAGCAGACACCGCAGCAAGGGCTTCTCTTGCCCCCCGGCCTCAGCCACTTCAAATCTGGTTACCTTACTTACCGCGCACACTCAAACGAGTTTTTCGCCAAGCCCAACGGCAGGCCATCCAGGAGACTTGGGTCACCTCCGTGGAGGGTCGTCTTCAGCGGTACTTTCGTTCCACCCTCCACAACAGCACGGCTCTACTCGGCAAATATAACCTGTCGCGCGCAACAGAGGTCACGATATCGCGCCTGCACTGCCGCCGGCTAATGACTTCGCATCTGCTTCACAAATTTCGACGACTCCCCAGCCCGCTTTGCGCCCACTGCCACGTTCCAGACACCGATAGCCATATCTTCACGGAATGCGGGTTATTCCGCCGCGAACACGACGAACTCCGCCTTATGCTACGCACACGCCAACTCACTCTTGAAGCCCTCCTGACGGCAACTATTTCGGGGCAAAAAAATATCATCCAAGTCGTGGCGGCGCTGTGGCGCTCATACTCCCGGCTCTATCATAGATGGCGCTGGACGTAGCGACAGCCCTATATAAACCCACCAGCGCTATGCACTCCAAGGCACTGTAGATCTGGCCCCTCATCCCGAGCATGGCCTCTTCAGCAGACTACTCAGGCACTCCGCCCGGTTTACCACGCCCGCTCCTCCGCTACCGGCGACTCTCGGACCGCGCTACAGCGATCCGCCCCGCTTCCAACGGCATCTTCACCCTCCATAGCGCCGAAATGATTAGCCTCCCACCGGGCGGGACCGTCGCCGTGGCCACGGACATCGCCCTGGCCATACCCTCGGACTTTGTTGGAACGATCCGGGGGCTCCATCGCCTCCTCCTCCAGGGATTTCACACTGGTGGGGGCATTATTGACTCGGACTACCGGGGCAACGTCAAGGTCATTATTTTCAACCTATCCCCTGCAACCCTCAACCTTGGGGTCGGAGACACGATTGCCCACCTGGTCCTTACACCGCTTTTTACCGGGGCCACTGAAGAAACGGAGGCACTCACCAGGACTGATCGAGACCACCAGGGCTTTGGCTCCACCGGAATTTAGACGGGCCCAGGCACTCTGACGCTGTCCACGGACTCTCATATCTAGCCTCAAACCATTCACACAGTACAAAGACTGCCCCTGGACTAGTTTATCTAAATTTTCAATATATTTATGGAATTAAAAAAAAAAAAAAAATGGAATGCTACTCCTTATTTTGTACTCCACGCCGGGCCAGCGGACCGCGGTCCCGATCGGCCCTGTTTATCAATAAAAAAAAAGAAAAAAAACCTCGGTTTGTGCCGGGAGTGTGGCGCGCTCCTGTAAGCCCAGCTTCTGGGTGGCAAAGTTTGAGGGAATACGACACTTGTCGGCGATCCTACCCTATAGGTGCCGACTGTCCCGTGTCCGCCGGAGGTGACTTACCCCAATTCCACCTTCCGTCACCTCCCAAGTAAACCTCATTTCCTTCCCTGCTTATCCACATACGACCTAGCGGCCCCCGTCTGTGCTGGGCCGCGTAGGGTCTCCCGCTCCATTCTTCCTGGTGCTCAAGGCCTAACGGCTAAGCACTAGTGCTCGTAGGTGGTAAAAAAAAAAAAAAAAAAAAAAAAACCTCGGTTTGTGGCCATGTGCGTTACTTAGGCGAGGTATTTAAATTCATAATAAATAAAAATCATAATAAAATCATGGCCGAAGATGCTACTAACGGAAAATGTGTGTCGTTCAGTGATTTAAAACTTAACGATTGGATTTTGAAACAATGCAAAGCTCTAGGTATGTATTAAACATGGTATTCAACTGTTCATTTTGGCTAAACTTTACTTTAGCTCGCGCATTCAAATTACAGTTTTTTCAATAAATATCTTTTCTGGGAGGTTAATTATACGATAATTAGTTAAATTTAAGGTGCGGAAACTAACTTACATCAATATTTTCCATGTTTTTTGTAATTTATTCCCTCTTATTCCCTTCCATGAGCGGCTAATGTGTGCCTGTTTTTGTTATTGCCAAGGCTTATCAACTGCATAAATATCACCTTTTCCAAAATATTACTAAATATTGTCAACTCCAAGAAATGTTAGGTTTGCGGAAACTATTATAATCAATATTAGGTTAGGTTAGGTCAGGTTAGGTCAGGTTAGGTTAGGTCAGGTTAGGTTAGGTTAGGTTAGGTTAGGTTAGGTTAGGTTAGGTTAGGTTTGGTTAGGTTTGGTTAGGTTAGGTTAGGTTAGGTTAGGTTAGGTTAGGTTAGGTTAGGTTAGGTTAGGTTAGGTTTGGTTAGGTTAGGTTAGGTTAGGTTAGGTTTGGTTTGGTTAGGTTAGGTTTGGTTAGGTTTGGTTTGGTTTGGTTTGGTTTGGTTTGGTTTGGTTTGGTTAGGTTAGGTTAGGTTAGGTTAGGTTCGTGAAAATATTTATTAAAATAGTTTCCGCGACTTAAATGTAATTAATTATCATATAATTAACCTCCAAGAAATGATATTTATTGGAAAAACTGTATTTTGAATGCGCGAGCTAAAGTAAAGTTTTTCCTTTATTTTGATTAACCAGCTTCGTTTTGATAGTTAACGAAATTTCATTATTATCATAAAGGTTTGAACAATTCAACTCCAGTACAAGCCAATTGCATACCCGCAATATTATCAGGAAAAGATTGTATTGGTTGCGCTGAAACAGGTAGCGGTAAAACATTAGCATTTGCTCTACCCATACTACAAAAACTCTGCGAAGATCCATATGGAATCTTTTCATTGGTACTGACTCCGACAAGAGAGCTCGCTATGCAAATTGCGGACCAGTTTAGGGTGTTTGGCAAACCTATAAATCTAAAGGTTTGACTGAAAATAACAATTAAGTTAAACCATAGCCCACTTGATCACGCACGCTGGCTGCACGCGCTCTAGAAGCCCGTCCAAACGATTTTTACATGTTAACTCGCGAATACGGCGCGTCACATAGGTTCGGTCTAAACTTTCAAACCCGTCTGGTTTTAACATGGGCGTCTATGGGAGGGGACCAGTTTTATCAACGTTTTTGACAATATTAGTGCATCTACTGGTTCAAATCTCTTGAATTTTTAATGAGACGTGTATTGAAAGGTTTGATATTATCCTGTAAAATTTAAAGTCTTCAGCTATAATAGTTTTTTTTATAAAAAATAAAATTCATCACATAGTAGTAGTAGGATTTCTCTACTATGTGATGATTTTTATTTTTTATAAAAAAAACTATTATAGCTGAAGACTTTAAATTTTACAGGATAATATCAAACCTTTCAATACACGTCTCATTAAAAATTCAAGAGATTTGAACCAGTAGATGCACTAATATTGTCAAAAACGTTGATAAAACTGGTCCCCTCCCATAGAGGCCCATGTTAAAACCAGACGGGTTTGAATTTTAGACCGAACCTATGTTATTCTCATTCTTAGGGTCGATTGAGGGGGCTTCTATAGCGCGTGCAGCCAGCGTGATCAAGTGGGCTATGGTTAAACACACTCCATTAAATTTTACGTTACGTTGCAATTGTTCAGGATTGCCTGATTGTTGGTGGCATGGATATGGTAACGCAAGGATTAGAATTAGCCAGAAACCCTCATATTGTTATAGCAACTCCAGGAAGACTCGCTGATCATTTAGAAAGTTGCAATACATTTACGTTGAAACGTTTGCAGTTTCTAGTTTTGGATGAAGCTGATCGATTGCTAGAGGGTCATTTCAATGACCAGGTATATTAAAAAGCAATCGTATTTGCTATTACTACAAATACAATGTACTTCTTTTAAAACACCCCAGCTACAAACTATATTCAAGGCCTTACCAAAAAAGAGGCAAACGTTGCTGTTCAGCGCAACAATAACGCAAACTCTCGAAGAGCTGAAAGAAATAGCTCTTACAAATCCATTCTTTTGGGCGCAAAAGAAAGATATAACAACTGTAGAACAATTGGATCAAAGATACGTTTTGGCACCAAAACATGTCAGGGACATTTATATGATACACATTATTCATAAGTTTCTCGAAAAGAAACCTAAAGGTTCAATCATTGTATTTACAAACACATGCAGGTATTAATTATTTTTAACCACACGCAATTTAACTCCTAAATAATATTCTAATTACAGAAATTGTCAGAGAATATCAATGACATTACGATCTCTGGGCTTTCATAGTGTGGCTTTACATTCATTGGCTTCTCAAAGAGAAAGGGTTGCAGCGTTATCCAAATTTAAATCTAATAATGCCAGGGTTTTAGTAGCTACTGATGTAGCAAGCAGAGGTAACGTAAGATTTTTACGTAACAAGCCTATGGCGTGCGTAAATTCCACTTAGCCATAACCCTGTAATCGCGCGCTATCACTACCCGAAAACACAAGACTACTTAATTAAGTTAATAAATGTATTTATTATCACATTAATCCGGTTAATTTAAATATACATTCCGTTAGTAAATAAATATACAAAATCAACAAGTAAACAACGTTAATTAGTTTAACAAAAATCATTAACTGATCTTGATGCCGGTACCACTCCTCCTGCCCCGATTCCCGGCCTACGTTTGAATTTATCCCCTCGGGCCTCTGGGGAACCAGGCTGGGAAATAGCACACGTCCTCTGGTCCAAAACCAGTTTATTAATTGCTTGGACTAGTTTTTTAATTCAAGAAGTGAGGGTTACTGGTCCTCGGGACCAGTTTATTAATTGCAAATCTATTGGAGAGCAAAGGCTGGGACCAGTCCGGAGACCAGTTAATTATTTCAGACACTAGGGGGTCACTGGTCCAAAGGACTAGTTTAAAAAATATCCTTATTTCCCAGCCTGCTGGGGAACAGCCAATCCGGGAGTCGAGCAGACGACAGCTCTCAGATTAAGCTTTCCGGGCCGTCTAGCGGGGATCCCTGGTATCATTCTTTACGTCGCTCCACCTGGTGGTGAATCCTTGTAACGGGCTCCCTGTTACAACCCTCCAATCAAAATTGAAGTTTTTTTCCCTCTTTGGTGTGCGTATCAAAGCGTAGTATCATATTAAACCTTCGTTTTCACAGGATTGGACATTCCGCAAGTTGAACTAGTTCTGAATCATTTCATCCCGAAAAACGCGAAAGACTACGTTCATCGTGTGGGTAGAACTGCGAGAGCGGGAAGAGACGGTCTGGCTGTTACTATACTATCGCAGCATGATATAAATTTGCTTCATTCTGTTGAAGAACTCATCAAGACAAAGCTAACACTTTATGAAACTAACGGTATTAAGCGCACTTTAGATTGTAATTTATGGTCTTTGTTAACAACTTTCGCGATTATGATTACGTATGATATCAGAGAAAGAAGTTTTGAATATTATGACCCAAGCGTCTGTGGCATTAAGGGAAGCTGAGATTCGTATGGAAGAAACGGATTTTGGCGAGAAAAAAGCCATTAACAAAAGGAAACGTTTGATTTTGGATGGAAGAGACCCGGATGAGGAAGCCGCCACGAAGAAAACTAAAGTTGCGAAAAAGAAACAAAATAAAAAGTTCAAAAAGCCAAAGAAAGGTAAATTGACGTGAGAAATTATTTTGGAAGATTAATAAAGATTATTTTATCATCGTGAGAATATTACTTTTCATTCAATCTTTAGAGTAAGCTTAATTAATTAACCTCGACGTGTTTAGAGGCGTCTGCTAGCCAGAACCCCTTACCCTAACATGGTTGGTTAACCAATCCCTTGTGAATTCTGGCATGGCCAACTTAGATTACCGGTGGTAGAAGGCCTGCCAGCTTCACCCGAGCCCCATGTTAAAAAACGACTAGCAAAATCGCCCCTAGTTCCGACTTTCGCCGTTAGGTGCGCTACCAACCCAGTTTTCCTCCTAATGCTTTTTCTAAGGGAAAAAAAAAATTCGGAAGTGGACTCGATTTTAGAGCATTTTTAATATATTTACCGATTTTTTTTCGTCGCGTAGTTTTAAATGAGAAGTCAAGTAAGTTCTAATCTATATTTTGAGACCTATTTTATAATTTTCCCTCCGTTATTTGACGATTAATCAACATTCAAAGTTGGAGTTCTTTTTAAGGCGGAGAAATGCGCCGTTTAGAGTTAAGCCTCGGTCTTGAAGGAAGCTTACATTAAAATTAAATGGCGCCGTTGGACCAAGGCTTAGGTTTAATTTATCCGCCTTAAAAACAACCCCAACTTTGAATGTTGATTATTCGTCAAATAACGAACGGAAAATTAAGAAATAGGTCCCAAAATATAGATTAGAACTTGCTTGACTTCTCATTTAAAACTCGGCCACGAAAAAAATCGGTAAATATAACAAAAATGCTCTAAAACCGAGTCCACTTCCGAATTTTTTCCCCATAGAAAAAGCATTAGGGGAAAACTGGGTTGGTAGCGCACCTAACGGCGAAAGTCGGAACTAGGGGCGATTTTGCTAGTCGTTTTCTAACATGGGGCTAGCAGAGGCCTCTAAACATGGCGAGGCAGACTAGTCACCATTTTTAAGACAAAATAAATGGTAATTACTTTGAAATAAGATATTTATTAAAATATTTTCGCTTAAATATTTAGAAAAAGGCCTTTCTTTTAAGGTATAAACTATAATGTTATGTTATCTGAACTTTTCCTTTAAAAGGACATACAATGTTTTATGTATCATGCTTACACTTCAACAAATAAGATTGAGCATGCTTGAATTTCATAAGTAATAAGTGCATTCGTAATGGGTCTGATAGGCTATAGAGCTTTTTCAGTGGGGAAAAATTTCGTCTGCTACGAAAATTGGGCCTGCCTTTGAGTGTAGGGCGGACATTTTGTGAGGGTTTTCTCTATGGGCAAATAGCATTGGTGACGTAGCCATTACCCCCTCTGAAATAGCTCTATAGCTAGTCTTCATTGACTGATAAATTATTAATTTTATCAATTAAATCCTGTAGATTATCTCCTGATATCTTCATCAAAAATTTTCGAATAAAAATGAGGGCGGAGTTACTACCAGACGCGCTAACTAAGCAAAAGTCAGACTTTTCCCTTACATTAATTTCTACCGCTCCTGACCAACCTAGCATTGACTTTTTAAAACTTTCGAGGTCATTATCGAAACACCGTTTCAACAAAGCTTTATCAACCCTTATGGGATCCATTTCAGCGTCTTCCACCGCACCATTACTGATACCAGATTGTAGCAGTTTCAGTGTTCTCAAGTCGCCACCAACAGCCAAACTATGGTACGTTGATGTTGAACGTTCGTTCAGACGATTTTCGCAAATTTTACGACTTCTCGAGTAGATTGAACTGGTCGTTAAGTTTAAAAAGTTCAAAATCAGTTCAGTAGCGTTTGGAGGGGGGTTGAGCCAAACTCTGTTTTCTTTGACGCTTTTCAAGAAAATATCCGCAAAATATATGGAACTCATGGTGTGTGCCGTTGTCTTGACATTATTGATTAAACCATTTGCGCAAGCCCAGTTGTGAAGGACTGTCAACGCATTTCGAATCTCGTCTCCATTAACTTGAAATTCCTCGACTAGATCTGAACATTTCTTTCGGAGGTTAACATCGAGAGGGGTGATATTTTTTCGTTCCAAAGCTAGCTCTATTTTATGGTGCAAATTTGATACGTAAGGATTGACCGGGTCAATATTGGCGGTCATAGTATGTAGGCGACGTATTTGTACTAAGTGCTCCCAAAAAACCCAAGGAAAACTTAGAAACCCATTTTGTTCCTGGGAGTACGCTACTACGTAACACGCTGAAGCTTTTTTCAACACCGCAGTCGCCAGTTCGTCCGCATTTTCAGTAACTGCCGGAAAGTCCTTGTAGAAGTCATCTTTTGTCGTCTTCCATAAGTGTCGAAGTGATACGGTCACTATCTCTTCAATATCCAGTCTTTCGTTTCTACCCGCTCTACGGTGAACGTTGGAAAAAGCTTTGGCACACGCTTCATGCTCATTAAGTATTCCATAAGTGCTTAGTAGTAAACCAATAGCCTTGGAATAGTTGTGGTACAGTTTAGTGGCAGCGTCTTTGTACATATCCCATCCAGGATATACCAATAGAAGATCAATTTCCACATTGATTGGTTCAGCCACGACCATTTTATTTTCGTCTTCGTAGTTTTTGATGACGCGGTAAAGTTTTCCCAAAGCTTTTTTCGATTGGTACGAGTTTTTGTAACTACCCTTTTCCATAAAGTCGGGATACTTGTCTGGTTTTTCATCATCCTCCAATGCCACTTGTTGGCCATTCTTGGCGAAATCCACAGCGATACTGTGCTTTGAAGCGATTGAATGGCATACATCACTTAGGAGTCCTTTGGCATCAGCTTGAGCCAAATGGGCATGACCTATTACTCCAATTTGGTCATTAACAATGAAGAAGGACAAAAAGTCCAACATGTCATAAATCTGAGATTAAACGTTTAGAATTAAAATTAGAAAACTGGATATACTAAAAAGCATTGAACAGGGTTCATAAAAACCTGGAATAATCAGGGAAATAAATAGTTGACAAAAACCTCAGGGAAAACTCAGGCAAATTTAGAATTTCCAGTAAAATTACTGGAAATCAGGGAAATTTGCGTCAAACAGGGGCCGAGTTATTAAGCAAAATGTTCAATATAACACATCCTTCATAGGATTAACATTACACAATACTTTGGAGGCTCATAACTCTGGTTATATTAGAGATACGGGGATGTCCTTTGAGTATATTATAGTCTTATTTGCCCCCCATCCAACCATACTAAAAACTTAGGGCTACGACAAACAAGGGCCGAGTAATTAAGCAAAATGTTCGTGAACATTCCCTCCATAGGATTAACATTACACTATACTTTGGAGGCTCATAACTCTGGTTCTACTAGAGATACGGGGATGTCCTTTGAGTATGTTATAGTCCTATTTGCCCCCCCCCCATCCAACCATACTAAAGACTTGGGACTAAGACAAACAGGGGCCGAGTAATTAAGCAATATGTCAGTGAACATCCCCTCCATAGGATTAACATTACACTATACTTTGGAGGCTCATAACTCTGGTTATATTAGAGATACGGGGATGTTCTTCGAGTATCTTATAGTCTTATTTGTCCCCCATCCAACCATACTAAAAACTTAGGGTTGCGACAAACAGGGGCCGAGTTATTAAGCAAAATGTTCATAAACATACCCTGCATAGGATTAACATTACACTATACTTTGGAGGCTCATAACTCTGGTTATATTAGAGATACGGGGATGTCCTTTGATTATGTAATAGTCCTATTTGCCCCCCTCCTTCGTTAACATTTGCTCCATAGGATACTCCATATAGGGGGAAAAACCTGGAAAATTCAGGGAAGTATATGGGGAAAAACCTGGAAATCTCAGGGAAATTTGTTTTCCAAAAGTTGTATGAACCCTGATTGAAGTGTCTTACCGTCACTGATCCAACGTGTACGGTCTCTTGGGCAATTGGAAAGTGACTAGGCTCTGAATTCAGTTCAAATATAAGATCCTTTTTCCATATTACCGTATACTCATCGCCATCAAGGTCGGAACCTGATAAAATAAATAGGTAAAACTAAATCGTGAGGCTTCTCTAAACAGTAACATTCAAAAGGATTATAATGTCTCACCAGCCATTTCATTCGGGTGTGGTCTAGGACCCTTTCGAGGAAAAACGATGCAGTCCACAATGTGATGCAGCTCCGGAACATCTATTGCACGGAATACACGGACGTCACCAGGTTGCAAACAAGGGTTTTTGGTGACCAGAACATTGCCTATGTAGAAAGAGAATTTGTTGTATGGCGGTTGAAATGCAATAAAAAGTATAATCTACCAGTTAAAATATTTGTGTCCAGTTTTGTTGGATGTTCTTCAACATCCACGGTGTATTGCACGAAGACTTGCCCATATTCCAGAATATCACATTCATCTAGGACGCCAAACATGTTCCTTCCTTCACTGGGGTCAATATAAAGCCTGGTTTTGGTTCTGAGGCCCTCTATAAATATAACGTTTAGAAGGATCTCTATTTTCGTTCAGCTGGTTCAACTTACCAATAGCAATTCTATGTTGGGCGAGCAGCATATTTCTGAATAAAGGCTCGCTGTTGCAACATATTCCAGCACTTGCCAACTCCTTGTACTTAAGTTTGGGTAAAGCACTATGAGCCGTTAGGTATTTTGCTGCCATATCACTATCGAAGAGCATCTGAGTCAAGTCCTTCAGCATTTCTTGCTGAATTCCCATGAAAACTGATGATCTTATGCCTTTATGATCCAAAATCGAGATGATATTGCGGTTAAGTAGAACTTCAACTTTAAAAGTATTAGATTTTAGATAAAATTTTTACGGAGTTATATTTATTGTAGTTGTAAGGTTTTTAGGAATAATTACCAGGCTTGCTTTTGTTAACCACCTCTAGGCACTCACTGACTTCGCAGCTGAATTTTTTCTGACTTTCCCGAAACACGATATCAAAATCTTTTAGAGTTGGGTCCATAGTCAGCATTCCTTTATATCCAGCATAGCGAAATTGTATCGCACTGGGCACATAATCGAAACCCAAGACTTTGGTAACCTAAAAAACATAACACAGACGTATTTACCAGGACAACCCAACTAGACATTTAGTCGCGGATATCTACCTCCTTCATCAATTCCTCTGATATTTTGCCCACACCGTCGGAAAATACATATGGCTTAGAATTTACTGGATTTAATCCCCCAATGATGTCGGGTTCGGTAATTATTCTGGAAGAATTAAGTGGTACCGTGATGGAGGCTTCAGAATGTGAAAAACATTGCCCCATTCTAGCCATGAACTTGGCTACGCTTTTAATTTGTGAAAAATTCCCCATCCACGATCTTATGGTTTCCGCTGAATTTCCTTGTGGATCTTGGGCATACATGAAGACCGCGTGATCCCTCAGTTGCGAGTTAGACCAACCAAGAAATTCAAAGTGTCTAGATGCGACTCGAATCCCTTCCATAATTGGTTTACTCAGAATATCTTTAACAAATATTTCGTCCGATCTTTTGGAACTGAAGCTAAGCTTCCTAAAGTCCTCATCCCTAAATGAGACTCTCAGGGCGTATTCAGAGTCGTAGTTCCTAATGATGCGGTTTTCGAAGTTCACTTCAGCGGGAAAGTACACCAGTCTTGTTGGGGTTATGACAAGTCTCCAAACAGTTTTAGTGTGTGGTGGTAAAAGTTTCTTTTGAATTTCCCTTCTATCAATAAGTAAGGATTCCTTGTCGGTATTACAAACATGATTGAAAAACTTGTATATTGCGTTACGGTAATTTAGGAATAGCCCTTCGTCTAACGCTTGTAGCGCCTCAACCCCAGCTTCGTAAAAAAGACTAGAACTGATCGAAACTAAATCTTGAAACATTTTAAGGGTGTCATTGAGAGCGGTCCCAAATTCTTGTAACTGTAGGACGAAATTTCTCTTGAGAATCGCGTTTACGATGTAAGTACACGCGAAATCGCCAAAGTCAATCGATGGGGGCTCGAGTGGCGGGTTAGTCAGAGTAGAGTACATAAAACCAAAGGCAATTGGTTTTTTTCCGCAACGAAAGTATAACCGGCTGACAATTTCCATTGCTAAATTTTGACTTGAAATTTCCAAGCTTATAGCGTTTGATCTTCCAATATGATCGGCCGTCATTTTCAGAATTTTGCTTACTCTTCTTTTCTTTGGTTTGTCATTTAATAGGTACTCGATTTCGGTAAGTGCTGGAGGGTTGACCAAATAGAAATAAAGACACGCTTTCCCATTTTTTAATTCAACCATAATCCGCCGAATGTTGTTGTAGTGGAAAGACATGACGCAATTTTTTCCGATGAGAAGTTCAAATTCACGAGTGTCGTGGTAAAAATAGGCGTCTATCTTGTCCATATAACCGTTTCGCTGCATGATAAATTCGTGTTGGTAGTGCGCGAAAAACACGTTGGATTTTAAAAGGGTACCCATTTGAAATATCGTGATCATGATTTTTTCGTGCGACGCTTTTTTGGAGTATGGGAAAACATTGGGGTTGTGAACCATTAACCATGGTTTTTCTATTAGAAAAGGCCTCTTAACCAAGTTCTTGAGTGTTTTCGGCAGTTGTCTTGAACCGAGAGTACCCACTTGCTCGCACCAATTCTGGATAAAACAGTAGTATCGCTGATGGTAAGAGTAATGTTTGGGGACAGCGATCACATCTTCGTCAAATTTAACTACCACTTGGAGTTTCGTTAAATTTTCTTTAAATATTGCATTTAATTCTGGCGTAGTGTCCGCAACTAGGTTTATGTGTATGACTTTCACGTGGCAACATTGTAAAATTTTCCGTAAAGCCAAGTAATCGTTGTCTATATAAAAGCTGTCGTAAATGTACAACGTCAAATCAAGCTCCGACATAATGTCACTGTCGTCGCTGTAAAGCAAATGATACAACAAGAATAAGTGTGAGAATCGTACATTTGCGCCCTGTTTTAGAAATAGGGAACTGTACTCTAAATTCTTAAAATTATGTAGATTAGAATAATTTTTGTGAGAAATAATTCCATAAGTAAGATAACATTAATAAGACTGACAATGAAAGATTTTGAATGGGTGGGAGATCGGATGGATGAAAAACAGGGGAATGGAAATAAAAGGACCAAGGTCAACCATGGATTGTAAGCAAGCCGTTCGTTGGTGAACTCTGTAAGATCCTGAATAAGGATCAGAATTTACAAGAGGTGTATGAAAGGGGCGGGCTGCCGCCATAAGCTATCGGCGCGAATATGTTAATGGCTGATATTTCCGATCAGTACATTGCGCTCCGTACTATTCTTGACATCAAAAAAGGGTTCAAGAATCATTACTGGGTGTGAAACAAGATGGCACGAAGTAAGGACCAACCTTCCGTTCACTATGATCATGTTGAGTAGACGTAGCAACGTACAAAATTTATTGTGAGATAACGCATTTAGTTCTGCCCATCACCCTTCCCAAAAACACCTAGCTCGATAAAAAAGCAAACAAAAACGCTGTTTAATGTCAATACTAAAAACCGTCCACTTTTATTTAAAATCAGAAGGGGATAATAGATTACCTCGAAGAGAAGTAATATATACTTCTGTTATAATGCATTGAATAGCGCAACAAAGTAGATTTTTGGTGTTTTTGTGCGTGATGAAGAAGCCATGCATCGAGGGTGGGCAGACCCTAAATCCATTCACATTTTTACACTAGCAAGCAACCAAAAGCTTGTCGCCATAGGAAAATAGGTTCACATCTATTGCTTGCGGTTACCGAGATGAGTGGACATACAAGATGGTCAAACCCATAATGAAGCCACTACGTTCGCATACTTTTAGGGACGATGACGTCACGTAGAGGTATTACCCTGGACGTATCTGTGTATGTGTCTGTCTGTCACCGCGTTCGCAGTTGGCAAATCGGAGCAAACGTATTCGCAATATCCGGACCGCGTTCTCAGTTCACAGAAAATCATTATTGGCTTCTACTTCATTATCATCGTTAGGGTTAAGATGTACGAGGCGATGAGCTAGGGTTACGAAAAACGTCGAGCCTCTCATTGGCAGGGCTTCCAGCAAAGTTTCACGCAAGTGCGGCTTTTCATACCATTTATTGTGAATCAATCGCCTTATATACCCTAAATTTACAAAAATTCTGAAAAAGGTGCTCGCTAGAAGTGAAACGTTAACAATAGTTATGTTTAAAATAACTTTAGGAATAACCTTTCTTAAAACGACTTAATTAGAATTAGGGTAAATTACTGAAGGATAAAATAATTAATATCAATTATACTTATTTAATTATTTAACAAAAACCTCTTAATTGGAATCGGAGAGTTTTATTTTGGTTTCTCAACTTGTTTTATATGTGCATATGTAATTCCATGTACGTAATATTTAGATATGTTGAGTGTTCTCGCTTTGAAAATTTACCTCTAAGCTTCCGGTGTGCACGCTAATCTTTCTCTGGCCTCTTATTGGTTTAAATGCAACTCCCAAAATGCCTTACCAAAGCTGCTAAGCTTCAACACCCCTTCTTTATACCGCTTTGATGAGAACAAGTTGGGAAACCAAAATTAACCTCTCCGAGTCGAGAACGAGGGCTAGTATTTTCACTCAAAATTTACTTTCTTACCAGTGGTCAATTAGCCAATGAGAACCGGAAATAAATAGCACAAATTTGGTGAGATATTGCCAAGTGCATTTGTAAAGGTTAAAGTGTTTAATCATTTACTAAAGGACCTAATATCTATCACTTAAATGTGGATTTGACTTTCGGCTCACTCTGAAACGTTAAGACCTCCTAAATGAGGACACGAAACAAGGCAGTTTTAGTTTAGGTCTAAGATATCTTAGTTCATAGACCCAATTGTAACAAAACTAATGGAAATATAAACAATTAATATCCATATTATCTAGTAAAGATTAAATTTACGTTTACACTAAAGCTGATTTAAAAAGAAAACACCAAAATTTGAAATATTAATATCAAAAGATGTTCTTGGAATATTGAGATGAAACAGAGCTTTATAGCTACACGACTACTAAATAGTGTTCGTACGGGGTAAAAATTTTATCGGGGTCGGGGGCAGGTTATCCCCGAAAAAAACAAGACGGGGTCGGGGTCGGGGTAAGACATCGCATGCTGAAAAATTTTGGAAAAATGATAAAAAAAATGGTTAAATTTCTGGGTGTTTGGAAAGAAGCTTTATTTTCGTATCGCACTTAGCTAGTGACTCTTAGCTAGTAGGCAAGAAACTGTAAAAAAGCCCAATAAATTCCGACTTTCCGAGCTACGCAGCTACGATTCCCACGAAAGACCACTGACATTGCAAAAGACGGGGGAGGCCGCCGATCCACGAGAGGGAGGATGGTGAACTTTGGAATTTTAGTGACTGTTTTTACTGTATTTTGTTTGTTATTAGTTACCCCCTTGCCCTTTCTTTCATAAAGGAGAAGCGGAGCACATATTTGAGACGAATGAGATGATTGTTTTTGGCGCACGACAAAAAATAATTTGCTAAAAATAACCTAACCAAAATCTAACCCCGAAAAAAAACCCCGACTACATTTTACATGTTAGGTACCGGGGTCGGGGTCGGGGGAAAAAGTCGGGGATCCCCGGTTTTCGGGGTCGGGGTCCCCGTACGAACTCTACTACTAAAAGAATCGTAAATACACATTTAAAATATTTTCATTTAGGCCTAATATTCTTCAAAAAGAAAATGTTACCATTTCGTAAGAGATCTTTTCATATACCCATTAACTTAAATGCGCGTATAGTGTTTCGATTCAGATGCAATCTTCATAATTCGTTCTATATAAACTCTCACTTCTGTCATTCCAAAGAAAGAAGTTTATCTTAAATAATTAAATAAATGTAACTGATATTAATTATTTTAATCGTCAGTATTTTACCTTAGTATTAGTTAAGTCGTTTTAAGAAGTGTTATTCTTACAATGACTTTAAACATAGCTATAGTTGACGTTTGACAAGTTCTACCGTAGACCGTTTTCAGAATACTTGTAAATTTAGGGTACATAATTCAATTGATTCACAGTAAAGGATAAGAAAAAACGCAATTGCGTGAACCTTTGGTGGAAGCCCTGCCATTGGGAGGCTAGACGTTTCTCGTAACCCTAGCCGATCGCCGCGCATATTTTAACTATAACGATGATAATGGAATAACAAGACGGCCCAAGGGCTCGTAATAGTAGCCACATCGTATGAGTGAATAGCCCCTCTATACCCTACCCTAATGAGTGGATAACCCTAATGAGTGAATTCTTAAATGATTTACCGAGCATAGAATCAGAGTTAATAGCCCCTCGATGCCCTACTCTAAACAGTGATAAAATTATAACCGTATAAATTTACTAATGCTGTAATTCTAATATTCCGGCGAATCGAAGAACAGATAGTTTTAGTGATAATCCCCTCAATAGACTTATGCCCAGTGGCGGCGCCAGAATTTTTTTCAGTGTAGGCTGAAGGTAGTTTTAGGGCCCCTAGCTGGGTTTTTCAGTTTTCATCCCCCTTCTTTCACAAGTTTCTTCAAAAAAAAAAATTATAATTTTTAATGTTTACCTCATAGTTTTAAATCAGTTTTGCTTCTTTTAAAGAAATTGCTCATTGTTTTATCTTGTTTCTCAATGTCTTACTGTCTTGTCCGTTTTTGTTTACTCTTTTGAGCACCAAATAACTATTTTCTGATACATCTATTCAATGGACTGGCAAGGCAGCCTGCTAAGCAAGCGTTTAGACTATGAGAGACTTTCGTTGCAGAGAGTAAGAGACTATGCTTGTTCAGACTGAAGTGCTATAAAATTCTGTTCTTATATACAACTTTGAACATTTACCCTATGGCTGGTCAATGCTAATAAAAACTTTCCCTCTAATGTCGACTCATCGACTGACTGTGGATGGAGCTGCCTTTGCCGTGTGGGGGAGGGAGGCGATGGATCGTCTCTAGAAACTGAATTTTACCAATGTTTACTATTTTACATAGCAAATTAACCTTGGAGATATTTTAATACCGAACTTTTCCCTTTCATTCCTCATTTTTTTGAGGTTTTTGGGCCCCTTCTCCTCAATTTTTGGTGCCCCTGTCTAACTGTCAGGTAGGCTATAGCCTACTTAGCCTTAATGTAGCGCCGCCACTAAGTTATGCCGATGCACACTTATCGCTTCTTATAAATTTCTAATAAGGACTTATGCCCAGATACTTATGAAAGAAAAGTTTAATTATAGTGATTACCCATTTTAGTGATTATCCCCTCGAATTAGCTTTAGCAGTGCTAAAATAATCAAACGCATAACGCTCATTTAACTCTATGTTAGCTGTATCTAAACCCACATTTGAATTAATCGCCAAACTTTCCAGTCAAACATGTCATAGATGGCGATAGCTACCAAACGAGAACGAAACACTCGAGGTCGAGCATAGAATCAGAGTTAATAGCCCCTCGATGCCCTACTCTAAACAGTGATAAAATTATAACCGTATAAATTTACTAATGCTGTAATTCTAATATTCCGGCGAATCGAAGAACAGATAGTTTTAGTGATAATCCCCTCGATAGACTTATGCCGATGCACACTTATCGCTTCTTATAAATTTCTAATAAGGACTTATGCCCAGATACTTATGAAAGAAAAGTTTAATTATAGTGATTACCCATTTTAGTGATTATCCCCTCGAATTAGCTTTAGCAGTGCTAAAATAATCAAACGCATAACGCTCATTTAACTCTATGTTAGCTCTATCTAAACCCACATTTGAATTAATCGCCAAACTTTCCAGTCAAACATGTAATAGATGGCGATAGCTACCAAACGAGAACGAAACACTCGAGGTCGAGCATAGAATCAGAGTTAATAGCCCCTCGATGCCCTACTCTAAACAGTGATAAAATTATAACCGTATAAATTTACTAATGCTGTAATTCTAATATTCCGGCGAATCGAAGAACAGATAGTTTTAGTGATAATCCCCTCGATAGACTTATGCCGATGCACACTTATCGCTTCTTATAAATTTCTAATAAGGACTTATGCCCAGATACTTATGAAAGAAAAGTTTAATTATAGTGATTACCCATTTTAGTGATTATCCCCTCGAATTACCTTTAGCAGTGCTAAAATAATCAAACGCATAACGCTCATTTAACTCTATGTTAGCTCTATCTAAACCCACATTTGAATTAATCGCCAAACTTTCCAGTCAAACATGTCATAGATGGCGATAGCTACCAAACGAGAACGAAACACTCGAGGTCGAGGCATAGATATATTAAAAGGGTAGATACACAATTCAATGGGAGGTCGACGCGGAAGGGGCAACGAGCAGACAGCCGCTATTTTCTGGGGGTAGCCGTATAAAACGCCATCTATCGGGGACAAATTAGCGGCCAAAATTGGAACTATCATAACGATGAGTGGCACTCTATGTTAACTCCCTATAGGGCATAATAAGTCAAACCCTCGGAGATGCCATTACACCATTTTATACGAGCTAAGAGCGGAAAAACGTATTTTATAAATTTTACACCTGTAAAATCTTTTAAAAAACACTTGGAACTTGTATTTCTACTTACTTTCGAGGAAATACCACCGTTTTCTGAAGGTAAGAGTCTTTTTTTATACATTTATTAGTAATAAAAACATTTAGGCGAGCTAAGCCTTGGTCTTGTAAAACACGGCAGATTAGTGATTAGCCTCTACCCTCTATGTGCAAATCTACATTATGGCCATGACCAAGGCTTAGCTCGCCTTAATGTTTTTATTACTAATAAATGTATAAAAAAAGACTCTTACCTTCAGAAAACGGTGGTATTTCCTCGAAAGTAAGTAGAAATACAAGTTCCAAGTGTTTTTTAAAAGATTTTACAGGTGTAAAATTTATAAAATACGTTTTTCCGCTCTTAGCTCGTATAAAATGGAGTAATGGCATCTCCGAGGGTTTGACTTATTATGCCCTATAGGGAGTTAACATAGAGTGCCACTCATCCTTATGATAGTTCCAATTTTGGCCGCTAATTTGTCCCCGATAGATGGCGTTTTATACGGCTACCCCCAGAAAATAGCGGCTGTCTGCTCGTTGCCCCTTCCGCGTTTTTTCGTTAAGCCTAAGCCAGCGAAGTGGATCTAGACCCTTTATAGTTTTACTATATCTATGGGTCGAGGAGCGCGGTAGGAAACGGGGAAAATCGTTATCTATTTTATTAGCACATAAATAAAAAGAAAATAAATATAAAAACCCCAAACATACAAATTCATAAGTATCCGATCCCACAGATAAAAATTCAAAAGTATCCGAGCCCAGAGATTAAGATGGACACCACCCCACACCACCCCGACATTTTAGAGATAGAGCTAAATAATAAAAAACTCGAGTATTCTATCAAGTCTCTATGGCTCAGTGGTAGTATGTCTGTCTACTGCGTGAGCGACGCGGGTTCGATTCCCGGCTGCGATCCGAAAAAAATTTTAATTAATATTAAATCTCTAACCGAGCTCAGTTACACCTATGGGTGGGTTGTGGTAATATAAAGTTCCTTTTAAGCTAAAAAATAACGATAACGAAGCGACAACCCCGGCCACTACTACTACTACTACTACGACGGCTCGGGTCAAACCTCCGTCATCGTATACTACGATGTGGCTAAAAACCAATGTTGCAGATTGGCGTCTATGTGGTATACACAGAAGACCAGTATATGATGTTCTTGTTAGAAGCCAATAAGTACAGATTGGTGTCAAGGTGGAATTGACGATGGTGGTGTTAGAAGCTAATAAGTACAGTTGGCGTGTATGTGATATATACGAAAGACTAGTGCATGGTGTATGTAGTTGACGTAATGAAGTACAATTTTCCGAATTTCTGTGAACTGCGAACGCGGTTCGGAAATTGGGAACACGTTTGCTTCGATCTGTCAACTGCAAACACGGTGACAGACACACACACGGACAAACAGACAGACACGTCCAGTGTAATACCTCTCCGTGACGTCATCGTCACTAGGAGAGGTAAAAACAGTGTATATTTCGATTTGCTTTATTAGTAATAATACTGTTAAGTAAACAGCCGTGCATAATTCCACTGTCGGAGTCAGAACACTGCCCGAACCTTTTCTTAACGCATTAACCAAGTACTGCTGTTAAAACAAAGCCTAGAACATATTTCACACTTATGCGTAGGAACATCTTATATAGCTTCAGACTATAAATACTCTTCGTAAAAAGGATTATATCCCTTATCGTAAATTTTAATTGGGTCGCTAATTTTCAATCTGGCGGGATTCAGAATCTTGCATACGTTCCGCTATGATTTCTCTTTCCCTTCCCTGATATTCGGGACCTTGATTTCGTTCGGGCAATGTAGCTCTCTTCCTTTTCCGGTATTGAGTAAGCTCAGAAACATTACGCTAACAACAATAGTGGCTCGCCCCCCCCCCCACGTCTTACACTAGTTCAATCCCCCGCCTTACACGGGTTCAATACCCCGCCTTACACGGGTTCAGGGCTCCCAGCGCTTAGTGCACAAAAAAAAAATAGGTCTGAAACGCCAAAATTATAGGATATTTATAGGTCCCAAAATTATCAATTTATGGGCTCAAACATATGTTATGTAAATTTTATACTTTTAAAATTACGAATTATTGGAGTTTTACAGGAAGTATATTATATATTCGAGAGTAGACTAAACATATTTATGAAAATATGATCAATATTTAATCTACTTTGGACGAGTAGTTAATAGCGCGGCAACTAAATTATTTACCATGAAATTTTTATAGTTAACTACCTTACAAGAGGCTTACATTTTTTTTAATTATTTTAAAGGTCAGGTACTTTTGAATTTGGACTGGTTCAGGGTTACCACGAAATTTTAAGATTCAAATAGAGTAATGTCAGTTCTACAATGCAAACGTCATACCATAGAGTAGTGTCGGTAGAGGGGGGAGTAGACTGTGTATCCCTTCCTCTAGGCGCGCTTTTGTAAGAGGGGATACTGTACGAGCCTGGTAGGGGGGATGACACTTAGCTAAGAGATAGAAGGTATGACGTTGGCATACGTAGAACTGACATTACTCTATTCTATCTTACGCCGATTCAATCTCGCGTCTTACGCCGATTCAATCCCCCGTCTTACGCCGGTTCAATCCCCCGTCTTACGCCGGTTCAATCTCCCGTCTTACGCCGGTTCAATCTCCCGTCTTACGCCGGTTCAATCTCCCGTCTTACGCCGGTTCAATCTCCCGTCTTACGCCGGTTCAATCTCCCGTCTTACGCCGGTTCAATCTCCCGTCTTACGCCGGTTCAATCTCCCGTCTTACGCCGGTTCAATCTCCCGTCTTACGCCGGTTCAATCTCCCGTCTTACGCCGGTTCAATCCCCCGTCTTACGCCGGTTCAATCCCCCGTCTTACGCCGGTTCAATCCCCCGTCTTACGCCGGTTCAATCCCCCGTCTTACGCCGGTTCAATCCCCCGTCTTACGCCGGTTCAATCCCCCGTCTTACGCCGGTTCAATCCCCCGTCTTACGCCGGTTCAATCCCCCGTCTTACGCCGGTTCAATCTCCCGTCTTACGCCGGTTCAATCCCCCGTCTTACGCCGGTTCAATCTCCCGTCTTACGCCGGTTCAATCTCCCGTCTTACGCCGGTTCAATCTCCCGTCTTACGCCGGTTCAATCCCCCGTCTTACGCCGGTTCAATCTCCCGTCTTACGCCGGTTCAATCCCCCGTCTTACGCCGGTTCAATCAATCCCCCGTCTTACGCCGGTTCAATCCCCCGTCTTACGCCGGTTCAATCCCCCGTCTTACGCCCTCGTGGTTCAATCCCCCGTCTTACGCCGGTTCAATCTCCCGTCTTACGCCGGTTCAATCCCCCGTCTTACGCCGGTTCAATCCCCCGTCTTACGCCGGTTCAATCCCCCGTCTTACAGTGTACTTATGCTATAAACTTAGAAAGATAAGATGAGCATTGTGTCTTCGCCTTCCCCCAATCATTCTATGCTATATTCAAAGTTCATACGTATAACTTTACACTATAACACCTTGCCTTATAGTATTTTGTCTCGCGCCTTGCAGTGGTTGGCCCCCTTGACTTACAGTGTACTTATGCTATAAACTTATAGGAAGAAAGATAAGATGAACATCGTGTCTAAGACTACCCCCCCCCCCCATCCAATCATTCTTTACAACATGCTATATTCAAAGTTCATACGTATAACCATGGATAAAGAATCCGCGTGAGGAAATTTGTTTTCACGCTATAGGATCGGCAACTCCCTATCTCGAACGACAGAATATTCTGTATATACTCTGTTACAACGTCGGTTGTCAGCACGCGCAAAGCTATTTCTCTATGTAACGTAGCTTTGTACGTGCTGTCAAGAGACAAAAAACTTCAGGATTTAAAATATCCGCGAGTTTTTAGCTCGAGTGCACGGACCTCTAGACCTTAGTTTCAAATGCGTGTAGTAGACTGTATGCAATTTCACACGTATTTGAAACTAAGGCCTAGAGGTCCGTGCACTCGAGCTAAAAAACTCGCGGATATTTTAAATCCTGAAGATCCTGAAGTTTTTTGTCTCTTGACAGCACGTACAAAGCTACGTTACATAGAGAAATAGCTTTGCGCGTGCTGACAACCGACGTTGTAACAGAGTATATACAGAATATTCTGTCGTTCGAGATAGGGAGTTGCCTATCCTGTAGAGTTAAAACAAATTTCCTCACGCGCATCCTTCATCCATGGTATAACTATAAAATATAACACCTTGCCTTATTTTGTTTTACCCCGCGCCCTACAGTGGTTCGCCCCTCGCGCCCCAAAAATGAAGGAAAAGAACAATCATTAGTGATTTTCCCCAAGACCGTAACCCCAATTAACTTAGTGATTAACCCCTCGACGCGTTTTGTAACCGAAAAAAAAAACCCCCAACAAAATTAACTTCAGTTGATTTACTTCTGATTCTAATATCCGTAACCTCAATTAACCCTTAATGTCAATGTCATTTAAAATCGCCAACTGACCGAAAAAAATACCATTAGTGATTAGCCCCTCGACAATAACCCAAAATAAACTTTTTTTTAAGGGATAAAATGATTTTCTATAACCCTAAGTAACACTTAATCCCAATGCCATTTATGAAAATCAGTAAAATTGCCGATGAATTAAAACTTTCTATAGTGAATAGCCCCTTGACGCGTTACTTTTTAAGTGCTAACCCGTAACCCTACTACTACAACAGGCCAAGTCAAACAAATAACCTATCGTTTAGATGCCCATCAAATGATGTGGCTATAAAGGATTGCCATGTTTCGCCGATTT
Organism: Phalangium opilio; assembly: GCA_019434445.1. NCBI lineage: Eukaryota > Metazoa > Arthropoda > Arachnida > Opiliones > Phalangiidae > Phalangium > Phalangium opilio. Next base: position 345,298 of record JAEQBA010002262.1, on the reverse strand, counting down.
TCCCACGCTTAAAAATAGACCAGAAAACGCAGTCTTCCTGTTGTATCTATGGGCACTAATCTCAAGTGTTGATAACCAAAGTTGTGCCTTGTTTAATATTTAATAGTTACTATTTTCAAATTTATGCTGTACAGTTCAATGAAAAATATTTTCATGTTATAATTCTATACTCTAAATGGCTATTTTGAAGAATACAACCTGCTCGTCCAAACTTAATAAATCATATACCAAAAGAAAGCTTAGGACTTCCTCTATTCATTGCACACCATTAATTAACAATAGGCTATAGTTTTCCAGAATGTAAAATAGAAGATTTTGGGGAAGATTCTTACTTTCGGTCGAAAAATGGTAAATTTTGCGTTATGTATTATTATTAATCATTTCAAAAAGCTACCTAATCTTAGTAAATAAGCAGATAAAGTATTACCATACAGCAAAGATGCTCGGATGCTCCCAAAAATCGTCTCGCTTCGCTATAGCAATTCTTAACGGAAAAATCCTCTGACACGTTTAGTTCAAGTTACAGTTTGAGTATCGCGGATTCGCGGTCACACGTGACTATACGTTTCTCTTCAGTCTAGGGCAACCTCGTTACACAGGCCATAGCTGCCTGCTACATTACAGAAAATGCAGAAACCAAAGAGGGTAGATGGTAGAATCAAAACTGTGTTCCCCTACTGTCCGTGTCTTCCCCTCTCAGCTGTAGCTGGTGAGTGGTGACTCTCTACACTCTATATAGTAGCAACCTTCCACCAACGAGCAATATTAAAGGAGACGGAGGTTTAATTGATACACTTTTAAAAGTGATTTTCACTCTCGCTCCAATTAAAATACTCCTTGTAAATTGCAAATGGAAAACTGTTTCCTTCTGGATGGCAGCAGGGAGGAAAGAGGTAAGATGGAGTAGAAATAGCAATACGCGACGTGGGGAAATGAATGTTTCCCAATCCCAGTGTACCTTGCGCACGCCCCTACACTATTAGAGAATTGTATTAAACCCCTCCAGTCTCCACTCTCCAGAAGGAAAAAAATCCCGAAGGTCAGGCTTTTGTGTTGGGGACTTTTTGGGAGCCAAGTATCTGGGACACTGGGCCGCAAAGTTTATGGGAATAAGAGCGGTGGCCAGCGGGTTCGTTCAGTTTTGCTATTTACCCCGTGTTCTAACCCCAAATCCACCACCTCAACAATTTTAAAATTCCTCAACTCTGAATCCCTGACCCTGAGTTGTAGCTCCGCTAATGGCCACAATTCCCACAAAGCTGGTCGCTGGCTTTCTGGCTGCTGCGATGGTGCGTGCAGATGGTGCATGTGAACTGTGACTTAAATAAACAAAAAATAAAAGTTCGTGGCTTCGCTCGTCGCCAGAAATATTGTGCAATCGTATGAAGGTAATTTTTGTAGAAAACAAAACAGGTTAAATCAGCGGAGTTTCCGCTTTCTGTTGATGATCGAACCAAAGAGGGTAGAAAGAGGGGGAGTTGAAGCTAGCGCCTTTGGCAAGGCATTTCGGGTGTTCTCGCTTTTCTTTTTTATTTATTTGTTATATTTTCCTTCTAATATCCGGTTCACCGTATTTCAACCAATAAGAGGGCAGAGAAAGATGCGCGCGCACACTTGAAGCTTAGAGGTAAACTTTCAAAGTGAGAACACCCGAGCCAAGCCTTCTACTCCCCCTCTTTCTACCCTCTTTGCAGGAGGTGAGAATAGTGTCCGGGCTATTTGCTATATTCACCGGATGAGGCTCAATAATCAATTCTGCCGGGAGTGTGGCGCACTCCTGTAAGCCAGGCTTCCTGGCGGCAAAGTTTGAGGGAATACGACACATGTCGGCGATCCTACCCTATAGGTGCGGACTGTCCCGTGTCCGCCGGAGGTGACCTACCCCATTTCCACCTTCCGTCACCTCCCAAGTAAACCTCATTTCCTCCCCTGCTTACCCACATACGACCTAGCGGCACCCGTCAGTGTTGGGCCGCGTAGGGTCTCACGCTCACTTCTTCCTGGTGCTCAAGGCCTCACGGCTAAGCACTAGTGTTCGTAGGTGGTAAAAACAAGTCGGGAAAACCAAAATATTACCTCTCCGTGTCGAGAAGATTATATAACCTTAAGTATCCAATGAAAACGTCGACCTTTTGCCCTCATCCTTTCCCGCGCTTTGCGCTTCCGCATTTCATCCTTACTCTCAACATTATCTTCCTCCATTTTACATATAAAAAAAATCAAATACTCACAAAAAGAAGTGGCAAAAACCTGCTGGCTCTTTACAACCACTTAATTTGACTTAATATCCAATTTCCAACAACAATAATATACCGGTAGTTTAATTGACAACCTACTAGCATCGAAATTCTCATAAGGAATGGCTCCCGCGGATAAAAAACGGCAATTTTCAACTAGGTGGGCGTTATCTCATAAGATTTGAAAAATATCATTTGTCTTTTTTACCAATGCCTAACCGTTTGGATTTTTTAAAGCAGTCTTAGCACCAAAAAATATTTTTGAATGAGGATAAAAAAGGTCTGTCCTCTCGTAATTTTTTAAGCTTTTATCATGATTACTCTATACAACAGTAACAAGGAGTATAAACCCATTAGTGGAAGCAGTATTTTTTTCCCAAAACAATCTCGCTTATGTTTATGCAATGAATGAAATATATCACAATGCACGGGCCTTGATAGATATAGGAGGCAATGAAGGAAATATATCGCATGCACGGGCCTTGGTAGATATAGGAGGCAATGATAATCTCTCTCTTTGCACGAGAGGTTTATCTTTAATATTTAAATAAATATAATTATTTTTAATTATTTTAATCTTCAATAATTAACATTAATAATAGTTAAATCGTTTAAAATAAAGTTATACTTATTATCTTCTCAAACTTTGCTAATATTGACGTTTAAAGTGAAGGGTACCCCTCTTCCCGCTTTCTACAAATTTTGGGGTATATATACGATTCGTTTCCATTATAATAGTAAGGAAAAACCGCAAATGCGAAAACCTTTGGTAGCGATCCTACCTTAGGGAGGCTAGACGTTTCTCGTAACCCTAGCTGATCGCCGCGTATATCCTAAAACCAAACGATGATAATGGAGTAGAAGCCAATGATACAGATTGGTGTCTATGTGGAATAGACGGAAGACCAGTGGATGGTGGTGTTAGAAGGCAGTGTAAGTGCAGACGGGTGTCAATGTGGTCTTGACAAAGAACAGAAGATGGTGGTGATTAGAAGCCAGTATGTACAGACTGGTGTCCACGTGGAATGGACGAAGACCAGAAGATGGTGGTGATTAGCAGCCAGTAAGAACAGACTAGTGTCCGTGTGGTATGGACAAAGACCAGAAGATGGTGGTGTGAGAACTCAAGTAGAGGAGCCATTTCCGTGACTGTGAAAGCAGTTCGGAAATGGCGAACACGTTTGCTCCGATACGCAAACTGCGAACGCGGTCACGTGGGTGTAACAACGGACAGACAGACAGACACACACACAGACAGACACACAGACAGACAGACACACAGGGCCGTTACAGAACCTCTCCTGGACTACGTCACACGGAGAGGTAAAAAAAAAATCAATTCTGCTTCTTGGACTATGAATCTTGCATTCCGTCGACAATTATGAATAAGAATAAATTGGCCTAATTAGTAATTTAAGAACTAAAAAGAGCTTTTAATAAGTTTCCATTTGCTGTACAAGTTTTATCTTAACCTCTCCCACAAAATCAGAGTTATTTATAGCAAAAGTTTTGGTTTTTAAACAATTTAATGAGAGAGCACATTTTTTTTTTTAAAGTTATTCAAGCAATTTTTTTTTTCAGAGAAAAATTTGTTTCCAATAACAGTCCTTAAAGAATATATGCGATTTTTTTTTTCAGTTTATATTTAAATAGCGATGGGTCAATTTTGTTAGAAAAGAAACGTGAAAATTTTATATTAGTCTTTAATTTACTACGAGATACGTTGCATTGAACATAAACAAAAAAAAAAATCTAACCATGAAAATTTCAAAAAAAAAAAAACAACAAAAAATTGCACTTTGCTCCTAAACTTATTAAAAATTAAGTGAAAAAAATTGGGGAATGCTATGGGAATATTCTATGATGTGAAAAAAAAAACAACAAAAAAACACCCAAGATTTTAATTAAGGTGTACTTTTATATTAAATTATTAATAATTACTAAGATGAAAAAAGAGGAAATATGAATTAAGTTCTTTACTTTAATAATAACTTAATTTTGTTCGGACTGGTTAAATCTTTTTCCATCTCATACTCCTTTGCGCACTTTTAGGTGAATTGAAGTGAACAAAAGTAAGAAAATGTGATGCAAAAAAATAACACGCAGGTTCAAAAAATAAGGGGTAAACTACAGTGGTAAAAACACTGCCACTGAGATGACTAGGCACTTTTTCACTGGCAGTCCGATACAAACGAAACGACAAAGAAAAAAACTAACACACTCGTATAAATTTGCGTCTTTTTTGCCTTCTCTTAAAAATTCCTATTCACGCCTCGCACGACGTCGTTGTCTTGGTGAAGATTTTTTACCTTCCCCTTCACCGACCTCTTTCTCTACATCGTCTTCCTGTTGTTTAAGATGAAATAGGTTTAAGCAGCGATAAAAAGATTACATTATAACCAGGAAAGAAAAGTGGCTAAAATAATTAGTTCCTGTGGCCAACGAACTAAAATTTGGCTTAGTTAAATAACACTAAACAAATTTATAATGCTTATTAGAAAAGTGTTAAACATATGAAAACAAACATTCGAAATTTGCTTTATACAATAAAAGCGATAAGCAACTCAAAAAGTTGATTTTTGCTTACTGCTTCACATTATGGCATAGACCTTAGACTAGGGATGAACCGATACCATATCGATACTCGGGGTTGGTTCGATACCGATACTAAACCGATACTCGTTTAAAATGCGTTATATGGCTCTACATGACATTTTTAGGTCTTTTAGTAACGTAATGATGGTGATAATATCTCATTTCTATGAATTTCAATCGTGACGAGTTCTCATTTATATAAAAAGTACCTGAATTTAGCTTATCTAACAACTAATAAGCGAAAATCTTTCTTAGTAAGCGCCTACTACTCTAGGGATGAACCGATACCATATCGGTATCGGTTGAAGTATCGGATATTGGATCATAGTGAGTAAATATCGGTATCGATCGGTATTGGTTCATGTTTGTACCGGTATCGATCGGTATCGGGTTAAGCCTGGTATTGGCCATCTCTATTAAACACGAATGGAATGGAGATACGGCGCGTGGTTCTTTTAGGGCAGACCAACGTTGAAACTTTTTCGACTCAAACCAATGATAGCCAAAACATGATCTCAGAGTCGAAAAGTTTTGGGACTCTCCCGCTAGCTTATCATTCCAGTACATCTGTGTTTAAGGGTCTTAGCACAGACTATAAGAAATTTCCCCACTTGACCAAATAAGTGTGTTAATCGCGACCTTCACATAACACACACTCTGGAATTTCTCATCAGAGGATTTACTTTACCATAAAAACTGTCACTCTCTTGCATCGTTCCCTATATAAAATTTCACTCGTGTTGTTATGTTATTTTGTGGTTTCAGAACCAGCTTCCCTCGCACCAAATCCATAATTTATATTTCAAGATACACTATAGAGTGCTGTCAGAAGCGCCGGTGTGACGTCACCCATGCTGTTTTCCCATAAAGAAAAAACGGTAACTGTCATGGCCGCCCATTGCTAAAGGCAGACTCGTGACGTTTAACCTTGGATCTGACGTCACAACTGACAGCACTCTATACTAATCCGTCAAAGCTATACAATTGATCCAAAAACGGTGGTAGGTACAGTGCCACAACCTTCAAGTTATGATTTGTGTTTTGGGATGCTAATAATTAAGTAGTTTTAATTCGACAGTGCAGTCGTGAAAATGCACAGTCACAAGTATCCTTGATGGTATACCAGTAGATTTTATTTTAAACACGCGCCACTCAAAACCTAGCAATTTAATTTAATAAGTATTGTCTTTTAGCCTAAATTTAAGAGGCCACTAATCATCAACTATTCATAATTTGGAAATGGTGCTCTGGATGGCAAAATGTCAAAGAATGTTTTTGTCTCAAAGTGGCCAGTAATTCGAATTCTACCCCCTCAGGGTTCATACAACTTTTGGAAAACAAATTTCCCTGAGATTTCCAAGTTTTTCCACATATACTTCCCTGAGATTTCCAGGTTTTTCCACATATACTTCCCTGAGTTTTCCAGGTTTTTCCATGGAGTAAATATTAACGAAGGAAGGGGTCAAATAGGACTATTACATAATCAAAGGACATCCTCGTATCTCTACTATAACCAGAGTTATGAGCCTCCAAAGTATAGTGTAATGTTAATCCTATGGAGGGAATGTTCACGAACATTTTGCTCAATTACTCGGCCCCTGCTTGACGCAAATGTCCCTGATTTCCCTGAATTTTACTAAAAATTCTAAATTTCCCTGAGGTTTTTGCCAACTATTTATTTCCCTGATATTTCCAGGTTTTCCCTGTTTTCCAGGTTTGTATGAACCCTGCCCCTTGTTGAAAGACCTGGTATAACTTCTCAATGCTTTCAAGTTCAGATAGAAACGCAATATGAAGATATTATTTACAACCTGTCATTAAATGTGGGCTGTTCGGACTGTAGGAAAAACGACAATCTTCCTCATAGAGTGTAGCTAAAACCGTGGGTCAGCCCCTTTAAGTAAGTACATGCTAACCACTTTTCTTCCCAAGAACAGTATAATAATTTCATACATATTTTTCCTCAACTTCTTCAACTTCATCTTCATCAACTTCCTCTTCTTCCTCTTCAGTCTCGGCTTGCTCTTCCTCATCAACTTCCTCCTCTTCCTTTTCTTCGTACTCTACAGTTTTCTCTTTGGCCGCTTCACTAAAACTAACTTTAGAAGTGTTCGGGCTCTTTTCTTCGAGCTTCACTGACCCGTCACTGTCCGATATTAAACTACTACCTCTTAATGAAGAAGATGGGGAAGCGTTCGTGGATTTTGTAGAAGTCGAAGCGGGTGGTATAGGATCGTCTGGGAAGTACGCGTCAGTTTTCTTTCGCTTCGCTGCTTCCGCGGCTTTTTCCTATTTATCAACACATCGTAATTTTATAATAAACCGCGTGTTAAATGCTTCATAAAGGAATACGCTGTGTGGACTCAACAAGGTTGACCAATATACGTACGGTCGCACCCATCTATAATTTTTTCAAAGGAACTGGTATTCAGTTCAAGGATTCGGTATTCAATAAGCCCATTTTGGCATTTTGCTTTATGGATAGAAATATCGAATACCAAATACAACTATTCCATTGAATTTCAACAACCATAAGATTAGGGCCAAGACAAGCCCTCTTTTGCTAAGAGGGGTTGCCTGTATATGGACTTTGGCTTTATCTTGAGTGTCAACTCATGGATTAACTAACGCTCGGGATAGTTCGTTCCCCCCAAAAAGATAACGCATGCATGTTCCAAACGCCCCCTAGCAGCAGCTACTATTCCTAACAGGAAGTTATAAGAAAATTGGACCAAATATCACGTGGTCTATGACGTCAAAATTGAAATACTGCCTAAATTGGGCAAAACGATTTATTTTGCCTCGAGATGGCGCTATATCTACATCCGTTTTGGTCCAATAAATTGGGGGAATGAAGAGGGGAATCAAGGAATAAATCGGAACATGTAGTTGGCGATAGAATTACATGGGAAACCCAGTTAGTGAACAATCCCTAGCGTTAGTTAATCCATGGTCAACTTTTATTGAACTTGGGTAGTGAGTGTTTCCACACTCCAAAAGGATCATCCTCATTAATCACTTTTGGAAGGGTTTAGTTTGACTTGGATCGCCAGATTGGTATAAATCCATGCTAAATATTCGTTTTCCAGTTTTTTTTAAATAAAATTGGCCTTATTGCTATTCAGCGCCACTTTCGGATGGTCTGGAAACTACTTCCATAGAGAATGGGGGTAACTTACCACGGATGTGTATATAGCTCCGTGAACTTACTAAGGTTCTCAGAATCACCGTCAGATGGCGCGGCGCTCGAGCCACCTTACACTGCTTCTGCGAACCTTAGCAAGTTACTCAGTCTCTATGGGAGTAGTTTCCAGACCGTCCGCCAGTGGCGCTGAATAGCAAAAGGCATTAGTATTCGCGATTATCCAATCCGATAACGAAAAAAGTTTGGTATTCGATAACCAGTTCAATTCGCATCCCTAACCCAAACCCAAAGAGCGTATCCCATTTAGGGTTTAAGGGAACTACAGCAAAATAAATTCAAACGTGGAGGAAAAAACAACAAAATCATAATGAAGCTGTTAATTACCTGAGAAGGAGTGGAAACGCAGCAGAAACTAATAAATAGGACGACTGGGAGACCTATGACTACAATGTAAACTGCCCAGAGCCATGGATATTTGTTGGTATACTTAATCAACTGGACTAAATAATTGTCCTGATGATAAGGATCAGCGTATTCATGGAGATTTTACAGGAGGGAAAACAGAGAGAGAGAGAGAGAGAAAAAGATTTTAAGAAAATAGTCAATACTTAGCAATCCTAACCTCTAACACGCGTTTTCGAATATGCCAAACGAAAATAGAAACAGGCACTGAACAGTACAGAAGGTACATTAACCATAGATAAGGATGGTTGTTTGTTTTGCGCATTAGCCATCTGTACCATGTCTAGGAAGATTCTACCACTTTAGATGAACTTAAACCTCAGAAAGACTTTGAGAGACACTAGATGGTCAGGTGGAATTACATTAAAAAGTCTCTTTGACAACATTTATGAGTTTTTATCGCCCACGAGACTATTCCAGTTAAATTTTCACAATCCAACCATGATGAAGTGAAGAAGCGATAATTTTCACCACCCTATCTAGTGTCACTCTGTATAAAAAAACTTTTTAGCATAAGAACCGTTTCTCTGTCAGCTAATTCTTTCTTCAGGGCCCAAGTTTCGGCTGCCCATTGGTCAGCAACTGCAATATCATCAGTGATGATGATATTATCGAATAGGATATTTTCAGACATGGACCATAACTCAAATCCAACGGCAGCCTGTTTTTTAACATCAATATTTTAGCATAACAATGAAAGTTACAGTCAAAGGCAAAAGGTACTGGATACGTACAATAGTAGTGAGTCTGTATGGATGTTTATCTTCGAAAAAATATGGGTTGATGATTCTTCGTGGTTTCCATTTACCCTTATTTTGGATGCAATAAATATTAGATTCTCTACAAGCTAGTTTCACAAACACACTAAGTCAAAATGCAATGCACCAACTTTGTAATTCGGGTTTTCAATCAACGGTGCTTTCCATTTTCCACGGTATTTAGGGTTGTCAATTAGATTTGGTTTCCATTCACCACATCCGGCTTTCTCGCATTTTGGATTATCTACACATGACACGATTTTGTTTTATCGTTCGTTTTCTCTCAAATTGTGATATGCAAATGAATGTTTTCCATACTTATCAAAGGCGCTTCCCATTCACCATCCATTTCCACATCCCTATTAATGGAAAACAACTACAATTGCACGAAGCTCTTCCAAAATAAATAATAAAAAAAAGTTACTACAAAATACAAACCAATCTTTCGGTTTATCAGCATGGGGATCAGGAATTAGTTCTGGCTCCTCTTCCAACCATCCATCTGGTTTTCTGGCATTAGGATCCGGTATTTGTCTAGGCGCATCTTCATCCCTATGAAAAAATCACGGTCAATAAGTAAAATTATAAAGATCAAAAAGAGTTTACCAATCCTCGGGTTTTGACGAAGAAGGATTTGGAATTTTCTCTCTTTCATCCCAATCAGCTGGTTTCTTATCGTTAGGGTCATCAATTTCAGCTGGTGGATTTACAGGCGGGCTAAAGGGGTCATATTTTGTATCAAAAAATGCTCTTAAGGATCAATTAGTTGTTTTAATTACTTAAAATCTTCAAATAAGCTGCCTTTGCCTAAGCTCTTTTTGTCTAATAGTACTTCGTATCTATTATCGGGTGTCATAACAAGAGTAAACAAATGAGGTTTCTTGTCCTTGAAAGTGTCATCAAATTTGGGGATAATGCTGGTTTTCTTCCAATGTTTCTCGGTAAAAGATCCATTTTTAGGATTACGATGTCGGAAAATGTAGTGCAACTGCAAATATATTCGAATGAACATATCGTTGTACTAAACCGTGGAACGTCTACAAAAATGCTTGGTAATTACCTTATTATCATTTCCGCATTTATCCGGACCAAACATGATAGAATAAGGCGTTTTATCGTTAAAATTTCGTAAATCTAAATTTGGCGTTTGAGAAATGAGTTTTAAGTAGGCGCCACCGCATTCCTGACCATTTTGGAAGCGTACTTCGTATCTAAAAAGGTTTTGAAATGTAAGCTTTTGTTAATCTGCCCAAACTAATAGAAACTATATTTTATCTTACTGCAAAACAAAAGGTTTATTGTCAAACGTATATGGTCGGTCAAGCCTTGTTGAAATAGCATGATGATGGGCTTTAGACTATAAATTAAAATAATTAACCTTGATTAACTAATAAAATTTGTTTCAACAATAAAGTACCTTTAAAACAAGCCCAAGGTCTCCCTTAAGTGGAGTTTTTTCAGGAGCTTCTAACTCCCATTTCCCTATTAGGTAATTTTATTAATTATAAAAACGTCGTTTCATCTTTCATAAAATTAAATTAATAATATTCACCATCAAATTTAGCTAATTTCTCCTCGGCACCTTCTTTTTTAGTTTCAGATACTATCCATCTACAGTAACCATTAATATTTAATTATTTTAAGGTTGTCACTACTTTAGCGTCAATTGGTTTGAAGGACAAGTTTCATGAATATACGCTTTTAATTTATGGGTGTAATAAAAATGGCATCAAACCAGGAGTCCATAATAAGACAACGCAATAAGGAAATTATAGTGTGATAGAAAAACTATAAGGCATTCATGTTTGGGCCTAATTGCCATTATAGTTGATGTTTAGAAAAATTAAAAAGGATAAAACCATGAAAATACTGTCTCAGGGTTCGTACGAAATTTTTACATTGAAAATCCCTGACTTATCCAGGTTATCCCTGACGCAATGTTGCCTATATCCCTGACCATTTTAAGATGTTTACCAGAGCCCACTTCATCACAACTGTCTCATACTTAGCATTGCTCGAAGCATGGTTTGATTTACCAAACGAAATCCCCGACATATCCCTGACTTTTTAGGAAAAACTTTTAAATCCCAGACTTAACCCTGACTTTTCCCCCCAATTTTCATATCCCTGACTTATCCAGGTTCCGTACGAACCCTGTGTCTAAAAGGGGTAATGAAACTGAATTGTTCGACAGATCTCTGGTGAACAAAGTTTGAATAACTTCAAACCCAACAAATGTCACTATGAAGTTACATGAGTATACATCGCGCCAGGAAATAAAAGAAGAGTTGAGGTTGAAGCGTGTGTGGAAAATGTAAATGCATGTTCAAGTAGTTAGTTTCTTCAGTGTGTTAACTGCGTATAATAATGAGTTAGTGTATGTTTTTCCCCCACTCATTTTTTCAACGTTTTAACTTGTGTACTAAACGTACAGTCTTACACTTATGCAATTCATTACCTTTATATTCCTAAAATATAATAAATAATACTCCTCATGCCTTAAATGTGAGTGTAATGTACATATTTCCTTTTTTCATTGTCTAGCAATTAAGTCCTTTTCGTAGAAACTTGTCCTCCTCAAAAACAGAATACCGAACTAAAGAAGTCATCAATTTTCACCTTTTTTCATAATCAGCCCTATCATCAAAATGTTCAGCTAAGTAGACATTCCCTATCGGAGTGGGTGTTTTGTAAGGAACTTCGTAAGTTTCCGTTTTCTCCTCCTTTTCCTTAAAAGCGCAAAACGGATTAAAATATCAAGAGTCAATACGCGTAGTCTTTGATTTTTTTTTTAACATTGACATGGAACAGAAACCATAAAAGTGTACTAGTATACTGTAAACATACATATATAGTATATATATACATTTTTGAAGCCTCATAATGGTATAAGTCATATATTATAGGTAAAAATGTATGGTTACTAGAAGTACACTTGGTATGCATTTTAAAGGTATGTTACCTCAGTGACATCTTCTACAGTCACTTCATCGTCACTTTCTGGGTTATGTTCACTCTCGCTGTCTTGCGAAAAAGCAGAACCAAGAAGTACCAGCAACAGAATTGGTACTAATGATATGGTAACCCTTTAAAAACAAATTTTTAATCAACAACAAAATTTGGAAAACAATAGAGCTATCTCAGTTGTGACGTCAGTGCCTAGGTAAAACGTCACGGGCTTAGCTTTGGCAGTCGGCGGCCATGTTTGGTACCACTTTGGTTCTATGGGCAAATAGCATGGGTAACGTCACACTAAGGCTTCTGAAATAGCTCTATTTATTTGTGACGTTTCAAGATCAATGAACTTCTGGCACTATTTGTTAGTTCTCATCATTTACATGTATGAGTGCAATAACCTTGTTAAACAGAGGTTTGCCAACTTATCAAGGTTGCCAAAAAAAGTGTATATGTATAATTATAGTGATAATTTAGTGTTGAAAGGTCTAATATTTCAACTTCTAGGGTGTAAATTTTTCCCGATTATTGTGCAACACTATCAGAAGTAAATTTACAGGGATTTATATAATTGAGGGTCAAGGTAACTTGCTTTTCACCAACCAAGTTTTGTCACTTGAGGGAGGAAATTTGGTCAGTTTTCTTGAGCCCTATAAACTCTTCTGTTGGGAAAATGAAAACTACCCTTTTGATTTCATGAGAATTGGCTAGGAGATAAAATCAGCTATATGCATTAATTTGTCATCTTCCTAGAGATATTGATAGTGATAGATAACATTTTATTGGTCAGGTTCAGTGGGGTCTATTGGGTTTTCTAGACGATATTAGATATTGGCATCTGGGGTTGGCTGTTGGTTTGCCATTTCTTGGTAATGAATTTTATAAATTTATATTATGAGCTTCTTCACTTTTAACAAAGGGGCGCCTCTTCATCCTTATTAACAAAAGCAGTAAGAACCGTGTAACCTCTCTAATAGATTAATTGACTATGAAACACATGGAACCGAAATAAAAAGCTCATGGGGAGGTCGTATAATTTTGCCGGTTGAGAAATTCATCTCTTGCTCCTACATCTCACTCCCCCTGCTAGTTTCATAACCCTCAGTAACGCTCAGTCTCAGGCTTCCACTACACAAATTGCTAGCATATAAGCTAGCTTAACCGCGCCAAGGCTTATCATACAGTGTTAATTTTGCCGTAATATTATCCATACCTCATTGTTTTCCGACTTCAATTCTTTACAACTCTAGCAACAGAGGGTCCTTTTGCTAGAAATTACACTTTAATTAAGCCAGAATAAGAGAAAGTTTCAGAAAATTGGAAGAGCCGAAAGCGAGAAGAAACTACGCGGTTAGTCACGAGTCCGCGTTTCCCACTGAATCCACATACCACGCTATGAGCCCCTGAACGCGCGCTTCCTTCTATTCTGCCGGTTAGAGGGCACCACGAGCACAAGACGAATCATCACTCACTAGCGGATGTGACGTTTATGGTCAATAAACCATCTGGCAGCACTGCGACAGAGTAGTTATAGATCGAGTCATGAATTAATCAAATGAAGCGCCTCACGGTTCAAGATAGTTTTCGCTAACTTTGGAACCACACAAGTTGATACACCCTTTTAGAATAGTATCTTCTTGGAGAAGACAGTGGGATGGAGTAGAAATGTAGGTGGTCCATGTGCACTGTCACCTAGAATAGACTTATTTCTATGTCTATTTTTAAGACACAGGGTACATTTTAGGCGAGAGCCTAGAGGGATGGTGGAAATGCACTCGGCTGTGGCCCCTAGTACCTTTGTTATTAGCGCAATGTGTTAAGGACGTTTGAGTGTGAAGGCTGAAAATCTTTAAAGGGGCTCACCGGCGCTGTTGGGGGGAGACCGCCCTTAGTTCAGGGGGAAAACACCCAGCTCTTTGGCCATAAGGAATGGCGCCACCGTCGTGGTGGGCGGGTAAGCAATATGCTAACCAACAGTTTGACCCCCCCCCTTCACCCCAACAGCTCTGGCCAGCCCCTTTAAGATAAGAGCGACGAAGGGAGAGTAGGTTCCAACCAAGTGCGGATATTCTGCTGTCGTGGTTTATGCCGTAAAGAATTATGGATTCGATTAATCCTACCCAGAACATTATCGAGTTATGTCCGGACGAGTATGCGGGTTCCAGATCTTCTACTTCATCCCACTCTCTCCTCTAAGATAGCTCCAGGGGAAGTACAGCGGGTTACAACTTCCCTTGACCCATGAGACGAAACAAGAAATGTGTGAAAGTTGAAAAAATAAACCCATGAAACTCCAAATATACTATCAATAGGGTATTTACAGCATTTATATTTGAACATATAGGACCCAATCAGGAATTGATTTATTTTAAATGAAGTAAGAATGAATAACAGTTAACCTTTACTTCAGTCCAACACAATGAAGGGCCAATCCCACAACGTGTGACGAAAATTAACAAACATCTAATAGGATATCTCAAAACTAAGTTTTGAAGACGTTGCTGACGCGGAAGGAGCAAAATTCGTATAGCCTGCGTACCTCGGTTGTCGTGTTCCACACTTTCCCCACCCGGGCGGTTCTTTTAAACGGGGTTTGGAATTATAACACCCTCCATGTCGTCTGTTATTGATACGTTGGAGAGTCATAACTTTTGAGCTTTAAGTGGTGAATCGGGGAATCCTTGGGAGTATATGATAGTCGTATTCCTTATCATCATTCCATCATTTTAATCTCTTAAGTATAAAACAAAATCACTATAAATTTCCCCAATGACACGATTTTAACTGAAAAATGTCTACTGTTTACTATTTATTTTAAGGCTAATATAGATGTCGTAATCAGGAATTAGGCAAGTCATGGAACCGGATATTCAATAAATTCCTATGCGGTTGTTAGGGAAATAAATTTATTTCTTTGCTTGAGCGAGTTTTGCGTTTGTTGCTTATCTTCTCGGTATATATTTACTCTGCACTGCGGCATTCCGGGCTATCCACGCTTCGCGCGAGAGGGGAAGAAATAAGGTAGGAAATAAAAGGATTTTTCAGCTGTTGGTTGGTTACGTTCGCTCCAGGATAAAATCAAATCGCTGGGCGGCTTTTACGCGTGGAGATGTTGGGTTAGATTACGCGATCGCGCTTTTTCTCTTAAATTAGTTAAAGAAATGTATGCATAATTAAGTTAAATAAGGCTAGAATCCGCGTAGATTCTGCTGCACAACTAATTTCTTCCGCGAGATTATGATCTGTTAATTCTATCCTCATTTATCAGGTAAATTTATTATTTTCTTATTTTTCAAGGAAAGTGGGCGATGCATTGCACCTTATCCTTAGTAAATACATACACTGAATCACCACAAGTATGATTCACAGCATGCAAAGTGTTTTTTCCTCAACAACTGTCACAAAGCTTAACGCATGGAAAATAGCTTTGGTTTAAAGACACGGGTGCAATGCACTTTATCGCAAATTTCTTTTTTTTTTTTACTTGAATTTTTCAGTTTATTTAATTCAGTTTAATTTGATGCAGAAGTGTAGTAATTATATTACTAAGGGTTTTATTAAGTGGGTGCATGCGTTAAAAATTAATTAATATTCGTTGATTAATTATAACTTGATATAAATAAAAAAAATCTGGCTTATAACTAAGATGAATAGAGCTATCTCAGTTGTGACGTCAGTGCCTAGGTAAAACGTCACGGGTTTAGCTTTGGCAGTGGGCGGCCATGTTTGGTACCACTTTGGTTCTATGCGCAAATGGCATGGGTGACGTCACACTAAACCTTCTGAGATAGCTCTACAGTAGCACGGACAAATTTTACTCATTGGTATAGACTAGTAATCTCATATAAGCTTATATTATAACCTTGTTATTAAAAGGCTGCAATTAAATTTTATTTATTTTTAAAATAATTCCATAATTATTTTGCAAGCTTTTCAATACTTTGGTGATTGGTTGTTAGTAAATGTAAATGCAGCAGCCCTGTATCAATGCCATTAATGCTCTGAGCTTCTATGGATTAGATCATAAGTTTATAAGTTATGTTCCATAAGTTTGTCACTGGTTACTGAGAGCTTGTCATGAAGTGACGTAGGTGAAACGTCATAGATTCTCGTAAAGTGAGGCACTGTCAAAAACCGACTAAATAGTAAGATGGACCGCAAAACCGCGTGCAGTTAATTCTCGCGTTGTCATACTTATGATTATACTTATAAACTTATGATTATATCATATTATTGGACAGTAGAAAGTCTATTTCTGGTCAATAACCAAAAACCCAAAAAATCTGTCCGGAAACAATTTAATTTTTATGGGTAACAAAACATTTTAGAGAAATAGAAAAATTAAGTCTTTTTAATAAAGTTTGAGGTAGATTAAATACTATATGGTTAAAACATCAAATACAAGTCTTTAAAATCCTATATTTGAAAAAGTAATTGTTTTGGCATATGGTAGTTTTATTTAATATAAAGGTTTGTTTGTCATATTATCTTTAAATAAACTCGCAGCTTGGTTATGGGAAAGTTGCACCTTTGCATTGTAATGCGTAACATAATTTTTGACATTTAATGCTGAATCCTTTTGAGATGCAGGCGTTGTTATTGCATGTTTTTTATTCACTACCAGTGTATGGCATTAGCAAAATCGAAATTTTGAATATAAAGAAGACTCAAAAAATGCATAAATATCAAAAATTTGACAATGGCACAAACTGTATTAGCGACGAAAAGCTTTCAATGTCACAAACCACGCAAGCAGAGCAGCATAAAATCGAATTTTCGAAACATGGTCAAGGTGATATGAGTCAATCATCATACACGAGTGTGGGCGTCGATGAGGGGAATGTAACACTCACTTCTCTAGGGTTAGCAGTACCTGACCCGGCTAGTCATGGCTCAACAAGAACAGAGTAATTAATTGATCACCAATTTTGATTGCAGTGCCTGTGACATTTATTATTGGATTTTAATGTAGATTCGAGTTTAGATTTTTACTCTTTGTTTCATTCTGTTTCTAATTTTTTATTATTATTTGACGTTACGTGTGGTTCTGGGCCATAACTATTTTTTTTTGTTAAAGCATAGCCCACTTGATCACGCTGGCTGCACGCGCTATAGAAGCCCGCTCAATCGACCCTAAAAATGAGAATAACATAGGTTCGGTCTAAAATTCAAACCCGTCTGGTTTTAACATGGGCCTCTATGGGAGGGGACCCGTTTTTTCAACGTTTTTGACAATATTAGTGCATCCACTGGTTCAAATCTCTTGAATTTTTAATGAGACGTGTATTGAAAGGTTTGATATTATCCTGTAAAATTTCAAGTCTTCAGCTATAATAGTTTTTTTTATAAAAAATAAAAATCATCACTTAGTAGAGAATTTTGCCCCTTCAATTTCTCTACTATGTGATGATTTTTATTTTTTATAAAAAAAACTATTATAGCTGAAGACTTTAAATTTTACAGGATAATATCAAACCTTTCAATACACGTCTCATTAAAAATTCAAGAGATTTGAACCAGTAGATGCACTAATATTGTCAAAAACGTTGAAAAAACTGGTCCCCTCCCATAGAGGCCCATGATAAAACCAGACGGGTTTGAAAGTTTAGACCGAACCTATGTGACGCGCCGTATTCGCGAGTTAACATGTAAAAAAAATCGTTTGGACGGGCTTCTAAAGCGCGTGCAGCCAGCGTGCGTGATCAAGTGGGCTATGGTTAAAGGATCGAAACTATCCCTTGGTTTTTTTGTCCCTAAAAACAAAAGTTTATAGATAAAGCGAAAAGTATACTTCGCTCACAGTTCGCACTTCCCATCCTTTAGCTGTAGACCCCATGTAAAATAAGAAGCAAACGACTCTCCTCTCAACCTCTACGCGAACAAACCAACGAATCAGAGAAGAGGTTTTTGAACGTCAAAGGTTTATAGTAAATTGTACTATATGGTGGCGATCCAAACTTTAATTCTTGGTACAAGAGCTAGCATCGGCTACTATACGGGATTTACGAGAGGTATTTCCACGGATGTGTATTGTAGAAGGAGTAGAGACTAGGCCTCTAGGGCCTAGACATAAGCGTACTAGTGCTCCACGCACAATTTTCGCGCATACCGAGCCAATGTAAACAATCTCTGACGTCACGTGTTTTAAAGAAGGCGTCCGTTTTCTTCTTTCCCGGCTTAATTCTTTGAATATTTTCCATATTATAATTAATATAAATAGAAATAATAGTAAAAATAAAAATTTAAATAAGATTTGCAAACCGTTGAGAAACTCCCGTCACTCGGACTCGATACACAAAAGACCGAGGCTTAACCCTCCTGAATGTTCGTAGCTCGCGGCCATCTTTATTGTTCACATTGGCTCGCCTAGGTTTGGAGGGAGGGTCAAAATTCATACCCCCTTTTTATGGACAAATAAGGTCTAGCTTTTTTTAGTAGAGGGGAAGCTACGAGTCTCTACTCCTTCTACAATACAGCTCCGTGGTATTTCTGTGGGCGCTGCCATAACCTGTCGGCGGCCTTTAGTTAGTGGCTGACATACCCTGTCGGCGATCGCGCTCCACAGCCTTGACAGACCAACTCTCCGAAAAGGGGCCGTTAACCTCGTAAGTCCCGTATATTGATTGAGCCTATTACACCTTCTCTCTTCCAAGATTACACCCGTTCCTTATGCTACGGTCGTGAAGGCAATTATACGCAGAGGTGGTCGACACTATTCTGTTGGTAAAGGGGGGGGGAGTTTCTCATATTACATGGCGCGAGCAAGCTTCAACGAAGTATACTTTCTGTTTTTATCTATGAAAGTTTGCTGAAATGGCAGGAAGGTAGCTAACAACGAAATTTTCAACACCCTTCCGCGAAATGTTAAGTGTCTGGCGAGAAAAATTACTTAATTATAAATATTCCAATGTATTTGGAACACTCGCATGAATCAAACGTTTGACACCTGAATATATCCTTAATATAGCAAAATATACAGGTTGTTTCAAAGAGGGTGGTAGGACCGAAGTACTGTAGGTTCTAAGGGCCATTGTGATTTGATTTACGCTATCCACTGTGATAATTAACCTTTAATAACGTTTTGGATGCTTGGTGTACAACCCACAACACTATGAATAAATGTCATAAGGGGCGTTTCTTATAAATCTGGCAATTTTGAGTCGAAAATGTTCTATGACATTTTGCAATCAAGTTTGTCCGGACCGTACGTGGGACAAATGACGTAGAGCTCCGCATGGCGGGTGGGTAAAAATGAGAGGTCGGTCAGACCATTTATTATTGGAGTGCTTTAAATAAATGCATTATCTTATTTAAATTTAAGGGGTTAATTCGTAACACAGTGCGATCATAACTTGAAAACGGTGTTATTTACGGCAATATATCATAGAATATTTTCACTCAAATCGCTTTTAGAACACTTCTGTCCTACCACCCTTTTTGGAACGCCCTATATATTTCCTAATTCCACACACTTACTGACTGGTCACTGTATCTCCAAAAAGCTTTATGGGGAAGTTCTAGGATATGCCCAACAAAAAAGATTTGTTAATCCGCGCTCGTCTTGGAAATGGCGGTCATAAAGGTTACTAAAAATCCCTGTCGCGATAAATTGTTTGAAAATATCATTTATTACCTTTCTTTTAATCATTTTAAAGGTCAGCAAGTAGTTTGACCATGGAATGTTTATAAATTGCAAAATACATAAACGGCCGGCTTTATAGTCTTTCTCTTAAAATTTTATCTACCTCTTCCTACATTAACTTATAATTACTGTCTTGCAAGTAGCGCTAAAAATTCCTCAGAGTACTTTATTTGTTGCAATTAGCTTTCTCATATAACAATTTATAATTAGTACAACTGTCAGAACGGAAGAATGGGTATTATACCAGTTGTTTTTTTTATAAAATAACTAAATCAAAAAGAATACCGAAAATAATTGTCACAGATATTTCAATCTCAAAAAAGATTGTGTTTCCCGTTAAATAAATAGTTTAACATAAAATCAACTTTTCTAACAGAATTGTTCGACATAAGATCAAAAGATTCGTGGAACATTTAGGATTCCGGTAAACGATAATTTTAATCAATACTACGCGAGTAAAGTGTTTGAATATAATAGCATGATTTCTTGTAGGATATTTGGCTTGGTTTTGATAATAATTGACATCTCGGTATTGATTGCCGACTTGGTAATCGAAAACAAAACGTACAATGAAGAACTTGGTTACGAGATAGTGGCACTATGCTTCGTTACTTATTTCGTATTCGAGGTGTCACTTCGAATTTTCGCGAAAGGGTACATTTTTATCATAAGCGGAAGTGACTTAACAACCAGAAATATGGCATTGAAAATATATTAACGAGCAATATATGGTTGACAAAACACACTGGCATGAACAAAATACACAATTAGTGGTGTATGACTAATTATAGGCGTGTTTATCTATGGCGTAGATTGTTTTATTTCCTATATGCACTAATCTGGTATTATCTAAACACAAAATACGTAACTTCATATCAGTGTAGTTGTACTGTGGAATGTTATTGGAGGCCTGCTGGTCTGTGTACCATAATTTTTGTAAGCTTATAGTTTAGAGCATATCGGTTTTCTTCGCAACAAAATCGTATAGCACAGTTGTTATTTAAATATTAATATCTGCAAAAGTCAATAGACTTAATATATATGAGTGGAGTTTTATTGACTTTAGATATTTGTAATACTGCTTCGATTAAAAAACGTTTGGAATACCATAATACAAGTAGAAATCCTAACAGGACAAATTCAAACCGCGTTACTTTGAGAGATAAAATTTCGCTGTAAGTAACTAATTGGTACTGAATGAAAAATAATTTTGCAATCAGCGTCCATCTTGGAAAATGGCGGCCATGACTGTAAAACCATCGGATAACTTCCGTACCGATTTAACTAGCATTTAGAATACTGGTTCACCATACCCTTTAAACGGGCTTTATGGTTTTGTCTTTGGATTTGAATATGCCACCATCTTCTAAAATGACGGAAAGCAAAGTGACGCCAACGCCGTGACGAGAACAGCCTTACAAAATAGTGCATAGTGAATTTTTATTTAAAATTGCTTATTTTTGAAAGTGAGAGATTTGATGGTGTGTTTTTAACCCCCCATCAAATCTCATAAGTCTTTTAAAATTTGAGTGTATATGTTTGTAAAACAATACGTTAATTTTAGGTGAATACGTTTAGTTGCAATGTATTTCAGAGTTCTTCATATTTGAGAATGTTGTAGCGTGTCTCGTTCAAACCCGACAAACCCTAGCAAGAAGGGATATTTAGTTTACTAGGGAGGAGGTATAAGATGCCTAAGTATTCGCGCGCTATAGTCCCAGTTCCCCTTTCAAAATACAAGGGGGACGTAAAAGGACGCCGGGCTATTTCGCCTCTCCTCAGTCGTCAGTAATTTTCGTCATTCGCGTCGCGCTGACGTGAGTTTTCAAGAACCAATGAGATGCTGGCTGTAATTTGGAGGCGGGGATTAACTCCGGGCCTACGTTTGGACTAGAGAGATAAAGCTAGAAGTGTGGCGAATTTATACCTTCTCCCTAGTAAACTAGATATCACTTCTTGCTCTAGCTATTAAAAGAACTTTCAAAATGTGGGTTTAAGCCAAAATTAGTCGGTGTACCAAAAAGATATTTTTAAAAACGTGTAGTATATTTTCATTTGCCATATTAGATTTGGTTATTAAGCTACTTCTATCAGAAGTAAGATAAGGGACTAGAAGTAAAGTGGTAATAGATCCTGGCACTAGTGAACAAATTTGAGTATTTTATGCCGCTTCCATCGCGCCTACACTAGAGAGAAAAAAATTGGTCGAGTTCCAAAAATATTTTCCTACCCCCATCCCCTCAACCTAAAGCCGCGGAACACGGGCGCGGGTGCTTGAATCTAGTTCGGCCGTCTACCACCGCGAGCGTCTCACGTTTTGGAGGGAAAATTCAGAAACCGCTACCAGAGGGCCAACCGTTGGTGTGTTATCAAGAGTATTCACTTTCGCCAAGTGAAGAATTTGGTTACCTCGATACTTCTAGTCCCTTGTCTTACTTCTGCTTCTATTAAAGTATATTTGGAAACGTTTCAAAACTGTAAATTATACAATACAGAGTCCGGCACTTCTTTCGAAGATGGTACAATGTAATAGATTTCTGCGTCGTGGTACTGGCATTTATAGTTACCCTTTTCTATACAGTATACGACTTTTCAAACGAATTCGGAAAGTAGGTCTATCCATTAAAGCGTACTGGAAGCCAGTTTTATGTTTCATTCGGGAAATCAATACGTTACGTTTTTTATACAGATTGTTAGTCGCGGGTCGACTCATAAGAATAGTCGTATTTATTCGGTTATGCACGGAAAGGAAAAATATTGAGAGAGGGGCTAGACAAATAGTATCGCAAAACAAGAGAAGATATCAGAAAGATGGATTCGATTTAGACCTGACCTACGTTACTGGTAATTTTTCAAATGCTACCACATTGCCAGATAGGAGGATTAATTTTTTTTTGTCAAATATTTTTAGAGAGAGTTATAGCCATGTCATTTCCATCGTCAGGAAAAATGTCATTGTATAGAAATCCAATAAAGGTATTATTTTTTTTTACACGATTTTTCTCAAACGTTAATGGCGGAAAGCTTTCACACATTACGTGTTGGTTTGGCTTATTGACACCAAATTTTCTAGGCTAATGACACCAAATTTTCTAGGCTACGGAGTTTTATGGGGCCTTTTTCATATCTTTTATTTTTAAACCCATGTTTGCTAATTACCTTTAATTCTTAAATTTGACTTGTAGTTAATAAGGTAGATATGAACTGTCAAATATAATACTGAGGTTTAAGAGAACATTAAGGGTTCAAAAAAGTTGGTTATATTCGATGTTGAACCGAAGTTCCCGAGCATAGACACGGAATGCATTCGACTGTTTTTACTGTTTGCGGATTTTCTGCCAAAATCTGACCGGTGCTCTCGTTGGTCCAAATTTCAGCCAACCAAAGAAGCGAACGTGAAAAGTACAGAAAAGGTTCGCGTTCCTTTCAATGGTTGGTTGAAACTCTGGCCAATGAGATTGCTGATCGAAATTTGAGGGAGAATTCATAAAACACGAAATATATATGGTATAATTAATTCATTTCGGATCTTTTACACCCAATATCAGCAACTTCAAAAATCCACGCTATTCTTTTTTGAGTTTCGTTAGTATTTTGAAACCTATTTTTAACACTCTAAAGCGACCTTTGCCCTCCCTTTAACAAACGCTTCTGTAGGAAGTGCTGATCCGACCTATCTGGGGTTCAAAACTCAAAATACTTTTAGAGGGAGTAGTTGCGTGCAGCGTGCCTACGTGTGTAGGCACGTAAGCTGAATACAGAAAAAGTTAAAATCCAATCTTAGGTCAAAACTACTAAAAGCAGATAATCTTACAATGCCTACTCATAAAAAAAACTGACAAATCATAATTAAAAATTTCAACAGGAAGTAGCCAGATTTTTCAACACAAAACATCCAAATCATTATAAAATTTACAATTTATGCAGTAAGAATTTAATATATTGATCCATTTACTCCCTTAAAAAGACGGAAAAATTAACATTGTTGTTAATGTAGGCGAAAAAAGCTACGATGAAACCTATTTTCACGGAATGGTAGAAAGAATAACAATTGACGATCACAATGTCCCCTTATTAAAGTAAGAGTATATCTCTTAATACATCATAAGTTTATAAGATATGTTCCATAAGTTTGACAATACCTATACTTCGTAATGCTAGAGACTTACAGCTCGAGCTAGTTCGAGAACGACATGCGAGAATTGACTATACTCGGTTTTGCAGTCTATCTTCCCATTTAGTCTGTACCAAGAAGTGATATCTAGTTTATTAGGGAGAAGGTATAAGATGCCTAAGTATTCGCGCGCCGTAGTCCCAGTCCCCCTTTCAAAATACAAGGGGGGGACGTAAAAGGAGGCCGGGCTATTTCGCCTCTCCTTATTTGGAAAATACGTAATTTTCGTCATTCGCGTCGCGCTGACGTGAGTTTTCAAGAACCAATGAGATGCTGCTTGTAATTTAGAGGCGGGGATTAACTCCGAATCTACGTTTGGACTGGAGATAAAGCTACAAATGTGGCGAATTTATATCTTCACCCTAATAAACTAGATATCGCTTCTTGTGTTAAGTCTATACTAAGCCTTTGACAGCTCCTCACCAGGCGTCGCTTTACGATAATCTATGACCCACGTCACTTCACGACAAGGTCTCAATAACCAGTGACATACTCATGGAACATATCTTATGAACTTAAGACTATAGTAATTGGTTTGACACGGCTCTTCTAATGTTTTGCCTGCCATTATTTTTCAGAGATATGATCAAATTTGTTAAAAGCGTTCACGAATGGCTAAGCGCTGATGAGCAAAATATAATAGCCGTTCATTGTAAAGGTGGGAAGGGGCGTACTGGGACCCTAATATGCGTCTGGCTTGTTGAAGCTGGATTATTTGACAGTGCAGCTGTGAGTACATAGAAAACTAGTTGAATTTAATCCGAGTAATGGCTTTGACATAAACCACCTGCCTTGATCTGTTGTCAAATTTTATTTCTTTAGGAGAGTCTGGAATATTTTGGAGGACGAAGGACTGATCTTAGTGTTGGCAACAAATTCCAAGGTGTCGAAACACCTAGTCAAGTAAGACTTTTATAAAATTAAATTATAAAAGTGTCTCAAAAGAGTTCGGTTACATATGGGAAAACACTGACTTGTTTCAGGGAGCCCAGCCAAAAATTTTAATTTTTATAGGCATAGGATAAATCGGATTTTTTTTCGGAATTATAGGATTTTGTAGGAGAAAAAAATGTATTTTTATTGGAAAATATAGGCCTAAACATGCTCATATATAATACTATTTTGGCTTAAACTATTCAGAAAAATCTCAAAAAAAATAAAAAGCTGGATTTTACTATGAAAATGGGAACTTATTCAAGATATAATATATAAAACATTTTAGCAAACTCCTTAATTTCGGTTATCTTTTGATGCTAAACTATACGAAAACTTCGATTTAAGTCAAAAATATAGGATATTATAGGACCTTTCATGAAATTTAAGGATAATTTAGGACCGGTTCAAATAGATTAATTTAACAGGAATTATAGGACGCTGGGCTCCCTACTGTTTCAAAACATCGTGAAATTATACATACGTGTCGAGACTTTTATCGGGATAGATTTAATTTTAGAAGTGGGAATGGAGAACGGTTAGTATTTACTTCAGTCCGACTCATAGCCCAGAATGGAGCCCCTCCCTCCAATACGCAAGGAAAAGTTTAATTTATCTTATTGGCTCACTTAAACTACGTTTTGATGACGTTGCTAACGGGGACGGCGAAAAATATGTTATTCCTTTTAACCTCTGTCGCTATGACCCGCCTCTTCTTTCATACCCCTCCGTCCCGTGGAAGGGGGTTCGGGACTTTGAGGCGCCCCAGATTACTCTGTTCTCCATTCCTACTTCTAAAATTAAATCTATCCCTGCTTTTATCATCAGCTTGAAGCAGTTATAAATATCATGCACAGCATACTTCTATTCAGTGAAACATAGACGCGATACATGAATTATTTTCCCGTCGCGATGCTACTTATAGAAATGGGAGGAGTTTGCAGTGCATACCTTTATCGCAGCCACTGTGGGGTGCTTACTAGATTACCCTCTCACACCTCAATGTTTCGTCCTTAACCTGGAGTGGAGTCGGAGAAAGGAATAGACCATTTCGGAAATTACATACAAAGAAACCAAGAAACAGGAGTGAGGCCGCCATTGGGGTATTCTTCCTATCGCCAAGAAGCACCGCTAGTGGCAGTTCGAGTTGGCTAGCCTACTGCTTTTAGTAAGTTTGGGCTACGTGTGGCGTTGCAAGGGAGAATACCCCAATGGCAGCCTCGCTTCTGTTTCTTGGTTTCTCTGTACGTAATTTCCGAAGTGGTCTATTCTGGTTTTGCTACTTTTCTTCCTGTTCTAATAAATTATTGACCCTTACCAGATTTAAAATCCGAATATAACTTCATATTATTATCCTTTTTCTAGTTTATAGTATTAAAACCTAAAAATTTCAACCAGGAAATATAGATAGAACAAGGCTTATCTTCCTATACAGTGTTGGGACAAATTTCGCAATGTGGGCGGGTAATTTAAGCTCAGGAGAGTCTGGGTCAACGTTTGGGTCATGTTGACGTCAATAAGAATATAAGAAAATGTTTTACGAAATTTTGCTGTCTGGGCCTTCGTTTACACTTTATAATTAGAGTGTACTTCGATCCTACCACCCTTTTGTTAGAACATCCTGCACAGTATGGTATAAGTAGCAACGCGTCGCAAGAAAAATTTGACTTGTCACGTGACTCGCGTCTATAACTTCCTGGTCATATTATAAATAGTTGAGAAATTTTAAAAATGGGTTGCAACCAATTGGGCCAAGAAAACTCGCAGACACAAACACAACACACCAGATGTCCTATAAAATACAGTGTCGCTTTGCTGAGCATTTTGCAACAATTAGCGATTTCAGTTTTATTAATAAACCTTTTACTACGCATAGAACCGTTTTGTTGGTTACTTTGAACAAATTAAAGAAAAACACAATGGAGAATTACCCCCAAATGTGCCCTTGAAATTAAAACTCATGAAAATTCACGCAATGGCTGGTAATTAAGTTAAAACTCCCATTAGCAATTATATTTATTTTTGAATTAAATTTTCTGTCTACCCTCAGGCATTGGAAACGGAGATGGCAGCGATTTTACATGCGAAATAACGGAGGATAAAGTGAAAGTTTTTGAAATGGGATTCGGAAACCAGTTCAATTGTCGAGTAAGCTAAGCTTTTGTTATTTTTAAATTTCCATAGAAATAGAATGCCTGGTTGCGTGACTGGTTTGAGAAGTGGCTGAATTGCGTTAGCTCTTTTGTAGCCTTTTAGGCGGACTTGATTAAAAACGAAGGTCGTGAAAAATATTTTATTATTACTCTTTCTTTTTATTATTAGGTCGATTATCACGCGGAGAAAGACGTCTTGGAAATTAAGCCTCTTAATAGTCCAGTGTTATGTGGAAACATAAGAGTCAAATTTAATTCAGAGTCGGTAAGTATATAATTATATGAAAAGATCACTAAATGTCTATTTCCTTATCGTTGCAAAGATATACAGTGTATCTATCCATGGATAAAGAATGGGCATGATGAAATTTGTTTTCACGATATAGGATAGGCAACTCCCTATCTAAGACGGCGGATTATTCGATATATATACTCTATCTGTTCCAGCTTCGGTTGTCAGCACGCGCAAAGCTAGGTCTCTATCTTGCGTAGCTTTGTGCGTGCTGACAACAGACGAAAGCAATACTGATTTTTCAGGATTTAAAATCTCGAGATTATATGTACGGAAAATCAGTATTGCCTTCGTCTGTTGTCAGCAAGCAACAAAGCTACGTTACATAGAGACGTGCTGACAACCAAAGGTGGAACAGTGTAATGTTAATAATCATTATAATCTGCCGTCGGAGATGGGGAATTGCCTATCCTGTAGCGTGAAATCAAATTTCCTCACGCGCATTTTTTATCCATGGTATATCATTTCTTTATCGCCATCTACGGGATTTCATTTAATCACGCGATTTCAATTCAAAAAATAGTATAATTTCTGTTCTTTCTACCATCAATTACTATTGTAATAAAACATTTCGCCTCAAAAGTTAATTTTGTGGTAAAGCAGTGACGTTACTGACGTAGCAATAGTAGTTGTATATAGCACAGGGAATCTTTATGTCCCGGGTGAGGATTAAACTTAGAGGTATGGGCGGCACTCGAGTAAACCCACGATGCCTGAGCCATGGTGATGTCAATAAATAGATATTATACAAGCGGTTCCCACATCTTTAAAGCAAGTCTTGGCTGTGTTTTAGTTTAAACAAAAGCCACTAGATGCTCCCATAGTCGAGGGCGGAGTTAACTAGCCCTCCAAGCTTAGCAAAGGCTAATTTTATCTCCGCCCTCGTGGACGAGTTCTAATTGATTCCTGCCCTTTGCAAGGTAAAACTGGTGCTAGCATGCAGTAGCCGACATTTGCTTTAAATGTCGTTGCAGCACCACAAGAATTCTGTGTCGCTCTAAGAAAAAATGTGACCTAAGAGCTTCTTCCACATCACTGATAAACCTACCGAAATACCCTTCTGAATCGGAAATTTTACTTTAAAAAAAATATATTCTTAGTGATTCAAATTCTCTCTACAGAAAAAAGTTCCTCGGCATTACGAAGACTGCCCATTTTACTTCTGGTTTCACACATCTTTCATTGAAAACAACAGGTCTGAACAAACCAAATCTTAAATGTAGGTCAGTCTCAGTGTCCTAATTATACAAAATCTATTTGCGCAGCTTGGTCATTCCGAGAGAAGAACTAGACAATCCGCACAAAGAAAAAACATGGAAACTCTATCGATCAAAGTTTGCTATAGAACTACAATTTGAATCAGTTTCAATTTAGAACATTCCTAACCAAATTTTACTCTCTCAAATTTCATCCTCACCATACTGGTCACAACTCTTTCAATTTTCAATCACTCCTTACGGTAACTATACAAAACCATCAAACGTATTAAATAATAAAAACAACTATTTCTATCAATCGATGTTATTTAAAAATCAAATCTTGTATTTTGCTAATTGTTATTTTACACCCGCGCGTCTAAATAAATCACTCCATTATTAATTTTTGAAAAATATATATATTTAATGTTCCAATTTAAATAAATATATATAATTGTTTGTTTGTTTGTTTAAGCAATAAAAGCTTAATACTTGTATAACGTGTTTTAATTATTGGCACCAGGAAAAATATATAAATATTTTTATCTTTTTAACATTATTAGCAAAAATATTATTTTATCAAATTTAACACCAGCAGATCATTCGGCTAAATAAGTTAAATATTTCTTAGTAGTTTCGTAGGCTAAGAAAAGAGCTCCCGTAGAGGGGAAAGTCCTTAGTACAGTTGGTCCTAGTCCATTATATAGAGCCATCACACCTAAAACACAACTCAATTTATCACCCATATCAATCAGTAATACAAGACGCCCATAACTTGAAGTAAAAGAATTCATTGCCATTTGGTAAATTTGATATATACTTTCAGGGAAAGATTTAATTTTAGAAGTAGGAATGGAGAATTTACGGTTAGTATTTACTTCAGTTATTCCGACTCATAGCCCAGAATAGAGCCCCTCCCTCCAAAACGTAGCGAAAATTTTAAATTATTGGCTCACTTAAACTACGTTTTGATGACGTTGCTGACTGGGACGGCGAAAAATACGTAATTCCTTTTTACAGGGTTCATACAACTTTTGGAAAACAAATTTCCTTGAGATTTCCAGGTTTTTCCCCATATAATTCCCTGAGTTTTCCAGGTTTTTCCCGTATATCGAGTATCCTATGGAGCAAATGCTATCGAAAGACGGAGGGGACTATAACATACTAAATGGACATCCCCGTATCTCTAGTAGAACCAGAGTTATGAGCCCCCAAATGTGGTGTAGTGTTAATCCTATGGAGGGTATTCTTACGAACATTTTGCTTAATTACTCGGCCCCTGTTTGACAAACATTTCCCTGATTTCCCTGAATTTTACTAAAAATTCCAAATTTCCCTGAAGTTTCCCTAAGGTTTTTGTCAACTATTTATTTCCCTGATTTTTCCAGGTTTTCCCTGTTTTACATGTTTGTATGAGCCCTGTTTTTACCTCTGTCGCTATGACCCGCCTCCTTTTTCATACCCCCCCGTCCCGTGGAAGGGGGTTCGGGACTTTGACGCGCACCCAGATTACTCTGTTCTCCATTCCTTCTTCTAAAATTAAATCTATCCCTGATACTTTTAAGTGTTGTTATCTGCAGACTGAGTAGCGTCTATAGGCCATAGAATGGGGATGTATTATTTTTCTGCTTATAGATCTTTTTGACGTAAAAAAAAGGGGTTAGGTAGTTGGGAACCGAGTTGGAGACAGTAAAAGCGACATCTATCGCCAATAAGCGAAAAAATTATGCTTTTCTCATTACTATTCCAAAAAATTTGGGCTTTGACGTCATTTTTGACTCATTCGTGCTACTGGTCTAATATTGTAGTCCTTCCACCTCTTACTGGCCCATACTTTTGGGAAGGTAAAATTTGGGTATAGAAGATTAGCCATTATGTTAGGGGTGGCAGCATTTGCTTTAAAGGAGCCTGGAGTCAAGTTATAGAAAACGGATGAAATTTTCCCTTCGTTTTAAATTACATGATTCCAAAATTAATATAGCACATGAAAACAACAGAGGTGCGATACTGGAAAATTTGGATAAAGTTGAAAGAACTTGGATGGTGTGTAAAAAGTTAAGAACTTTTGGTAAATAGCGTAAGATGTAGCTAGTGAGAGTTTTATTCGGTATAGAGCGCCCTCTGACAGGCCAATGAGCACAAAATGTGTGAATATTCATCAGTGTGCATCTAATAGCGTTTTCCTTTGGGTCCTCGCGGAGCGCTCCCAAGGAGCAATAAAAATGGTAGTAGTAGTTTCCAGCTTCGTTAAAGACTGTTTTTGAAGAATAGGATCTCCTAGTTTTATTCCTCCATGGGAGCGCTCCGCGAGGACCCAAAGGAAAACGCTAGAAGTTTAAAACTTTAAATCAAAATGTCTAATAAAAAATATTAATTTCAAAATACAAATATTTTTCTTCAAGTTACGACGAGTGTGACCCCTGGTGTGCCAGACAACTAAAATAAAAATTATTATACCTTCTTGTCTTATAATAGTTCTCATGATTGATATCATTCCTCCCTTGGATCCTGATATTTGAACCCTTGATTTGACAACATCAGCGGGGAAAATTGAAATCCAAAGACCTAATCCACCTATTCCTCCACTAATAATAGTTCTAACCGGTCCTGAATCCATTTAAAACGACAAAAAAGCCATTTAAAAGTGAATGGATATCGAACAAATCCCAAAACCATGAAAATGAAAATGAAAATGAAGATTTAATTAATAACCTATTTCATCTTTAGTTTTTCCTGCGGGTGTAAGAAGTTCCCTAGAAACTTCGTAAGCTCCAAAGAAGAAAAAATAGCCAGGCATTTCGCGAGCAAACGTTGGAGTCAAGCCACAAAACAGGCCTCGAACTCCTTCAGTTTTTAAAATTTGACTAGTTAATTTCCACGGACCGCTAAAAAAATTCATTTTATTAATTTTTCAAATACGTCGTCGAGTGTACACCAATCTCACATTTTAGGTCCACCAGTTTCCCTAATAGCTTGAAGCCTGCATTTAATCAGCTCAGTCGGACATAACGTTAACGAGGAAAAAAATGCGGCTAAAAATCCGGCGCAAGCATTTGCAAATGGATTCAATTCTTCCGATTTGCTTTTGCCCGTCATATACATAACAGCGTTTTGGCACACGCCATACGCGCAAAATAAGACTGAATTTTCAGCGATATTTGCTAGTAACGAAGGAGTGGTTCCAGCGTATAACCCTCTTATTCCATCTTTCACTAATGTTTGTCGAAAACAATATAGACTAGATGGATAAAGCTTCGGAAATGATTGCATTTTGACTTTAACAGTGTCTAGGGGTTGACCCACTAGGACATTAGCAGTCCCTCCTATAATTGGAAATACAATTTTTAGGTCTCGATCTAGCTTTATGAAATACGACAATTACGATACCTGCTGCACCAGCAGTTAAATCTATAAGTGCGGTAATTGTGGGATGAACTGTATTTTGAGATTTTTTACTCAGGGCAGCGGGTTCCATTTTCAAATATTGTTAACTTTAAAAGTAATTAGGAAAAGTTAATAGTATTGTTTTATTGTTTGAACTAAACCTGTAGGAAAAATAAACCACGTGAACGCCCCCATAAGCTAATCTCATTATCTTGCTATAGACTAATGGCAGCCCATGTTATTTGTCCATAGACTTTAATACAATCAAAGCTGGGAAACTGCCATTACTCTATTACATTAAGAAATAGGACTACGATAATTATGAGTTTTATCATTATTTTCTAACCAGGATGATAAGTCTAATAATAGAAAATCAAGTAATCTAATTATAAGCCCAGGATAAGGCTAAGATCTCAAACTCAAAAATTCATAATGTATTTGTTGACGTCACTTATTATATAGAGTAATGCCATGCCATCCCCCTACCGGGGAGAGGGGGGCTGCGCGCGTATATTATCCATCAAAGGGGTATACTCCCCTTTCCTTTATATAGAGCTATTTCAAGTCGGGGGGGAGGGAGAGGGGCGTTTGACAGTTTTTGAGGCGGGGTTCGCCCAGGCGCCTTAATGTGCGCGAAATTTCGCATAGAGTTCTTCAGCGGCGCCCACAGAGGGAGGGTGAAAACCGGCTCCGTTTATTGGCAGGCCCAACTGTGAGTCTGTGACGTCCCCCCCCCCTCCTCAACTGATATAGATATGAAGAAGCTTTGAAATGTTGCCTCAGGAAAAGATCTGAAAATGCTCCGTATATATTTTCGAAAAATTCTAAACAATTTTATAATAGTTGCACTCTCAAGAGCTATAATTTTGATGATTTCCATTTGAATTTCTCTTATAAAAATATGAACAAGAGTAAGAGTAACGGATCAAAGTACTTCGAATTCGATCATACAGAACATACCTTGCTACGTCTCTTAGACTGCTCTGAACCCACGTGGATTCTCCAAAAACCACTGCCCGAACTGCCGTCAATTTAGCAGACATCATTTTATCCTGCCTGAAATGCCGGTTTCTTATGTCCCCCATCTTGCGGTCACAAACTCAATATCGAGTGGGCTATGCTCTACGCTGAGTATGGTCATAACTCACGCGATTCACGCTCCCAAGGACGCACGCTGCTCGCGCTATAGTATATTGGGTACGTTCAGTAACCCTCTTTGATGACAGCGCTTACTAAGCGATGTCAGATTTTCACTACTGTACGCTTTTTCGCGTTTCCGGTTTTGACGTCATGATGCTCAGCGCTTGCTCATCAGAAAAACCATCTAATCGATATGGTTTTTTTGATGGCGTGACGTAGTGCTTGACTGTTGTTGGCGCGGGATTTAAAAATTAAATTCCAATAATGCTATTCCAACAGTAATTGTATTAGTTTTCTTTACAAAAATACTTCTACCATTCAAATGGACATACTTTTCTTAAAAAATTTCATTATTTGCGAGTTCGTTAATAGTGGACAAGAACCATTTGCGCTTCGTAACGTTTTGAGGGCCAGTAAGACATTTCCCCAACCCCATTTTCGAAAACAGCGCTAACTTCAAAATGTGACTTTTCCGTTCAACAACCTTTTACGTCACTGTGACGTCTCGAGCCCATCAACCAAACATCAAGAAAACAGCGATTTCTTTGAGATTTTCGTTACTGAACGTACCCATAGGAGGCGGTACTTGCATCGTTGAGTGCGTGATCGAGTGGGCTACGGCATGGTTGAGGAAATTTAAAAAAAAATAAAATAAAAACAAAGGATGTAATTGTTGTGGATCCGTAGAAAGAAAAAATCATTTATTTTTGTTCCTTTTTTTTAAATATATAAATTGTAATGTATTGTACGCTTAGTGACCATAAAGGCCAGATTGGACTTGAACGGCTAAATGGACGACACAGGCTCACAGCTCATCGTTTTTCTTTTCCATAGAATTTGGAACTTTATGCCGATAATATTATTTTTTGAAAGCCGGACTTTTGATGATTAGATAACTGAACGCAGCCAAAGAGGATTTCTTCCACCCCTTGCAGCTAGCTATACGATTGAATTAATAAGCTATATGTATTCCTGGCTAGAGTATCACTCCAATATATTTACTCCATGTAAGAAACAAATTTGCGCGAAACCAAAGTGGCGAAACTCATTTATTGCTCCATGGGAGCGCTCCGAGAGCAGTAAGTGGAATTCGCTATCAATGATATCTCACGTCACGTGACAGCACTGACACTTGTGGTCTGTTTACCGTTGGGGAATACATCACATGCCAGCCGACTGAGCCGAGGATGATTCGTGTTTGAGATAGCTCTAACTATTTTTCAGTGACCGAAGTTTAGCAAGACTTGAAGTTTCAACATGACAACTCTTAAATTCACAATAAGGGTATTTTTGGAACATGACAACGAACCCAATGAGATCAGTGTGAAAAGTGAAGGCTTGAAGCAATGCTTAAGAGATTGTAATGCAAAAATTCAGATATGGAATATTTACAATTTTGATCCATCGACTATAAGTTCCAAACCATCATTTGGAAATCTAATATTTGAAGTTTATTGCGAAGTCTTTATTGAACGGAACCATGATGTACACATAACCGCTCAATATAAACATTTTATCAGGGAATGGAACGCAAATGTTCACAGACATTTTCAAGATCATAACATACCTTTACTCCACTTCAATGATAACAAAGCTTATTGTTACAGCACGAAAAATGCTCATCGTAACGTTGGGCTTGAGGAAGTATCTTTTGGAACTTTAGTAACATCAACGTGTTACGTAAAGCACTTTGTTCCAGGGTATGATACCCCAAAGGAGAACGATGCTGTGCCAACAATTCCTGAACTAGATCGTGATAATGATGATAACGATGATAATGATCGGTTTTTTGAGGAGCACGAGCTAGATTATCAAGATTACGATGATTATAATACGTTTTTTGATGAGGATGAGCTAGATTATCAAGATTACGATGATTATTATACGTTTTTTGATGAGGATTTTCTAGATGGCATTGAAAAGAAGGTCTTGACCAACGCCGAGTTTCTCCATGACAACTCGGAGTTGACCATCAATTTTATAATATCCCATCACTATGAAGATTGGTTAGAGGATTTAGAAGTGTTTGATGACAGTTTAAAGTTGAACTATGGGAGTATAAAGCAAATTATTGTTGGGACAGACAACACTGTCGTTATCGAGCTGTTGAACTCGCCAACGATATATTGTGGAGACAAACGATTTGTTGAAACTAAAATGCTGCCCAAAATCATTGTTGGTCGTTCAAATGCAATTGCGTTAAGATTTTCCAAGCAGGATGAATTTGAAGAAATTATATCGAGGCTTCATTTCAAATGCAAGCGAAACGGAGCTCCAGTGTATTATTGTTCATTCCAGACCAAAAATGAATCAATTCCTTCCATTAAAAGTGGTCTTTCTTACCCCATTTTATCCCAAATGGAGTTTTCCTGTCTGTATCTCATTGAAGCATTGATAAGAAGAAACTGCAAATTGCAGCTTCAAAATTTTCAGGAATTCGTACAAGTTGTCAGCCAAAATTTGTTATTGAATAGCGAAATTACCGAAGAGGCTCTTTCGGATTTGGTTAGACTAACTGACACTGGGCATTCGTTTAATCTTCAGTCCTCATTCAAAATCCTCTACGAGTGGCATCAAAGATTATCCGTAAATAGTAATGACTTGTTTAGGGATAGTGAAAAAATGGCCAAAATTCGCCGGGCAATAATAACACCAACAAGAATACTGCTTTGGCCTCCAGAAATCTGCATTCAGAATAGAATTATTCGAAATTTCGACAAGGAACACGCTTTGCGAGTCTCATTTCGCGACGAGGATTATTTTAAACTCAACTATAGACATTCTAGTAGCAACGTTGTCATTAATGAAACTGTCCGACCAAATTTGTTAGAAGGAATTAATATTGGCGGACGACATTTTGAATTTCTCGCCTGGTCCAATTCGCAGATAAGAGATCACGGAGTTTGGCTTTATTCTACTGATGGATGTGGTAAATCAGCATCGTCCATCAGAGAATGGATGGGAGATTTTTCCAACATTTTCTGCGTGCCTAAATATATGGCTCGAATGGGACAGTGCTTCTCACAAACCCAGGACTCTGGTAGGAGAATCGACTTCCGGCGATATATTATAGACAATGACATTGAAAGAGGCTACGACCGAGAGAGTCGCAAACCTTATTGTTTTTCCGATGGAGTTGGAAGAATTTCAGTTCCAGTTGCTCAAGAAGTTAATAATTTTTCCTTCTTTAAAGCAAAGCTCGGGTCACGTGGTTGCCCTACAAGTTGACTTTCCTTGCGAACTGGAATCCAGTTTTGACTTGGCGAAGGCTAGTGGGCGGGATTTATAAGTGCACTTATAAATCCCGCCCACAAATGCCTTCGCCAACGACGCCAAAACTGAAGTTCGTAAGGAAAGTCAACTTGTAGGGGAACCACGTGACCCGCTCTTTGCTTTAATGGACAGTGTAATGAAACATTCTTTTTCTCACGCAGATCATCACTCGCCTGAATATTCCTGGAAATCCTAGCGCGTTTCAAATAAGATTTGGTGGTTGCAAGGGAATGCTCGTTAAAGACCCAACTCTAAAAATGTATGACATCGTTTTTCGTCGGAGTATGAACAAGTTTCCTTGCGCATCTAGTCAGAGTTTGGAAATATGCAAATTTAGCAGTCCTCGTTAGTAGTACCTTTAAATATAAAGTAGGGCTGTGCGAATCGAATTTTCCTGTTGAAGAAAAACGAGTATTCAAGTCACAAAACGATTATTTGAAAACGAATTTGAATAACTGATTTTAATTCGAATACAATTCCCTAAATCGAGTAATCGTTTTCAAGGGATTAAATTCGAATAGAAAACGAGAATTCGATTGAAAATGGGAGGGACTATGGTCACATGACATATATCAAGCGTTTAATATAAATTTCAACGCCAGTTCGCGGTGTTTTGTATTTCTCTCACCCCATACTCAGTCTCAGCGTGAGAACCAGAGAGTAAAGAAGAATGTCATTGTACTAGACCTACAACTACAATATTTTTAGAATGCTTGGTGTACTTCGAAAACTATTAATCGTTTTGAAAAGAAGATTCATCTGATAAAACCGTGTAATCAAATTTTGGAGGACCCTTTTTGAAAAAAAGTAGTACTTCAAAGTGTATTTCGAATTTAAGCGATTAATCATTTTGAAACGAAAATCTGTCTGATAAAAAAGGAGTAATCGAATTTCCCATTACTCCTTTTGAGAAAAGTAATACTGTGAGGTGTATTTATAAAACTAAAACAAGTGGGGTGGCGTAGCGGTTAGCGCTTTCGCCTCGCAGCAAGAGGATCCCGGGTTCGATCCCGGACTGTGGCACCGGGTAAAAATCCTTCTGCGTAGAGTTTGCAAGTTCTCTCCCCGCTTGTAAACTGGAGTTTTCCTCCGCGGTCTAACCCGGTTTCTCCTTTCCATCAAAACTTGCAGAGCTTAACGGTAATAGTTAGTATAGGGCGCTGTCGGTTAGCTGTGGCATAGGGGCTAGCCACCACCCCTCTATGCATTGTAAAGGGACCCACCTGTAAACAAGCCAAAGGCTAAGTGTTAAAATCCCTTCATAGGCAAAGCTTGGAGATTATTATTATTATTATTATTATTATTATTATTATATTCGTCTAGTAAAAACGAGTAATCGAATTTTCTAGTACAATCACTCAAATTAGATATTTTGAAAAACGAGTAAGCCTAATATTCGATTCGGATTTCAAATAGTCGGTTTACTATTCGATTCGTATTCAGTTCGAAAAATTACTATTCGCACAGCCCTAATGTGAACACCAATTATTGACGAATATTTGCAGTGGGTGTTAGTTTAAATAGACCCATGATCAACATTTTGAATCAAAATGGCATTCCGAATTACGTTTTCCTTCGACTCCAAGAAGACGCTTTGGAAGAGTTGACTGATATGTTTTTCGATGATGAAAAAGCGGCTAGATACATGCAATCTCACCAAAATTTGAATCTCGATTTTGTTAATTTGGTTGGCTCTGTCATTTGCCCAACTGTTGAACCATTTTTGCGAGGAATGCTATTAGCTTCTCATTTAACCGCTGTTGGTAAGCAACAGTGTTATTTTTCCGTGCGGGGATTGTCAATTTTGTCATATGACTTTGTAGAAAAAATTTTGAAGAAAACCAATATCCCCATTAACATGTCAGACGGAAGAAATATGTTTGGTGTATTGGACGAGACAGCTACCTTGAATTATGGTGAAGTATTTGTTCAATACACTGAAAACTACGGAGGGACAAAAACTAAAATACTGGAGGGTAGGATGCATTTAACCCCTAGACTAAGCTAATGCTTAGTATTCAAAATTTGTCTCTGTCCCAGGAGAAGTTGTTGTGACCAAAAATCCTTGTCATCAACGAGGAGATGTAAGAGTGTTGATTGCTCGTAATGTGCAAGCATTACATCACATCAAGGACTGCATTGTTTTCCCACAAAATGGACATAGGCCTCACCCTAATGAAATGGCTGGTAAATAATATTGTTATCATAAGGTAAAGGTGTAAAACCAGAAGTAATCTTGCGTTTCTCAAAGAAATTCACAGATTTTAGTCTTCTTAATATTCCAAAGTTTTTATGTTAGGATTTTGTCAGGGTTTTCTCTTCTAATTTTCAATTAATCCAGTTTTTACCTCTCTGAGTGACGATTAGGTCACTGAGAGGTATTACACTGGACGTGTCTGTCTGTGTGTGTGTTTGTCACCACGTTCGCAGTTGGAAAATCGGAGCAAACTTATTCGCAATATCCGGACCGTGTTCGCAGTTCACAGAAAACGCTATTGGCTTCTACTCTATTATTATCGTTAGGGTTAAAGCAAAGCGCGGGTCCAGTGGATCCCCTATAAGTTGACTTTCCTCCTGAACTCCAGTTTTGGCTTGGCGAAGGCATTTGTGGGCGGGGTTTATAAGTGCACTTATAAATCCCGCCCACTAGCCTTTGCCAAGCCAAACCCGGAGTTCAGGAGGAAAGTCAACTTGTAGGGCAACCACGTGACCCGATTTACGCGGCGATCGGCTAGGGTTACAAGAAACGTCTAGCCTCGCAATGGAGAAAAATTAATAGCTGATGTTTATGACTTTCATTCCTTGTTAATTGTTTTTTGGATCTTTTTTAGCTCTTAATTTTTCAATGTAAGGGAATTAATTGTTATTTAGGCTCAGATCTTGATGGTGACGAATACGTTGTTATTTGGAAACAAGACTTAAATTTCCATCACAATAAAACGCCCTTTGATGTGCCAGTGGCTAAGAATACTTTACTGTCAAGGCCTGTGCAAGTAAATTAAATTTTCATTATGCAAAGGGGTCAACAAACGAAAAATTTACAACGTCCTCCTCTAGATTTCTGATATGATAGATTTCTTATGCAAATACATTGGATCTGACAACATAGGACGAATAGCCAATGCTCATTTGGCTTTTTCGGATCTCCACGGAATAGATTCTCAAATTTGCGCCAATCTCGCTCGTAAATGTAGCATCGCTGTTGATTTCCCAAAAAATGGGGAAGAAGTTAAATTAGATCGAGAAGAAAATCCAGAAATTTTCCCGCATTTTATGCAAAGGCCGTACAAGAAAATGTACAAATCAAGAAGAGCGCTTGGAGTTTTGTTTAGCAAGTGTCAAAAGTTTTGCGAGTACACTTGCGAAGCGAGCGAGACCTACTCCAATGTCCAGGCAAGTTTTTGTTGTTAAGTGGTGACATTTTGTATTCTTGAATGAACATAAACGAGACATTGGGAGTCCCTTTAAGCCTGTGCGGTACTCGAGTCCGACTACTGGACTGGACTGGACGAGTCCGTTTTTCTTTACCAACCAGTCGATTTCGTCTCGACTATTCCATTTTTTTTCACAAGGGGGAAGGGGTCAACTTAACAAGAGAGATCGTAGTTGGTCTTGACGTCTATCATCTTGGCCATTGTCACTTGTCAGTACATACGCTATACAACACTACCAAAGGCTAAGATATATCTTTAGTTGTCATGCGCAATACGAATTTTAGTCCACACTATGTAGTATAACTGAAAGTGGCGAATAATTTTTAATAGCCAACTTTATCAGTTAGTGATCAAAATAAAAATATTTTCATATTTCAAAAAGTTAAAATTACTGTTATTTTTGGGTTAGATTGAAAAATGAAAGCAGTAAATACAAATAGTAGAATTTTGGGCTTGAAACCATTTTTTAAGCGGCACTGGTAGGGGAGGATCGCCATCAAGTCCCTTATTCCCTCAATCTTTGTCGCCCAGAAGATTATTTTTCTTTTCTCTTAATTCTCACTTTTTTGGGGGGGAGGGGGGATATTTAATTTTAAATATAGCTAGTTGAGAAATTTAGAGAATCCTCAATTTCAAATACCTCTTACAGTATGATAAGCTCCTGGAATACCCTGGATGGAAAAATTACGAAAAGTCGGCTATTGAATCCCGCGACAAATACAACAATCGTTTGGATACTATCCTTATGACTTACGGCATCAAGAATGAGAGCGAGGCCATGACTAATTGTTTTTCCCGCTTGCACGGACGATTCAATTTTCACAAAGATAGAAGTGAAATTGAAGAATTGATCAAACTAAGTATAGAAGAACTGGTGAAGATAATGCGCAAAGACTTTTTTCAGGAATTTTCCAATAGGCGTGATTTTGATGACAAAAGAATGTTAAGTAAAGCGTCAGCTTGGTACATGGTAACGTATTCGCGAAGCGATTCTCCTAAATTTCTAAGCTTTCCTTGGATAGTTCATGACCAGTTGTGTCTTATTAAAAACTACAACATGTCCATAATGAAAAAAAGCGAAAAGCCTGCTCAAATTAGCCCAGTTTTGCTAGAATTTTCAAACAAATTGAGGCGCGTTAGACCGCAGTTACCCAATTTGATGGAAAACCACATCATAAATTTGGAAACTGTAGTTACATCCGAATGTCCTTTAAAGGAGTGGATATTAGCTGCCCAAATGTTAATTGAGTTTGTTTACTACACCCGAATTAATTATTTGAATAGAGTATGCTCTCTAGATGAGTCGAAAACGGTCAAACTACTTATATATACGTATCAAAAGCGTCAATCGAAAATAACTAACGCAATGCAATTGATCTTGAATTTCCTAAAGCATTTCATGCCTTACCAATTTAAAGAACATGAAATGCTTTCAAAAGTCGAAGAATTGCGAAAACATACAACTGTTGATTTAAAAAATATACATGTACTGGCCAAGGAATGCTTGATTACTTATCGGCATTTGGCTATTACGGGAACATTCGATCGTTTTGGTACATTTTCGGATATTGTAGAGAGCGAACTAATTGAGCTGGAACCACCTTATAATTTACCAATAAATGCCAAAGGTAATCATTCCATACATTTCTTAAAAAGTAAGCTGTTGTTATGGTCAGGCTGCGCTGAAATTCAAATACGCGAAGAGCGTTATCGTGGTATCATAGTGACTGCTTTTGGCGAGAAGAGGGAAATTTCCAAATTAAGGACCATTTTGAATAAGGGGCCCGAATCAATCGTAAAAGCATTAGATTCTGGTGGCGTTTTGTAAAGTTTTAAAAGTTAATTGTCGGCAGATGATTATTTCTATCAGCCATATAAAAGAAATAAACCAAAGATTGTTTATTAAAGTTTTTCCTATGATGATTATCTCTGCAGGTAGCGACTAATAAAAGTAGTATTTTTTTATGACGCGCTGTATGTAGCGGTTTACTGCTTGCAGAGATAGACCACAATGATAATAAGAATGTATGCATTTAACTTGGTTTTTAGTGTTTTATTAATAACATCCTTTGTTATGTTTAAACACCTTTTCGTTTGCTTTAATTTTTTATATTTCTACATACACCATTGTTTAGTTATAACAGTGAGAAATTATCTTCTGTTTTGTAAATTTTACGCTAAAATCAATAAAACTAAATGTAAAGTTACATAATGTTTGTCTATTAATGATAAGTTAAAGCAAAGGTGGGGGAGGGCTGTTATAATGCGGATCATAAGGTGATCTTATGTCATATTGGGTAGTTGAAACGGCCCGGAGTAAAAGGATACATAACGTCATGCATCACTGTCACCATAGGTTTCGGGCATACATAGACCAATCCGTTAATTCCAGAAGAGAAGCAAACACCACAGGGGCCGGGCCGCCACCTTGTATTATTTCCCTCAAGAAGTGTTGTGAACTCGGGGTCCGTCTGGCGTTGCCTCATGACGCGAGGGATATAACCGTCATGCATCACTGTCACTTTCGGACATAAATAGACCAATCCGTTATTTCCAGTAGAGAAGCAAACATCACAGGGGCCGGGCCACCGTCTTGTATTATTTCCCTCAAGAGGCGTTGTGAACCTCCCCCCGAGGCGTTGGTTTTTCTGCAAGTAATTATTGAATTTAGTAACTACAGATTGGCCTCTGCATTCTGATCACTTTTAATTTTTGCAAAAAATTTACAAAAAAACGTTAGCCGCTGAAAACCGACTTGTTGAATAACATCGGACTCCTCGGACTCCTCGGACTTTACTCCTGACGTCTAAAACTCACGAAATTTGACCACGGAAAAAATATGTTACTGCCTATAGAGCAATATCTGTTATAATATCAGTGTTTTGGTAAAGTGTGTTCATAAAAGACATACAGATACTAGTGTGCGATTATTAATATTTTCAGTGGATCCGCATTGTACTGTTGCGCATACCTATACCTTTCAAAATCACCTGCAATCTCTCTTTTCACTCTCCCTTTAAAAATACGAACGATACTTAGATCTTCGACATATACATCTTATTCAGACCAAGTCAAACAAATAGCCCATCGGGCCATCACAGGGTTCATACGAAATTTCCAAAGCCAATTTCCCTGATATTTCCAGGTTTTCCAGAGTACTTCTTATAAATTTCCAGGTGAATTTTTTACATTGGAGGAGTGTTATAATTTCAAATAGGGTAACCAGACTATACCTACAACCATATGTTTACACTTCTTTGTTAGGTTATAATAGACAGGACCAAAATACAGAATTCCATACACAGAAGAAATATATTTCTCTCCACTGAGACAACTAACATCGATTTTTTTTTTCGTGCACCAAATTAGATTATGGGTCCCACTGAAGTGTATTTGTTTCACTTTATTTTATTTCCCTGATTTTTTGGAAAAAAAATTAATTTTCCCAGATTTTTCGAAGATATTTTCATTTTCCCTGATATTTCCCTGATTTTTTACCTCTACACCAATTTCCCTGATATTTCCAGGTTTTCCCTGTTTTCCATGTTCGTATGAACCCTGCGTTTAGAACTTTAGATATACATCAAACGATGTGGCTAAAAACTAGTTGATGATAAAGTTTTTTAAGTTTGAAAGAAACGCCAGTGTAAATGGCGCTGCGGTCACCGACATCAGAATTTGTTGTCTGCTTAGAAAATGGGGTGTTGTTGTGGACTTTGACAACAGCCTAGCTGTCGTAGATTAGTTCGTAGTCGCTGTTGACTGCGAGTTTTGGTTTCCCGTGTAATTTCGATGTAATTTCATCAGTTTCAAAATTGAACTTTTATAATTATTAACTATGCACAGTCTGGGCAATGCTTTATTGGGTGCATGGACTTTCTTAGCGTCGCCACATTCCGCGGATACATGCGGAATAAATGGCCTACCGCTAACCCCAAATTCAATCAGAGTTTTGGGAAAATTTCAAAAATTTAAAACATTACTACATCCTAACCTCTGTACGTATATTGACATCATAAGGGGTCGACATGGTAAGAGGTTAAACGTAAAAGTCTCGCATAATTTCTGTAAACTTTAATGATGTTACTTAAATTAAATAGAACGCCTGATGGTTGTTTGCGAGCATTATGAAAACAATCTAACCAACACGAATATTGAGATGACAGAGTAAATAGGCCATTGTTTTTGAGTCAACAATAGATAGTACATTAAATAACTTAAGTTTTATTTTTTTTAACCTTAGTGATTTAGCTAAACTGGCTTCGCTTACATTCCAATGTTTGGACGCATTAGAATTTTTGCATTCTAAAGGAGTTGTGCACAGATGTTTATCACCAAGTTGCATTTTAGTAACTAAACAAGGAGAGTTCAAGATAGGCAGTCATGGGTTATACCACATGACTGAGTATGGGACCACAGTACCATTTCCTATTGGGTAAGGAATTCTATTGACAATTTCAGAACCCCTTGAAAATACACTTTTTTAAGCCAAGTTTCATAGATGATGTAAGTTTTTATAGATATTGTTACCAATTATCGGAAAAAAAATACAGGTTATAGAGAGAGGCCAGAGGGGTGTAGTTTAATATGGCTCCTCCCCTTTCCACCAAAATGGAGGCAAACCTAACACAGTGGAAGGCTTCTTATAGGGACTT
The DNA here is from genome assembly GCA_019434445.1 of Phalangium opilio. NCBI lineage: Eukaryota > Metazoa > Arthropoda > Arachnida > Opiliones > Phalangiidae > Phalangium > Phalangium opilio. The sequence goes on along the minus strand of JAEQBA010002262.1, from coordinate 300,870 downwards.
GGCAGTACTACGTCATGCAACGTCAGACTACCTTTCACTAGCGCTAAAAAACATACCAGGAGGAGGAGCTTATATAGCTTTGATTCTGTTAAAAAACATACCATAATGGCGCTGGGGGCGGAGTTAAGCCCGAATTGCCAAGTCCCGATTGGCTAAGAGGAGGCTTTACAATTAATGAGGGATATTTTCATCCCTCTGCCTACTCCTTATTCCTCTGAAGGGTATTTGACAAAAAGAAAGCAAACTTTTAAGTGCTCTGAAATTGCCCATAGACTCTCTTTGAAGCTATTCTAGGCTATGGTTTAGTTTAAACAAATGCCACTAGATGTTCCCATAGTTGAAGGGTGCTGGCCAGCTAAGCTTAGCAAAGGATAGTGTTAGCTCCGCCCTTGTGGACAAATTCTGATTGCCGCCTGCTTTGGCGAGGTAAAATTTGCGTGTTGAAAATCAGCCAGAATGCTAGGTTATGCCACAGAAGCTGATATTTGCTTATCTTTAAAAGAGTTGTAAAGAAGTCATCGGTGGATGGGTAAAAAATATTTGAAATACGTCATAGCTAAGACCATAGGCTCCTGACTGAGGAAAGGCGTACGTGGTTTAAAGAAAGTTAGTTTTATGTTAAAAACTACCACTTCAGGGAATAGGCGCTGCAATCGAGCTGTCTATAATAGTTCCACTCAATGTGGAGTTTTCGTATCTTGATGTCATGTGGTGCCTGTGACTTTTTCATATAATTTTTACCCACCCGCTGAAGAGGGCTGCAATATTATAGTCTATCCTCAGCTTCTTATTTTTTCGCTATCTCTTGACCGTTCTTTTTGTTGAGAAACATTCTGTTTTTTTTTTTTTTTTTTTTTGTCTTAGGGTGCCGAGATATATGTCTCCAGAAGCCTTAATTGTAGACAGCAAAATATGGTTTGAACAGCAAAACACCACTTTTTCACCGTGTGGGCCTAAAACTGATATTTGGTCGCTTGGAATTATACTATTAGAGTTGTCTTTGGTAAATAATTGGATTTGAAATCTTTATAATCAGGGTTGCCACAGTACCTGGAAAACCTGGAAAAGTCGGGGAATTTGAAAATGGGCCGAAAAGGTTAGGGAATTTTAAAAGTTTCGGCAAAGTCAGGGAATTTGATTTTAGTGGGTAAAATTTCTGGGGATGAAAGTTTCTCCTCGTCCTAATCTCTTAACACAGAGTGAACTCTAGAGCAATCCTTAAAAATGTCTAGAATTGTTTCTATAAAGTAAATGCTTTAAAAAAATCTCTTAGACTGTTATTTATAGTTAAAATGTTTCTTAATCATTTTGGTGCAACAAATACATTGGAAAACTTACTGTAGAGTGTTTATTTAATCATAAGCACTTAAACCGTGCTGTAAACATTCACCATTTCGCCCTAAAAGATCAGGGAAAATCGCAGAAAAGGTCAGGGAAAACCTGGAAAAGTCAGGGAATTTGGTTCTGAAAATTCCGTGGCAATCCTGATATTAATTTTGTGTAAGTTGTAATGGGAATTTGCTTTTCATCAGAAAAAAAAGTTATGGTCTGAACTTTCTATAAAAGAAATTTTCAAGAGATTACTTGAGCTTAGGAACTTAGGTAAATTGCACAATTTCTATAAAATTATTGCTACAAGAACAAACCTTTACGTAGAAAATAACGTTTTTTTTTATTCAGATTCAGGAGTAAAAGTTGTACTAGCAATTGCAAAAGACTTAGACGCTTTAAAAGAACTTGGTGTATGTGATAAATTTGTTCCTGAATTTAGTGTCTTAACTATTTAAAGTTTTTTATTATAGGATATTAACCCAGCACTGAAATCCTTCATTGAAAACTGTTTACAGCCCAAACCTTCAGACAGGTGCTTATACCCCCTCGGTATTCTGAAAATAGGAATATTTCTGTATGGAAAAGGTTGGGTATCATAACATTATACCTTAAAATAACGGCTTTTTTTCTAAATATAAAAGGAGGAATATTAAATATTAAAAAATGATCTCTTATTACAATACGATAATTAGCATTTAACTAGGCTTAAAGGGAGGGTGAAGTAGAAAATCAAGTGATTTTTTTATCGATTCTTCTACTAATTATAAGACCAGTCTGCATAGTGAAACATTCAGGAAATACTTGATTTTAAAATTCAAATTAGGTTCAGATTTAAAGGATAATTTTAATCAAGGACTGCCGACCAATCACGTAACGCCCTGCCTTTTTGTTAACAAAATTCTCGTGGCAAGTACCGTGTTGAATGAAATTTGTCACGAGATTTGATAAAATTCGCGCGCGACGTGATAATCGTGGCGCGAGACACGGAACGTGCCACGAGAATTTTGTTAATAAAAAGGCAGGGCGTTACGCGATTGGTCGGAGGACCTTCTTTAAAATTATCCTTAAAATCTGAACCTAATTTGAATTTTAAAATCATTCGGAATCTGTATTTCCTGAATGTTTGACTATGCAGACTGGTCTTATAATTAGTAGAAGAATCGATAAAAAAATCACTTGATTTTCTACTTCACCCTCCCTTTAAAAACGAGGATTACTGCGCCATCCGCCATTGGTTTAGTGTCATCTGCTAAATCGAACCTAGGAGTAGGCTCTTGCCCGTATGGCAGTGTTGTTCTTGGTAGTACAATTGTACTTTTTTAGCACATTTTAAAGTCTTCAGTACGAAAAGTACATTTTGATGTTTGAAAGTACATTTTCAAATTCAATTTTTTAACATTAGCGTCTATGGGACGAAAATTACGACGCAAGATGGCGCCAAAAGCCTTCGTGGAGGGGAAGGAAAATTTAATACCCCCCAAAGGGAAGAAAGTACGTTTTCATAAAGCCTCCCATTGGGTAGCAGTGTTGTTCCTTAGATTTTTGGTAACGTACTTTCCCCAATAGTAAAACGTACTACCAATGGGAGGCTTTTTGAAAACGTACTTTTCTCCCTTTGGGGGGTATTAAATTTTCCTTCCCCTCCACGAAGGCTTTTGGCGCCATCTTGCGTCGTAATTTTCGTCCCATAGACGCTAATGTTAAAAAATTGAATTTGAAAATGTACTTTCAAACATCAAAATGTACTTTTCGTACTGAAGACTTTAAAATGTACTAAAAAAGTACAATTGTACTACCAAGAACAATTGGTTTAGTGGTGTCTGCTAAATCGAACCTAGGCTCTTGCCCGTATGGGATTGGTTGAATTCTCAGGCTAAGTCAATCCTCGTTTTTAAGATACTAATTAAATGCTAATTATCGTATTGTAATAAGAGATCATTTTATTAATTTTTTTTAATATTTTTCCTTTCATATTTATTTAGAAAAAGGCCATTCTTTAAAGGTATAATGTAATAATGTTATGTTACCTGAATTTTTCCTTTAAACTTTGGTGTTTAGTAAACATTCCTGTTTTCAAGGCTATGCAGCAACTTAATAATATTTAATTCCGAAGGTTTACGTGTAAACAACTGCTTGAACATGAATTTATAAAAGAGAACAACTACGGTATTGATAAACGAGCTTTAGTGCATTCATTGGTCTTCCCATCAATGGAATTGCAGTGTTTACGTTACACAATAACAAAACCAACATTAGGAATAAGTAAACATAAACATAAAGAATATTTGTGTCGATCCTCTTTATCATTTAACTGCATTAATGTCTAATGAATTTCTTTCAGCTGATCATATTGCTCAATGCCCTATTGAAATAGTGTATTATTTATGGCAACTTGCCGGAGGTGATGTCGAAGCGGAACTAAAAAAACAGGGCTTGATTAAAGCAAAACCTTCTATATGTTCATTAACTAAGTTAGAAATTAATATTATTTGAGTTAAAGCGATCGAGTCTTGGCTGCGGTTTAGTTTTATCAAATGCCACTAGATGGCTCCCATAGTCGTGGGATTGAGTTCACTCGCCTGCTAGTTTTAGTTCTGAATTCTGATTGGTTCCTGCCTTTGGCGAGGTAAAATTGGTGTGAGGCCGAAATTTTTCTACTTTGCCTCCTACTAGAGACATTTAGGTATTTAAAATGAAATTACCTTGCCTCTGGTGAGAGACCAATCGGCGCGAGGGGGCCGTCGCTCCTTCAAATCTCGTACGCCTGGTTTTTAGAATTATTCAAATCACATAAATCACTTCCCAAATCTAGAAAATCACTAAAATCGCTATGAAATCAATCAAATCCTTCAAATCGCTGCACAAATCAGTGAAATCGCTAGTAAATCATTCAAATCAGTTAAATCAATCGTAAATCAGTCAAATCACTATACAAAGCAGTCAAATCAAGAAATCATCAAATCAATCAAATCATTAAAATCACTATGAAATCAACGCCAAATCACTCTAATCACTACCAAATCATTCGAATCACTAGCAAATCATTCAAATCACCAGCAAATCATTCAAATCGCATCAAATCATTGAAATCCTCGACAAATCATTCAAATCACTACCAAATCATGCAAATCGCACCAAATCATTCAAATCCTCGTTAAGTCACCAGTCATTCAAATCGTACAAATCTTTCAAATCATTTCCAAATCCTTCAAATCACATAAATCGAATCGAAATCATCGTAAAATTGTGAAAATCACTCCCAAATCATTCAAATCGGCTCCAAATCAGCAAATCAGTCAAATCATTTTTAAATCTTTGAAATTATCAAAATCGAGAAAGAATTCAAATCTTGTACGCTCTCATGAGTAATGACGGCCCCCTCGAATCGGCGTCCCTCGTGGCGCCTCCTGGTGACCTTTAGGTGTAATGGATCCAGTTTTACCTCGCCAAAGGCAGCAACCAATCACTATGAGAGTGGAGGGGTGGATTATTGACATTTATTTCACTAAACCACAGCTGAGGCCTGCTTTGAAGCAAAGCGCGGATCACGTATGTGGTTCCCCTACAAGTTGACTTTCCTTACGAACTCCAGTTCAGTTTTGGCTTGGCAAAGGCAGCTGGGAGGCATTTGTGGGCGGGATTTATACATGCACTTATAAATCCCGCCCAACAGCCTGAGCCTTCACCAAGCTAAACCCGGAGTTCAGGAGGAAAGTCAACATGACCACCCGCACTTTGCTTCAAGGCTAACTTCCACTTTGCGAAAAAACCACAATAATCGTTGCAAAAGAAGATCAGGCAACCATATTGTACTTTTTTCCGTGTTGAAATTTTAAATTCCCAAATATTCGTCGAGTGAAAACTAGGCTTTATGTAAAATTTTAAATTTGTAAACCTAATTTGAAATTTTCAGTCTAGTTTTGGAGGACGGTGAAGAATTTGGGCAAAAAAAGGACCAAGCTTTTTTGGCAGATGACACTGTGATAATACTCTCCCTTGAACAATTACGACAGGTGAGGGGAATATTTTTATTTCAATATGAGAATGTGCATGCAGTAATCAAATATTTAAACTCAAATATTTTATTTCGTGGTGCAGAGATTAAAAGATTTGGATCCCAGAGTTTACTATCCACTTTTGGAACATAGGTAAACAATTATTTTTAAAGCGAGTCTCGGCTGTGGTTTAGTTTAAACAAATGCCACTACATGCTCCCATATTAGAGGGGTGGAGTTGACTGGCCCCCTAATTAAGTTATGTGAAGGCTATTTTTAGCTCCGCCCTCTTAGACGAGTTCTGATTAGTTTCTGCCATTGGCAAGATAACATTGGTGCATGTTAATTATGGCCGCCAAAGGAGCCGACACCTCATTTAAAGCAAAGCGCGGCTCCGTTGATGCCCCTAAAGCAAGTAGTCCACTAAGCCTTGTGAAACCGTATCGTTAACGTAACGTCACGTATCCAAATACGAACAGAACGCCATCTGATAACGTTTCTTAAACTATGCTTTCGAACTTAGGTAATGGGCGCCCTCTTTCGGATGATTTACGAACTTGAAACGGTAACGATACGGTTTCGCAAGGCTAAGTGGACTACTTGCTTTATAGATGGCTTTTCTGCTACACAGTGGCTAAGCTTGCTAAAGGCTACTTAAGCCAAAGGCAGGAACCAATGGGAACTAGTCAAGTGCATTAGGTCTGATTGGTTCCTGCCTTTGGCAAGGTAAAATTCGTGTCCAGAATGCTAGGGGTGATCATGGAGCCGCGCTTTCCTTTAACCATTGGCCCATATACACGTCATAATGACTTAACAAAATTTTTTTTTACAGTCCTTTAGGTCCAGCGAGCTTATTTACATATGTTGAAGAAGCGGCTAAACTTCCCTTAGTCATTCGTGAAAAGGACATTGAATATCAACTGAACCGCGTGATATTGTATAACAGGCTGCTCATGGCATATCCATATAAAAGGCCACAAATAGTGCAAGAAGCTAAAATTGATATCCCACCATTATATCGCGCCAAAATATGGGCCGCCTTATTAGAAATTGAAGTAATTACGATTTGAAATCTTAGTTACAAATGGAGGTCATGACATAGGACTGAATTGCCTTTTACATGGCCTATAGAAGGGGCTCATCGGCGCTGTTGGGGGGGGGGGAGACCGCCCTTAGTTCAGGGGGGAAACACCCAGCTCTTGGGCCATAAGGAATGGCGCCACCGTCGCGGTGGGCGGGTAAGCAATATGCTAACCAACAGTTTGACCCCCCCTCCCCCTCACCCCAACAGCTCCTTTAAGTAGTACCTTAGTCAAAAATAGAAGTGACACAGGCAATTCTTGTGGTACAACTATCATGTTGAAGGAGATTGTCCCATATCCCTTTATTGTAGTCACCATCGACCCTATGTTGCAAGTGTATTGGATAGTGCTTGGCATAAGCCGATATGATATCGGTATCCATGAGTGATATGACACTTTACCATTGTAGGGGATCCACTATAGATGTGCCATGCTTTAAAGCAAGTCTCGGCTATGGTTTAGTTTAAACAAATGCCACTAGGCGCTCACATAATCGAGGGGTGGAATTGGCCTTATTCCTGATCAACGCCACCGAGGCGTAGCGGCGACTTTTGGAACTATAATAATACGGTAGCCAATTACAGGTGGCGCTGGAGCCGATGGACTCTGATGGAGATCTGTTATTTTCTCTATTTTGAATCATGTGAATAGCCACGGCTTAACAAGCGATATGGTTTCAAAAGTATTAAAAGTTGATTTTACCTTTCTTATTCTGTCTAATATTATGAAATAAGACTTTCGGAGTAAGTTTTCATTCGATTTTGGTCTATTTGGAGATTATTCGGTTAATAATAATTAGTTAAAACATGTTTTTTGAAGTTGAAGCGGTAATAATCAAAACATAGAAAATAACAGATCTCCATCAGAGTCCATCGACTCCAGCGCCACCTGTAATTGGCTACCGTATTATTATAGTTCCAAAAGTCGCCGCTACGCCTCGGTGGCGTTGATCAGGAATAAGGCCAATTGCTTAGCAAAGGCTGGTTTTAGCTCCTCCCCTTATGCACGGGTTCTGTTTGGCTCCTGCTTTTGGCAAGGTAAAATTAAAGCGTACAAGATCAGCCAGAATGTTAGGGGTACCACAGTAACCGACATTTGCTATAATTAACGATATTGGCCATCACTATAGTATTAGAGTAACAGCGTACACTACACTTAAAGTTTCATCATGGCACAAACGAGGAGATGATTCCTGGTGTCGCTTAATTTTTCCCTGTTATTGAGCTTTTTCATTATGTGGCAAACGTTTCCCTCAAGGCAATTTGTTCATTCCTGAATAGGCTTTTGGTTACATTCTTATTATTTTAGCGAATAACAACTCTATCTCTTTTCTAAGGGTGATGTGCAAGGTCAATATGAAGAAATTGATAAAGAAACGCCAACTCCGACTGATCGTCAGGTAAATACCCAAAAAAATATTTTATCATTGATTCAGCCAAACTTTCATTTTGGTTCACATACAGATTGAAGTTGATATTCCAAGATGTCACCAATATAACGAATTAATGGCCTCACCTACAGGTCACGCTAAATTTAAGAGGTTACTCAAAGCGTGGGTGGTTAGCCATCCACAATACGTCTATTGGCAAGGATTAGACTCACTGTGTGCCCCATTTCTTTATTTAAATTTCAATGATGAAGGTATAAATGCTGGCGCGATTAACATACTTCCTTAGACCCGCCCACGAACATTTTTAATTCATTTCAGCTCTGGCTTATGCTTGTTTGAAAAATTTTATACCAAAGTACCTTCACAATTTCTTTTTAAAAGATAATTCAGCTGTGATTCAGGGTATTGCGTTTAACCAGAAGAAGTTCATAAGATATGTTCCATGAGTTTGTCACTAGTGAGAGTTTGTCGTGAAGTAACATAGGTGAAATATCATGAATTCTCGTAAAGCGACACCTGGTGAGGCGCTGTCAAAGGCTTAGTACAGACTGGTGACTGGGGCGCTGTCAAAGGCTTAGTTCAGACTAAATATGAAGATGGACTGCAAAATTAACCACCGAGTGTAGTCAATTCTCGCGTTGTTCTCGACTTAACTAGCTCTCAAGCATTACGAAGTATGGGTAGCGTCTTAGTACAGACTGGTGAGGCGCTGTCAAAGGCTTAGTACAGACTAAATATGAAAATGGACTGCAAAATTAACCACCGAGTGTAGTCAATTCTCGCGTTGTTCTCGAACTTAACTAGCTCTCAAGCATTACGAAGTATGGGTAGTGTCATGCTTATGGAAGATATCTTATAAAATTATGGTTTAACTAAGCTAAAGTTTGGATAGAAGTGTCATACTGTATTTTCTGCAGAATACCTGGCAGTATTTTCCCACCTTATTGCATTCCACGATCCAGAATTAACTAATCATTTGGATAACATTGGCTTCATTCCAGAGGTGAGTGTTATTTTCCTTTTCTGAGCTTTAAAGGGCCTGTAAAGTGGTCCATAGTGAGGTGGCAGGAAAACATTGGAATACGTCACTCTGTTTTATGCCTTGGGGATCATTGAGTTGAGAAAATTACCACTAGAGTGGCCTTTGCGTTAACCTGCCTATTGGGGCACGTGGGACACTTTTTAAAACATAGGGACGGACGGCCAGCCACCATGTTTATCAAGCGATGGTGTCGCCATCTCGAAACGCAGATAAGAAATGTAAATAAAGGTAATTTATTTTAATAAATATAAAAGGAAAATGATTGATACGACACATTTTCTCAGTCAATTGTCAAAAATAGAATTGCGTTTTTGAAAACGAACTTGTATTTCCGCCATTTTTATGTATTCTTGAAATAAGTCAAATTTCCGCCTTTTCTTTTAGTTCCCTTGGTTGCACCGGGATGGCGCCACAAGCGCGTGATATAGTTCATTTTGGTCTACATCCTTGGGGATGAAAGGCCACTCTGGTGGTAATTTTCTCAACTCAATGGTGGGGATTGAGGATACCAATTATGGGATGGTACTAAGATTTTTCCCCAAACCATTCCCACTTCCCCCATAACACATGTGATGACTTACTACTAATCTTTGCTGTAGACAGTGTTATAGTTCCTTTAACATAAAAATAAATATATTTCAGCTATACGCCATTCCATGGTTTCTAACAATGTACACACGTAAGAATCTGATGCTCAACTGAGTATATTTAATTTTAATGTGTCTAAAATGGGTTTTCCCCCCAAACAGATGTGTTTCCTTTACATAAAATTTTTCATCTTTGGGACACATTATTGTTAGGGGATTCATCTTTCCCATTATTTATTGGAGTGGCTATTCTACAGCAGTTTCGAAACAACTTACTGTCATTTGGCTTTAATGAATGTATTCTGTTGTTTTCAGATATGCCTGGTCAGGACCAATCTTTTTAGTGCAATTTGTCACTTTTAACTTTTTATCCACTAAAGTTCTAAATTTTCAGAAATCGACATAGAAAGATGCGTACAAGACTCCAAGAAGTTATACTGCGGAACCCCAAAAAGCGCATCTTTTAGACAACAACAAAAACACGCGAAAAACGATGTGAAACATGAAAGCACTTCCCTTCTGGTAATTGGAATCTATATCTATATCTATATAAATCAAAGTCCTGACTGACTGACTGACTGACAGACTGACTGATAATCAACGCCCAGCCCAAACCGCTGCTTGCGCTAGAAGGCTGAAAATTTGCAGGAACGTTACTCATAAGTAGTAGGCGCGTACTAAGAAAGATTTCCCCCCCCCATCCGCCGCCATCTTAAAAAATGGCGACCAGAAATGTAAAAAATATTCTCTGTGCAACAAAGTCCGCGCGTTTCAAACGATTTCGCAAATATTTAGTACACTGGTTTCCTTTAACCTATAGACGGGCTGAATGGTCTTTTGGGTTCGATTTGTTGCCATCTTTTTAAATGGCGGCCAAAAACTTAAACCCCTTCTTTAGAGAATAATGTCCGCTTGAAAAATAATAAAAAATGCATCCCGACGGGCTGACGGGCAACGCCGAGCGCCTTCGCTCCTAGGGTGCTACAAAAATATCAGTCATCAGTAAAATCTACCCATTCTTTATATCACTTTGATGGAAGTTCTTATTACACGCGAGAGACGCCGCGGGTAACAGCTAGTTTAATATAATTGCCACCAATTCATTACATGGTCAAACCCTTTTGTCTGACCCTGTAATGAAATTCCAAGCAGAACAGTGCTGACGTCTAGTGTTTAAGATAGTGGTATTGTACACAGCTTTCAGAACCTCTCATCTGTAGCTTTTACAATTACTTAATCCTAGTTCAAAAGTTTTCAAAATACCACCACAGTCCTCCCATCTACCTCAGCGTTTAGGTTGGGTCATACACAGTCTGGGAAATAGCACACTTCCTCTGGTCCAAAACCAGTTTATTAATTGCTTGGACTAGTTTTTTAATTCAAAAAGTGGGGGTTACTGGTCCTCGGGACCAGTTTTTTAATTCAAAAAGTGGGGGTTACTGGTCCTCGGGACCAGTTTTTTAATTCAAAAAGTGGGGGTTACTGGTCCTCGGGACCAGTTTTTTAATTCAAAAAGTGGGGGTTACTGGTCCTCGGGACCAGTTTTTAATTCAAAAAGTGGGGGTTACTGGTCCTCGGGACCAGTTTTTTAATTCAAAAAGTGGGGGTTACTGGTCCTCGGGACCAGTTTTTTAATTCAAAAAGTGGGGGTTACTGGTCCTCGGGACCAGTTTTTAATTCAAAAAGTGGGGGTTACTGGTCCTCGGGACCAGTTTTTTAATTCAAAAAGTGGGGGTTACTGGTCCTCGGGACCAGTTTTTTAATTCAAAAAGTGGGGGTTACTGGTCCTCGGGACCAGTTTTTTAATTCAAAAAGTGGGGGTTACTGGTCCTCGAGACCAGTTTTTTAATTCAAAAAGTGGGGGTTACTGGTCCTCGGGACCAGTTTTTAATTCAAAAAGTGGGGGTTACTGGTCCTCGGGACCAGTTTTTTAATTCAAAAAGTGGGGGTTACTGGTCCTCGGGACCAGTTTTTTAATTCAAAAAGTGGGGGTTACTGGTCCTCGGGACCAGTTTTTTAATTCAAAAAGTGGGGGTTACTGGTCCTCGGGACCAGTTTTTTAATTCAAAAAGTGGGGGTTACTGGTCCTCGGGACCAGTTTTTTAATTCAAAAAGTGGGGGTTACTGGTCCTCGGGACCAGTTTTTAATTCAAAAAGTGGGGGTTACTGGTCCTCGGGACCAGTTTTTTAATTCAAAAAGTGGGGGTTACTGGTCCTCGGGACCAGTTTTTTAATTCAAAAAGTGGGGGTTACTGGTCCTCGGGACCAGTTTTTTAATTCAAAAAGTGGGGGTTACTGGTCCTCGAGACCAGTTTTTTAATTCAAAAAGTGGGGGTTACTGGTCCTCGGGACCAGTTTTTAATTCAAAAAGTGGGGGTTACTGGTCCTCGGGACCAGTTTTTTAATTCAAAAAGTGGGGGTTACTGGTCCAAGGGACCAGTTTTTTAATTCAAAAAGTGGGGGTTACTGGTCCTCGGGACCAGTTTTTTAATTCAAAAAGTGGGGGTTACTGGTCCTCGGGACCAGTTTTTAATTCAAAAAGTGGGGGTTACTGGTCCTCGGGACCAGTTTTTTAATTCAAAAAGTGGGGGTTACTGGTCCTCGGGACCAGTTTTTTAATTCAAAAAGTGGGGGTTACTGGTCCTCGGGACCAGTTTTTTAATTCAAAAAGTGGGGGTTACTGGTCCTCGGGACCAGTTTTTAATTCAAAAAGTGGGGGTTACTGGTCCTCGGGACCAGTTTTTTAATTCAAAAAGTGGGGGTTACTGGTCCTCGGGACCAGTTTTTTAATTCAAAAAGTGGGGGTTACTGGTCCTCGGGACCAGTTTTTTAATTCAAAAAGTGGGGGTTACTGGTCCTCGGGACCAGTTTTTTAATTCAAAAAGTGGGGGTTACTGGTCCTCGGGACCAGTTTTTTAATTCAAAAAGTGGGGGTTACTGGTCCTCGGGACCAGTTTTTTAATTCAAAAAGTGGGGGTTACTGGTCCTCGGGACCAGTTTATTAATTACAAAACTATAGGAGAACAAAGGTTGGGAACAGTCCGGAGATCAGTTTAATATTTCGGACACTAGGGGGTCACTAGTCCCAAGGACTAGTTTAAAAATTAACCTTATTTCCAGCACTGGTCATACAGTACAGAATCGTAAAGGACGCCCCCTATGTCTTAAAAATAGACGCAAGGTCTCATATAAATTGAATGACCCTATGTGGCAGCACTTAACAATCTCCCACGTGCGCGAGGTACACTGGGAGAGTTAGTGCCGCCGCAGGTTGTCCATCATAATTTCCTATATTACCTCATTTATCCCTGCATGTGTCACAAGTGAGAATAGTTTAATTTTCTCTGAGGAGAAGTGTTGTTAAGGAGGAAATGCTAACACAATACAAGACAAATCAGCTAAATAATCCTATTGTTTTGTTATAATGCAATTTAATATAACAGTTTATGTATTGTGATTTAGGCAATGACACCAGTTCCTTTAGAGACGCTTAAGTCAGAGACAGGTCCTAGAATATCGGGGGAAGAACTTTTGGAACTGATTGAGTGCCAGAGAGGACCAAAAGCCTCCACATATCCTGCTAATGTCAAGATTGTGGTTGTGGATGTTAGACCAGTTGAAGAGTTTAGTGTTAATTTTTAAAATTTCTTAAAAGGGTTCCCACAGTGCCACACTGTGTCAAATTATGGCCAGTTGAGCTTCTGAGGAATTTAAATACAGCCTACATGGCACGGTCTAACGAGTAGCTAATGGAACCCTTTTACTATTGGTAGATCCTAAGAGAACATTTATTCATTATATAATTCATTAGTTTTACTAGAGGAGCAATTCCTGACAGCATTAGTGTTCCATATCTCATAGATGGCACTACAAATTACTCGGTTTTGAATGTTCACAAGGGAAAATTGATAATTGTTGTTGGTAGTGCGAGAAATAACCATTCATCAAGGGTAATTTAGTAAAATGATTAAAACAATGGGAGTCATAAATTCATAAGATTTGTTTCATAAGTTTGTGAATGGTTACTGAGAGCTTGTCATGAAGTGACTTAGGTTCTCGTAAAGCGACGCCTGGTGAGGCACTCTGAATGACTTAGTACAGACTAAACAGGAAGATGGACTACAAAACTGAATTTAGTCAATTCTCGATTGTCGTTCTCGAACTAGCTCGAGCTGTAAGTCTCTACCATTATGAAGTATACTTATGGAACACATCTTATGAACTTTTGGTACAGTGAATGACCAGTCAAATGTGACTTAAACCTCTGAGAGAACGCGTGGTTTGAAATCACTTTCTCTTTTGATGGCCTCCCATGTGTTTATGACTCTTTAGAGTTATTTAAGTGTAAATACCTTTTTAATACTAATTGATTAATTTAAACATTTCAGTTTGCAAATGAGGTAATCAAACTAGGTTTTCAAAGAGTATCAATACTTCATGGTGGAATAGATGTTTTAAGATCTAGCGGTATATTAGTCGTGCGTCCTGAAGTGTAATTTGTACCAGAATTATCAAATAAATTATGTATTTTCTTTCGTAAATTAAAAATTTTGAATTTGGCGCCAAATATTATTTCCTATGTCTAGCACCTATCCCTTGTCAGTTCAGTCATGGCCAACTTAGATTACCGGTGGTAGAAGGCCTGCCAACTTCACCTGAGCCCCATGTTAAAAAAACGACTAGCAAAATCGCCCCTAGTTCCGACTTTCGCCGTTAGGTGCGCTACCAACCCAGTTTTCCTCTTAATGCTTTTTCTATGGGAAAAAAATTCGGAAATGGACTCGGTTTTAGAGCATTTTATAAAAACAACCCCAACTTTGAATGTTGATTACTCGTCAAATAACGGACGGAAAATTATGAAATAGGTCTCAAAATATAGATTAAAACTTACTTGACTTCTCATTTAAAACTCGGCCACGAAAAGAATCGGTAAATATTTTAAAAATGCTCTAAACCGAGTCCACTTCCGAATTTTTTTTCCCATAGAAAAAGCATTAGGAGGAAAACTGGGTTGGTAGCGCACCTAACGGCGAAAGTCGGAACTAGGGGCGATTTTGCTAGTCGTTTTTTAACATGGGGCTCGGGTGAAGTTGGCAGGCCTTCTACCACCGGTAATCTAAGTTGGCCATGCTTCAGTTGTAGCGGCTCATTGGGTATTGATTAGAAAGATGTAAAAGTATCATTTGTGGAAACGTCTATTGTAGAGGTTGTATGTCGTGAACTTCTTTCAGTAGTAAACATTGAAATTTCATTTTTTTTACGTAATATATGAAATTAAATGGAAGTTAGTCAGTCTAATGCGAAGAAATGTATTGAATTGTTGAAGTTGAAACAATTAGCAAAGTCGTTAATTTTGGTGAAGCCTTGGCTCTTAGCGTTATAGTAAACCAACCAGGCATGGTATTTAATCCGAGTAGCATTCACCCCAGTGTTAAAGTCATGACATCGCACAAATACCCAGATAACTATTTGATAAAGTTGAAATTTAGAACTATAGCTTTAGCCACGGTCTCCATGCCATTAACCGCATTCCTCTTTTGTGTTATATGGTCTCTATTATTCAATTTTGAGGAAGCTACCTCAACTCATTGTAAGGTAGGTGGTCTCCTTGGAAAACGTACCCAAATATTGGCCCCTACCATAACACTGCATGAACAGTTTTGCGTTGGGTTGCATGTTCAGAGATTTTATAATCTTGAGCATTAATGAAAACTTAATTTCCAGCAATAGAACATGTCACATTAGGTGTTTATTACACCTATGGTTTGAAATGTCATGAAATAGCCACAGGGGCAATCTATTATCTAGTATTCTCTATTACAAAGTTGCGCCCCCCCCGTTTGGGACACACAATTCACTCCCCCTCTCTACCAAAATTACTCTATACATCATAGTTTTAAGTGGACATACAGGGTTCATACAAGCCTGGAAAACAGGGAAAACCTGGAAAAATCAGGGAAATAAATAGTTGACAAAAACCTCAGGGAAATTTCGAATTTTTAGTAAATTTCAGGGAAATTTGCGTCAAACAGGGGCCGAGTAATTAAGGAAAATGTTCGTGAACAGAGCCTCCATAGGATTAACATTACACTATACTTTGGAGGCTCATAACTCTGGTTCTACTAGAGATACGGGGATGTCCTTTTAGTATGTTATAGTCCAATTTGTCCCCCATCCAACCATACTAAAATCTTAGGGCTACGACAAACAGGGGCAGAGTAATTAAGCAAAATGTTCTTGAACATACCCTCCATAGGATTAACATTACACTATACTTTGGAGGCTCACTACTCTGGTTCTACTAGAGATACGGGGATGTCCTTTGATTATGTTATAGTCCTATTTGCCCCCCCCTCCTCCTCCTTCGTTAACATTGGCTCCATAGGATACTCGATATACGGGAAAACCTGGAAAACTCAGGGAAGTATATGGGAAAAAACCTGGAAATCTCAGGGAAATTTGTTTTCCAAAAGTTGTATGAACCCTGACATAGGACAGATTGCTAGGGGGGTTTCTAGGATATAGGGTCTTTGCGCGTGACGTCAAGTTACCTACCCCCTTTCCTCTCCCCTTGCCGGCTGCCCGCTCTGGCCACGTTAGGACGCCATGTTGACATCCCCTGAAAACCGGTTTTCGCCCCCTATTTCTTCTCCCTTTTTACTCTCGCGGAAACACCCTATTGGGGGAGGATGTGAGAAAAATCTGTTAGCTAATTGTGGAACAGCTCAAGTCCAGTGGGACACTAGAAAATAGGTGAGGAATACCCCCAAAAAAGCGTCATTCGTCTGACGTCACCGCCGCCATTTTTCCGAGTATTCCTCCCCTTTTTTCAAATTTTTCTAGCGTCCTTCCGACGCTGAGCTGTTCCACAGTGACGGAGTAATGTCTGACCCAAACAAGTTGGTTAGGGGTTGACCCCTTGAGGTTAGGTATGGTTCAGTCAGGGGTTCAGCTTACCTATCTCCTCTTCTAAAACTTTAGGGTGATTCTACTTGTCCCTATGTTACATTTTTAGGTGAAAAAGATCGAGTGTAAAAGAAAAGTTCTTTAGTGGCAGAATAAAAGTTTCATCATTGTAAAAAAGAACCCCTTAAAGCAAATGTCGGCTCTTGTGGTACCCCTAACATTGTGGCTGATCTTCTACCATAGCCCACTTGATCACGCTGGCTGCACGCGCTCTAGAAGCCCGCTCAATCGACCCTAAGAATGAAAATAACATAGGTTCGGTCTAAACTTTCAAACCCGTCTGGTTTTAACATGGGCTTCTATGGGAGGGGACCAGTTTTTTCAACGTTTTTGACAATATTAGTGCATCTACTGGTTCAAATCTCTTGAATTTTTAATGAGACGTGTATTGAAAGGTTTTATATTATCATGTAAAATTTAAAGTCTTCAGCTATAATAGTTTTTTTTATAAAAAATAAAAATCATCGCATAGTAGAGAAATTAAAGGGGCAAAATTCTCTACTATGTGATTATTTTTATTTTTTAAAAAAAAAACTATTATAGCTGAAGACTTTAAATTTTACAGGATAATATCAAACCTTTCAATACACGTCTCATTAAAAATTCAAGAGATTTGAACCAGTAGATGCACTAATATTGTCAAAAACGTTTAAAAAACTGGTCCCCTCCCATAGACGCCCATGTTAAAACCAGACGGGTTTGAAAGTTTAGACCGAACCTATGTGTCGCGCCGCATTCGCGAGTTAACATGTAAAAAAAATATTTTGGCCGGGCTTCTAGAGCGCGTGATCAAGTGGGCTATGCTTCTACACATAAATTTTACTTTGCCAAAGGCGGGAGCCAATCAGAACGCGTCCCTGAGGGCGGAGCTAAAACTAGCCTTTGCTAAGCTTAGAGAGGGCCAGTCAACTCCACCCCTCGATTATGGGACCATCTAGTGGCATTTTTTTGAACTAAACCCCAATATAATAATTTCATTTTTTAAATTTTTTTTTAGGTTTTTAACCTGCTTCCTTCCATAAGCGCAGCAATTGGTGGATTTGTTCCTCAGAAATATGTTTGGAGGATTGGAATAGGAGTTCACGCAGCCCCTCGTTTCCTAGTAGCGGCCATGTATCGGAAATATTACAAGAAACTTTTAATCGATGAACCATTATGGGGTTTTCTGGCTACTGTAACTTCAGCCTTACACATAATTGAAAATTCTTGCCTAATTGGTTTAACTTATATCTCATCGTCCGAAAATTATCGTAAGACGTTTTGAGTTTGATCCGTTGATTTTGTTTAAACTCTCACTAACAACATATTTTTTTTTTTTTCCTTTTTGAATAGCTGCCCATGAAAAATGTTTTATCACTTTTGTTATTAGTGCCTTAACTTACATGATACTGAGTTGCTCCTTACCTAGAATCGCCGCTAGGAAACCACTTACAGCGAAGGAATTTCAGTCATTGCAAATGAAGTCATTAATGGCACTTATCAATATTATGGCATCCTTATCAGCCGTGTTCTTTTTCGTAAAACATAACCGGTTTTGCCAGCCAGGATGTAAGAAATTAGGAATTTAATTTACTTTTCGAGATATTTAACATCAATTCATGAGTGAAGGGAAGATATTGCACTATATTCTCTTAACCTAATGCAGAACTAAGAAGCAGGGTTCATACAAACCTGGAAAACCAGGAAAACCTGGAAAAATCAGGGAAATAAATAGTTGACAAAAACCTCAGGGAAAATTCAGGAAAATTACGAATTTCTAGTAAAATTCAGGGAAATCAGGGAAATTTGCGTCAAACAGGGGCCGAGTAATTAAGCAAAATGTTCGTGAACATACCCTCCATAGAATTAACATTACACTACACTATACTTTGGAGGCTCATAACTCTGGCTCTACTAGAGATAGGGAGATGTCCTTTTAGTATGTTAATTATAGTCCTATTTGCCCGCCATCCAACCATACTTAAAACTTAGGGCTACGACAAACAGGGGCCGAGTAATTAAGCAAAATGTCCGTGAACATACCCTCCATAGAATTAACATTACACTATACTTTGGAGGCTCATAACTCTGGTTCTACTAGAGATACGGGGATGTCCTTTGAGTATGTTATAGTCCAATTTGTCCCCCATCCAACCATACTTAAAACTTAGGGCTACGACAATCAGGGGCCGAGTAATTAAGCAAAATGTCCGTAAACATACCCTCCATAGGATTAACATTACACTATACTTTGGAGGCTCATAACTCTGGTTATACTAGAGATACGGGGATGTCCTTTTAGTATGTTATAGTCCAATTTGTCCCCCATCCAACCATACTTAAAACTTAGGGCTACGACAAACAGGGGCCGAGTAATTAAGCAAAAACGTAAACAAACAACCCCCTCCATAGGAATAGCATTACTCTAAACTTTGGAGGCTCGTAACTCTGGAAAATTCAGGGAAGTATGTGGGGAAAAACCTGGAAATCTCAGGGAAATTTGCTTCCCAAAAGTTGTATGAACCCTGAAGAAGGGAATGTACAGGGGTAAATGCCCTTCCATCTTGTATCTTAGAGTCCGCAATGGTTTACAAACCTTTTATATCCCAAATTTTTCTTCATGAATGGGTCTTTTATATTTTTGCGCCACAAGATGTCACCACAAGTTGTACTTGAGTGTCCCTTTATCTGAAATAGTTTTGTCCTTCTAAACTAAGATTTTTGCTACCCAGCCACGCTTCTTCGGTTGTTGTCGAAGTAACAGTGAAAAACCCAAACGAACCAACAAAAAATCGTTCACATAGTGATAGTGGTGCTAAAACTAGCCTTTACCAAGTCTTAGCGGGCCAGTTAACTCTGCCCCTCGATTATTCGAGCACTAGATGGGGGTCAGAAGTTCAGAACAGACCAAAGAGTTAAAAATTTACTTCAGTTTCCATTAGTTTCAAGAACACGTAGGGGCGACTGAACGAATTGTCAATGGCGTTTATACAAATACTATTAAAAGGTCGCGGCCTTCTATTTATTTAATCACATTCAAGTCGGGAAGTGCTAAATATTGAATAGAGTAAAAACCCACAAAGGGGCGTGTCTCTTCAAACTTCCCCCAGTACTCCAGTAGAGTTCTTTCCTTCGCTTAAAGCAAAGCGCGGGTCCAGCGGATCCCCTACAAGTTGACTTTCCTTACAAACTCCAGTTTTGGCATGGCGAAGGCAAAAGACATTTGTGGGCGGGATTTATACGTCCACTTATAAACCACGCCCACTAGCCTTTGCCAAGCCAAAACTGGAGTTTGTAAGGAAAGTCAAGTTGTAGGGGATCCGCTGGACCCGCACTTTGCTTTAAGATAGAAGTTCCACAATAAAAACGCGTATCTTACAGAGTTTACCCAAGACCATAGGGTCTCTATAATAATAATAATAAAGGCTTTGTTTATTGGAAACAATCATTAAGAGCACTATCTTGTTTACAATGATGTCCAAGTAGATTAATTTAAAAAAAAAAAAAAAAAGTCCTAAAGAGTGGGGTGGCGTAGCGGTTAGCGCTTTCGCCTCGCAGCAAGAGGATCCCGGGTGGGATCCCGGACTGTGGCACGGGTGAAAATCTGGGAACAAATTCTTCTGCGTAGAGTTTGCAAGTTCTCTCCCCGCTTGTTAAAAGGAGTTTTCCTCCGCGGTCTAACCCGGTTTCTCTTTTCCATCAAAACTTGCAGAGGTTAACGGTAATAGTTAGTATAGGGCGCTGTAGGTTAGCTGTGGCATAGGGGCTAGCCACCACCCCTCTATGCATTGTAAAGGGACCTACCTGTAAATAAGCCACAGGCTTAGTGTGGAAATCCCTTCATAGACAAAAGCCTAGATTACATTTGGGAAACTAGGGGTTGGAGTATTTTCCTAAGTTGCGAGGAAGCCAGTTTTGTCAAATGGGCGCGTTTTCAGCCTAAATTTGACTGGTGGTTCTTTTTCAGTGTATACAATGTTTGCATTATCGGAATATGTTGTGGTGCTGACCAATATGGCATTTCATTTGACGGCCTGCTGGGATTTCAATGATCTATACCTGACAGTTGGTAACTACGGTTCCTCGGAGAAGGTTAGCTAAAAATATTTCTCTCCATACAATATTTTTTAAAAGTTGTTACAATTCATACGCGTTAGATCTGATTTTCTATATGTTGTTATACCTATGAAGAAATGGTATACTTACGTTGTTATATTGTTAGCATGTTGTTTTTAAAGTAAACTAAAAAAAGTCCATTTTATTTATAATGAAAGAGGCCTTCATACAGCCTATTATAATTAGTTTATAGTATTTCACTTTTTAGGTTGTGATAAAAAGCTCAAATTTTGTAGACTGAAAATTTAATATTAAATTGTTATAATTTTATCTTATATAGATTTTATCAAAATATATACAATATTTTTTCTGTTAAAAATAATGGCAGTTAGCTTTAACACTATTAGCAGTGTTTAGATATGAAATTAAAAAAAAGAAATGTGCAATTTAAATTAAACGTTAGTACTTCTATACACGGTATTTACGAGCGTCACTTTTAAGATATCGACAAGAAGTGATATCTAGTTTATTAGGGAGAAGGTATAAATTCATTCATCCACATTTCTAGCTTTATCTCCAGTCCAAACGTATAGTAGGTCCAGAGTTAATCCCCGCCCGCCTCTAAATTACAACCAGCATCTCATTGGGTCTTGAAAACTCACGTCAGCGCGACGCGAATGATGAAAATTACAGTCATATTTTCCGACTAAGGAGAGGCTGCGAAATAGCCCGGCCTCCTTTTACGTCCCCCCTTGTATTTTGAAAGGGGGACTGGGACTATGGCGCGCGAATACTTATAGGCATCTTAAACCTTCTCCCTAATATACTAGATATCACTTCTTGCTATCGACGTAGCTTAGTTATTGGCACTGTGGTTGCCATTCCCTATCGGCGTATGTTCATAAGACATGTTCAAATAAGTTAACGAGAGCTTTTCATGAAGTGACGTTTGTGAAACGTCATAGATTCTTGTAAAGTGATGCCCGGTGAGGCGCTGTCAAAGGCTTAGTGTAGTCATGCAATTCTGGCGTTGTTGTCGAACTACCTCTCAGTAAGTCTCCAGCATTACGAAGTATGATTAGTGAACATACCTTATGAACTTACGCTATCGGTACATTGTACTTTGTAGCTTTGACAAAACAGCTTTCTAAAAAGCGTTAGGTAATCTCGAAACTCCTTTATATATACTTGCCCTACCCTGTGAATCTCCTAGTCTCTTTTTCGTTTGTTAATATCCAAGCCATAGAGTAGTGGCACTCCATGTTAATTTCTCATAGAGCGTAACGTAGCCAAAGGCAGGGAGGTGCCATTACTCTATTATCGTATGAGTTAATAGAAAGATTAAAATTATAGAAATTAGAAATTAAAAATTTTGAAAAAGGCCTAATACTATATATATATATATATAGCCTGTTACGTTATAAACAAGTGCCTTTTTCTATGGGTGAAAGAATTTTTCCTCTAATGTGTAACTTAGCATTCATCACTCTATTATAATCGATTAAAGTTTTGAATTTTTACTATGAAGAATATACGTGTGTTTCTATCGCAGCGGAGATTTGTAATTGAAAAGATCGTTAATCCAGGAGTTGCCTGTTAAAAATCTCTTGTATTTTCTAATCTATGTTTGGTGGGTTATTTTCATATCACTTCTATACTTTTAGAATCTCTTTTTTTTATATAAATCCTTTTAAGTTTCAAATTTCATTGATAAACACTTTTCTTCCTGTATTGACACATTTGAGTTGAATGAGAATTTCACACTGAGCCCAAGATTGTAAAAACGTTTGTAATCTAGCTGTCCTTGCATATGCAGGGGCAAAACATCGCAAGTGACGTACTGTTCGTTTAGTTCAACAGATTATACAGGGTTCATACAAACCTGGAAAAATCAGGGAGGGAAATAAATAGTTGACAAAAACCTCAGGGAAAACTCAGGGAAATTTCGAATTTTTAGTAAAATTCAGGGAAATCAGGGAAATTTGCGTCAAACAGGGGCCGAGTTATTAAGCAAAATATTCATAAATATCCCCTCCGTAGGATTAACATTACACTAAACTTTGGGGGCTCATAACTCTGGTTCTACTAGAGATACGGGGATGTCCTTCGAGTATGTTATAGTCCTATTTGCCCCCCTCCTTGGTTAACATTTGCTCCATAGGATACTCCATACCCGGGAAAAACCTGGAAATCTCAGGGAAATTTGTTTTCCAAAAGTCGTATGAACCCTGATTATACTCACAAAGAGGACTTACCTAAATCTTGCTCCATTTTAGGAGATAGCTACTTGGTTTAAAATTGGCAAATTTTTTTACATTCTTGGAACTCATTTTAGAGGGTGCATGGTTAATCACTTTTGAAAAACGTCACTGCGACGTCATAAATGAAGTTCCAATTACTTTCTTTAATGTTTTTCAAAAAGGATCCTTCACCCTCAATAACGTCATATTGAAAGGTTTATGTAAATCAAACAACGTTGCGCAACTTTCACGAATATGTGCTTAAAACTTTCCTTAAGGAAACTTGCTTGACAATTTCGAAAATGATTAATTTCTAAATTTATTTAAACAAATCCTAAATTTATGCACAGTTTGCGTGATTTGTAAAAATAAAAATATGAGCATGGCGTTATTCTAGGAGAGCGATAGCTCTCTTAGATAAGACCTCATACCGACTTTAATGTATAAGGATGGTTTTTTGATTGGTTATAACTTTTTTTGTATTAAAATTAAGATCTTTGTAAAATATGCTGCCTAACTAAAGCCTTTTACTCGCTGCGCTGTGAATTCACGTAATTAAAAATTAAACAATTGGTTTTTTTCAGACTTCGAGGCTCATTCCACCCTGATCGTCAATGTTATAATTGCACACACCAAGTCATGTCTGTGATAAGCTGCATTTATAATGTACGCTATTCTAAAGAACCAAAATTAATGAAAAATAGCTTCCATATTGAAATTATACCGCGTATAGAATTAATATTATGTAAAGCCATACTTTGATTAAAATAATTTTCATCCAATCATTAATTAATTTCAATAATTTTCATAGAAAACTATTTTTATTTTTTGAAAGTTCAAACATAATATAATATATAATAATAATAAAAGTTTAGAAGCCAAAGTTCCACGCTCGATATTTCATCTTTATCACATAGCGATATATATTATCACCGCCAAGGCTGCCATACCCAAAGATCCAATCAAAATGATTAGTTTAACATTCATCTCGGAATCATCCTCCTCGACCTTATCCCTTTGCTTTCGATGACGTTTCTTTTTGCCCTCAAATTTCCTAGCGTATTCTTCTAACTCCTGTTTTTGTTTCATTTCTTCTTCCTCCTTTTTCAACTCATCTTGTCGATTTTTATCAGCGCTATCTTTATTTTGTTGCTCCGCGCATTTAGCATCGCATTTAATTACGCTTTTATCAGATTTTGAACTGCAATTGATTTCTTTCTTGATGCGTTTGCAAGGGCATTTGATAGTAACTCGTTTTTTACACGATTCTCTATTAGGGCAGGGTCCAGCGTGGCAAAGTAACGGGCAACGGTGGCCACAAGCCATCTGAAAATATTGAAGGGAAAGGGTGATGTTTTTCGTTACTTAAAGGGAGGGTGAAGTAGAAAATCAAGTGATTTTTTATCGATTATTCTACTAAATATAAGACCAGTCTGCATAGTGAAACATTCAGGAAATACTTCCGAAGGATTTTAAAATTCAAAATAGGTTCAGATTTTAAGGATAATTTTAAACAAGCCCCTCCAACCAATCGCGTAACGCCCTGCCTTTTTGTTAACAAAATTCTCGTGGCACGTTCCGTGTCGAATGAAATTTATCACGAGATTTGATAAAATTCGCGCGCGACGTGATAATCATGGCGCGAGACATGGAGCGTGAAACGAGAAATTTGTTAATAAAAAGGCAGGGCGTTACGCGATTGGTCGGAGGACCTTCTTTAAAATTATCCTCAAAATCGGAACCTAATTTGAATTTTAAAATCATTCGGAGTTGGTATTTCCTGAATGTTTCACTATGCAGACTGGTCTTATATTTAGTAGAATAATCGATAAAAATTCACTTGATTTTCTACTTCACCCTCCCTTTAATGCTAGTCCCTTCTTCATGATTGAATTTCTAACACCTTTTATATCAAAGCGCGGGTCACCTGGTTCCCCTACAAGTTTGATTTTCCTTACAAACTCCAGTTTGGCTTCTCGAAGGCTAGTGGGCGGGATTTATAAGTGCACTTATAAATCCCGCCCACAAATGCCTCCTGCCTTCGCCAAGCCAAAGAAGAGTTCGTAAGGAAAGTCAATTAACTTGTAGGGGAACCACGTGACCCGCGCTTTGATCTAAAAGGTATACTTTACCTCTTTTGGGCATCTATTTTGACAGCAACGCATTGACTCTCTTTCATCCTTCGTGGCAACTGTCCATTTCCCACATTCAATGTAAACACTGTTCAATTGGCAATAGCAAGTTTTGCGGCTCATTTGTTGACACGGCTTGCAATTGCCAACGTGGCAAGGTTTAAGGCAAGCGTGAGTGCAACCTTTTGGTCGCGGTTTGCTACAAGATTCATCGCATGGCTTGCAATTTGCGCCAGCCTGTGAGAAAATTAAGAACTTGTACTTGTGCACTCCTAAAATCTGTAAGATATTTGCGTACACTATTGTTATCGGGTGCTTTTTCGACTATGTGGCATTCAAGACTGCAAGTGTGATTCGAACAGGACAAATTTCGTCCACATTGCCGTCCGCAAGACCAAGGTCTTAGTTCCGAACACGCAAAATTGTGTTTCTAAAACATTTGGATGAACCATTGAACATTTCCAAAAGCTATTTCTAGGAAATTGAAAACTTGATAAAATACTAACAACGTGGTTTCCAAAACAGGCCAACGGCATTGGAACTTGACAAGGTGGACAAGGGAAGGTTTTGATTTCTATTTTAGGTGCTGGAATAGGTTCCCATGGTCCAGCTCTTTTCTACAAATTTTGATAGACATTATAAGCATAAACTGTACGTTACGTTTCTTTAACTAATGCCCAGTAATTATGAATAATAACCACAAAATATAACCTTACAATATTAGACTGTATTTTCACAAGAACATTATCGTGACAGTTAGCGGGACATTTATGTTCACATTTTAGGGCTCGGCTACAAATTTGTTTGCACTGAGGGCAGGGTCCAAAATGACATGGGTGTGGCTCTCTTGAAGGATGAGCACATACTGGTAATTCTCTAAACGGTCGAAAGTATTACTTACATTTATATTTGTTCACTCACTAAGTGACTTGAAGGTATAAAACCAGTTTTACCTGCACAACTGTTTGCATTTTGGAGGTTTGGTAACTTTCTCTCTACCGCAAGGTACTTTAAACTTAGTTCTACCGCAATTGCAAGATACTTCTACCATTAAGGGGCAAGGGTAACAAGGACCTGTTGTTAAAGCAATTAAATACAGGGCTTGTCATCAAACTACATTTAATTAAAGGCGGATTTGTTGTATACCTTGATGACATTGACTGTTGCACTTATGATTTTTACACGGTAGTGTTCTACCGCAAAGTTGCTCACACGGTGGGCAATCTCCCTCGCAACACTGAAAATTTAAATTATTCATCCTTTATGCATTTTATGACTCGATTTCGATAATGGAACGAAGTTGCCAGCAAAGATGAAAACTAGCGAATTTGCTAAAATGAGGTCTTACCTTCCTGCTGCAAGTATGTTTCTTGCAGTGCCTCGTTTTTTTGCATTTGGTTTCGCAAGTGTAATCCTTTGAACATGGGATAGACTTTTCTTTCGCACCACATCGACATCTTTTGGTTCGAACTTGAAGGCACTGGAATGTGGTCACACACAATCAAAATGTATAGTCAGGATTTAAGCAGAAATTTGAACATTGGCACACGTACCATTCCACAGGGACCAGCGTGGCATCTTTGCGCACATCTGTGTATGCCACACTCTAGTACTTTGTCGCAAGTATCTCCACATGGTGGAATCTTTTGCGTACACGGAAGATTGAGTTCAGTTTTCCCACATGGACATGTTCTTGCACCAGATTCGGGGCATAAGCCACAATTTCCAGAGTGGCATTTCACTTCGCATTTATGGTTACCGCAGGAATAAGCTTTACCACAAATCTAAACAACCAATTACATTTTAATGGATTAAACTACAACAAGTAGCTAGAGTGCCATCGGCACAGCACTAGCGGACTTGTCAAACCCATAAAAACAAAGTGGACACTATATTAAACACGTAAATTATACAATGACATATGGTGGAAATACGAACTAGTGTCCATTTAGCCCATAAATAAAATTTGTGTGTGTAAAAAATATTTGAAATAAGTTATAGACACGTGACTGAGCACAGGCGTGGTTCAAAGAAGCTTAGTTTCTTTATTTTGAAAACTACCACATTGGGGAAAAGACCATTCCATTGTTATTGTAGGGGCAGTGCGAGTTGGGTAGCCTCCCGCGTTTGGTCAACTCTGACTCCATCTGGCGTTGCCTCTTGGCGTGTTGGCCTGCGCGTTGGTTTCTCTACAAGTAATTACAGGAATGGTCTAAAATCAGGACTAGGTGTCCAGTCCCACTCCATGTGGCATTTTTGTAACTTGGCGTCAAGTGGTGCCTGTGACATTTTTCAAATTATTTTTACCCACCCACCGATGCCTGCTTTACAGTCCTTTCAAGTACATTAAATTGAACTTTTCCCCATCGCCAATGTCTCTTACATTATCACACTTCCACTCTGGAGTAGCGCATGGTCTCTTAGTTGACTGTCTACCACACTGGCATTTTTGCAAACTTTGCTTCTGGCAAGAGGAGCATTCTCCCTGATGACATAATTTATCGCAAAGATGCTGTCCACATAACAGTTTACGATTGCATGGTTTGGAACAAGACCATCCTTTCTTGCCACAACGTCTAACTGTAGGTTGTTGTTTGCCGCAATAACAAGTTTCTCTAACAGTTTGGGCGCAAGGAGGACAAGGTCCCGGGTGACAAAGTAGAAGACAAGAATGGCCACACTGTGGTTGAAGATTCTTGCCGCAAACTTGGCCGCAGGAATGAGGCACTAGCCAGGGATCGTATACAGGATTTTTGGTTTTGGTGCAAAAGCAATGATAAGTAGTTGGTTTGTCCTCGTGCGCATATTCTTGTCGGCATTTGGGACTGTAATGGTTATTAGTTGAAGTCTCTTTTACTTTTCTTAAGTAAACCTGGAGAAACATACCAGAACCATTGAATTATGGGTTTAAAACTTGTAGTATTCTCTTCTAAGGCAGATTTTTGAGATTGAATACTATCTGCGGCCCATTTTTGAATGCACGGCAAATGGAAAATTCCATAGCACGAGTGGCATGACCATATCTGTGATAAAAATATATGACTAATCTATAAGGACTCATGGGGTCATGTCGTCATGACGAAAACAGTCTGACTAGTGGTATCTTACAGAATGAGTCTTTTTCACTGCATCAATACAAATGAGGCAGACAATCCCTCCAGAAGTCAAAGATTCTGAGAGAAACTGTTGA
Organism: Phalangium opilio; assembly: GCA_019434445.1. NCBI lineage: Eukaryota > Metazoa > Arthropoda > Arachnida > Opiliones > Phalangiidae > Phalangium > Phalangium opilio. Next base: position 272,879 of record JAEQBA010002262.1, on the reverse strand, counting down.
GTTCTTTCAGAATGGCCCTGACTCTCTCCTGTAATATTTATTACGTTCAGTTAATAATTGTACCAACCAAGCAATAGAGCTATCTTAGTTGTGACATCAGTGCCTAGGTAAAACGTCATGGGCTTAGATATGGCAGTGGGCGGCCATGTTTGGTACCACTTTGGTTCTATGGGCAAATAGCATAGCTGACGTCACACTAAAGCTACTGAGAGAGCTCTATATGGTAAGAATTGAGAATTAGCTAACCTTCATATGCGTGAAAGACTTTCTGCAATATTTTATCATTTTCTTGCTCATCTTCTGAATCTTCATCATCATTACTAGATTCGTATTTGGCTGTGTAATTTTCTAGAGACTTTTGTATTTGAGCGCAAGCTTCCTCAAACCGTCTAGGTATACCCTTTTCATTTGCTTCAAGATGTGTAAGGAAGTCCGAGTTAACATTAACAAGCCTTAAGAATTATATTAAGACCATAAGGAAGGAATTCTTACTTTCAGGGGGAATATTTCGTTTCCCTCGACCTCTTCCTCTGCCCCACTCCATAATGTACTAAAATTCGGCAAAACTTGGGAATATTTATTAATTTAGCATATATTTCTTGCAAAATATGTTAAGAAATTGCCGGTCTCGGGCTCTCGGCATCGCACCATTCATTCATGCGCGCACCATTCGAAATTTCGAATCAAAGTGCCTCCTGTCTTGCCCCTTCTGGCTCTGTTCCCATTCCCAAGTTCCCGACATTAGTAAAGTAATAGAGAGTTTAAGCCTCCGATATAAAACCAAAAGTCTGATGATAAAACTTATAGCGTTTTCCTTTGGGTCCTCGCGGAGCGCTCCCAAGGAGCAATAAAAAGGGTAGTAGTAGTTTCCAGCTTCGTTAAAGACTGTTTTTGAAGAATAGGATCTCCTAGTTTTATTCCTCCATGGGAGCGCTCCGCGAGGACCCAAAGGAAAACGCTATTACTTCTACACACCCTGTCCCAAATACCATACAACGGGTGAATTCTATTTCATTGGTCTAGCCCATGTAAACTTTCCTGATGGATGGAACAAACGTGAAGGATTCCAGCTTGAAGGAGAAATTAATGGAGTAGAAACCTCGATACCCAAGCATAACGTTGCAGTCTGTACCCCCACATACTCCCAGCATGCTCAGCGTTTCGGGACTCGGGAGGGTCGTAAGGTATGGAAACGTCGAGGATGCCCCCTGTGTCTTAAAAAAAGAAGCACCTTCTCATACAAATACAATGGCGCTACGCGGCGGCACTTAACAATCGTCAACCGAAGGGTAGGGGCGCGTGCAAGGTACACTGGGAGGCTTTTATTGCCGCAGATCGCCCATCATCAATTACGCTCCATTTTACCCCTTTTTTCCCTGGTTAAAACCCTCCATTCTCCTTATCTTGAAGGAGAGAGTAATGGTGTGGAAACCCCCATACCTATAGCGTTGCCTTTGTACCCCCACCTACGGCACCGTAGTCCTCCCATCATCCTCAGCGGTTAGGTAGGGTCGTACTGGACGAAATTGTAAAGGGCGCTCGGACCGCTCCCTCTATCTTAAAAATAGAAGCTAGTTCTCATACAAATAAAATGGCGCTACGCGGCAGCACTTAGCAATCGCCTACCGAAGGGTAGGGGCGTGCGCGAGGTACATTGGGAGAGATACGGTGCCGCAGGTCGCCCATCATCATTTCCAATCCATCTCAACTCCCTTATCTATGCGCTTTTGAGAGTCTACAGAAGTTCAGAACAGCGTTGATTCAGAACTCCAGATATCTTCTAAACCCATGGTTAAACTCTCTCTCGAATGTCCAGTGACCCAGTCCCTGCGTTAGCGCAGTCGGGAAAAATTGTGCAATGAGGTCTAGACGTTCGTTTTTTATAGACAGCTTAAACTCTCTACTTATTTATCTGTCTAGATTCTAGACTGTCTGTGTGGCCTGTACCGGCTTTGGTACTGTGCTAATTTGAAACCATGGAGTTGAAAACGTAAATCGGATTGGAAACGGGCCCTGTAACCTCAAAAACCGGAAACAGTACGGCTTTTTTTCGCCAAGTTTTGTGAAGTGGCGTATTTTAATTGGCCCGTCAACCGGAAACGGCTGGATATTTAAAAAAAATAAAAACGCGTAATTCGCTCCTCCGGTTAGCGCCATTTTGTCGTAGTAGACTGTTGACATCGCCGCTGGTTTTAGTTTCGCAATTACTTTCAGTCGTATCGAAATGGAAATTGTACGGTTAAATCAAATTTACACCTCCAAATATAACGAAGGAAATTTGTACGCTATTATTCCGGTCAACATGTGGAGGTTAATGTCGTGGTTTGCAATTACGAAGTCGAGATACTCGTGTTGTAAATTCGTTTAAAGATACAAATTAACACAGTGAAAGCTTTTGGAATAAAACGGCCTTGCAAGTTGCACGTTGCATTACTAAGGTAAAAACCAAGGCTTTATTCTATTCTAGAAGAAATTATCAAATTGTTTTTGGGCCTTGAAATGATATTTACACACATGATGAGGGCCAAGACTTATTTATTTCATTATGGGTTGTTGTTGTTGAGTAATGGCAGTTTCCCAGCTTTGACTGTATTAAAGTCTATGGACAAATAACATGGGGTGCCATTAGTCTATACTTATACCGACGTTAAAGCTTCTTTAGTTTAATTTTTTAAGTTATTTGGTGAGGTTTTTTAATTAAACTATAGTTTTCTTATTTGAATAAAGTTGAAGCTCTGTAACCAGCATTCCAATGCGTGTCAAAATGACTTCTAAAATTAGCACCCATGAAAGACGGGAGATTGAAAAATTTACCCGATTTCTCGCGTTAAAAGCTACTCAAGTTATTGTTCAATCTCGTCTTGGTGAAAAAATTAGCACTTCGTGTAATCCTCATTCTACCGTTTCTGATTGGGTAAGCCCCCCCCCGTTTTTAAAACTTAATTTGTCAATTTAACGATTAATTAAGAATTTTATTTATTTTTTTCCCCCAAAGTTCAATCTTTCGATACACGACTTGCCAGATGTACAAAGTGAAGCGAAGAAAGCTTTGGGTGCCCAGATGTTGACAATTGGATTAAATATGTGTGTAGAAATATCCTTAAAAACTGTGGAAGGAGATATGTTGGTCCTTGAAACGTGGAGTTTGGGCATTAGGGAAGAAGTAGATCAAACTAACAGAGTTCCTTATTCCGTTTATAACCGTATGAGTTTGCTACTTAAATCCTTAATCGCTGCTACGAGAGTGACACCCGCGTACAAGTTATCGTGCAGACAAGGACCTGATTCTTACGTTATCTGCTATCGTGTCTATATGGGTGAACCGCAGGTGAGATAAATTGAATTTTTCCAAATTGCAGCGTTGTTGGGGGGTTCTGAACCAAATTGTGTTTCTAGTATTTTAGTTTCTTCTTAGCTTTAGATCTTGTTAGGTTCACTTTAGATTAAGGTTCGTTTAGTTTTAAAATATATGTTGTAATTTTGTTCAGTTAACGTTAAATTAGATTTGGTTATTTTGTTCAGTTTGGTTCAACAGGACTCGGGTTGGCATATTTTAGCTGGCCCACCTTTGTAGTTATAGGCAATGCTATTTTGTGAAATATCCAATAATTCTGTTGTGAACAAATTTAAAGGAAGGTTCAAGGTTCAGGCAACATAACATTATACCTTAGAAGAATGACCTTTCTCTAAATATAAAAGGAAAGGAAAAAAAATTACCTCTTATTACAAAATAATTAGCATTTAGTTTGTCTTAAAAACGAGGACTACTGCGCCATCCGCCATTGTTTTAGTGGCGTCTGCTAAATTGAACCTCTTACCGCTACCGAACCATACCTTTATGTGATGTGAGGAACCTCTTATCCCTACCAAACCTTACCCTTCTGTGAGAATTTGACTAATCCCATAGGGGAAAGTGGTTTGGTTTAGCAGACGTTGAGATATTACGCTGAACTCAGCCTATAATCATAAGTTTATGAGTTATGTTCCATAAGTATGACATTACATACCTCGTAATGCTATGGACTTACTGAAAGCTAGTTCGAGAACGACGTGAGAATTGACTACACGCGTTTTTTGCAGCCCATCTTCTTATTTAGTCTGTACTAAGCCTTTCACAGTGCCTCACCAGGCGTCGCTTTAAGAGAACCTATGACGTTTCATCTACTTCATGACAAGCTCTTAGTAGCCAGTGATAAACTTACTGAACATACCTTATGAACTTATGCTATAATATAGGCAAAAGTAAATAGATATCAAAAAGTTAATAGCTTTAAGTCAATCATACCTTCCCGCCTGCATGCTATGTAAAATGAGTATCGAGTATCACGTGGCTTGCTTGTAACCAATAGGATGTTCGCATGACGTCATAGAAGCGACAAGAGATATTGGAAAGCAGTACAAATTACTGAGCATCATGGGAGTAAATTTAGGGCAATATCATTGGTAGCCGCGCTTACGTGGTGGAAAATGGCGCCGTAGTAGTGCGGGTAATTGCTGAATTATGGTAAATTATATTAAAACTTAAGTCTAAAACTGTAATTAGTTTCATAATGCCGCGTAAAAAACGATTTTAGTTTCGCCTTCGGTATCGACCTAGTGCAATTTTTATCTGAAACCTACGAATAATACCGCATACTCTTCCATCATGTTGCAAACAAACGTTTTCAAACGTCCTTGGCTCTTCCAACATTGTAGTATTGTTTTACGTTCATCTTTCTGTTTCACGAATTCGTCATAATCATATTCCTTATCCATTTTTCATATTACTATTTTATCACATTCATGGGCAATCACATGTAGTCTTCACAGATTTTGTACTAGGCCTAGGCTATACTGTCACAGTCTCACAGCAGACAGCTGATTGAAATTACCTTTAGAACGCATGCGCGTCGATTAAACCTTCAACAACCCGCACTACTTTGTCTGAGCGGTGGGATGATTGCTGGGGATTTAGTGCCAAACAATTACAGATTTCACCTTACGGTGCGATGCCCATTTGTAGTTTGATGAGCGGGAAAGCAAACTAAAAGGGTGAGCCTGGGAAGAATGACGTTACATAACTATAGCATTAAGAGGATACAGAGTGTCATCCTTCTTCTATTATCCCCTTCTGGTATGACGAATTTTACCTCGCAAATAATCTGTATCTCTGCTTGTTGAACTTTGCGCGTGCCCCTTGCATCGCGGCACTATGAACCAATGAAATCACAGAAAGACGTCAAAATTATGACGCGTGATGCCTAGTACACAAGTACAGCCCAACCATTATGTAGCCAAAGTCTCAACATATCCAGGCGGGTTTTGTGGGAAGAGCTAGACTAATCATTATGTGTAACGAATTTTACCTCGCTACCTGACCTCGACGCTGGTATGAACCAATGAAATCCCAGAAAGACGTCAAAATTATGACGTACAAAAGTACGGCCCACAAAACCCGTACAGAAATTAGCAAGGGATATATGGTGGTATTAAGATGGTATTCCTGCCCGCGCATATTAATATATTAATGTAAACCTCAATTCAAATGAGACTTTAATTTATAATAAAGATCCAAATTTCTATTGCAAAATCGGAATTAAGGGTGGAAATATTAATATTCCATCTATAGCTGGGTTTATTGGCTCCAACTGTATGTATGTATGTGTTAAGTATCAAGGCCAGCCACGTTTTCCATATTTCTGACTAGATCAGCGGCCCTGGCCTTATCACTCGACGACGCCTTTGCTTTTATAATCCCACCTTTAATCAGAATGAGAGGTTAGCTACCCCATATGATACACGCTTATGTTCTAGTTACTGCGTAAATTGAATAAATACGCTAGCTGTGATAGTGTATTTTGAAAGCAAAGTGCTTATATTTTATCGTTGAACTCTACAAATTAACATATATGCTAGTTAAAAATCCACCAGCACCCTGATTGATTACGTTATCAAACTGAAACATTGTTTGGTGTTCAAAGTATTCTTAGTAGATTACCGGTAATTGTTACTGAAAAGATAATTGATTAATGTGATCTATCTTGTACGTGCGAAGCTATTATAAAATTGTTAAAAAAAAAGGATGGAAGTAAACGATTAACAACGTGTTTTTAATAAAAGTAAGAATAATTATAACTTATTGCTCGCATCAGTAATTTTTAAGGAAATTTTAAGTTTACGCCGCAATATCCTCAACTTCTACATTAATACTGTTTTTTTTTTTTTCCTAAATTGATGTTTTTCTTTATACGCTTGGCAATTCTTTCTATTTTTAAGTATTTTGTTTTGCGCAGCTTTGTCTATACTTACTGAGGCGTTTAACGGAAGTTGATTAGCTCGAGGTTGCTAAGTGACTAATGTGTATTTGAATGTTAAGGGGAGTGTGTGGTTTGGTTTCATTTACAACCTTTATTGTCAAAGTAAACAGAAACATAGAAGTTACCATTGTAATAAATTAAAGATCTCGTGAATATGAAGGATATGGGATAGTGTGAATTTTATGGTTAGTCTACTATATGCCATATATTTTTACTATCCAAGTTCGAAATAAACATCTCATAAAAAACATAGATAGTGCCAGAATATAGTCTGATCAGAACGCGACATTTTTTTTACCCTTAATCAAATGAAAAGTCGCGTCAGTTAAGAGACATGATAACGTACGGAACAAAATAACAAAAGCCTATATCTTATATCATAAGTTTATAAGATATGTACCATAAGTATGCCACTTCCTATACTTCGTATTGCTAGAGACTTACTGAGTACTGAGAGCTAGTTCGAGAACGACGGAAGCGAGAATTGACTACAGGCGGTTTTGCGGTCCATTTTCCTATTTAGTCTGTGCTAATTAAGCCTTTGACAGCGCCTCACCAGGCATCGCTTTACGAGAATTTATGTCGTTTCACCTACGTCACGTCATGACAAACTGTCAGTAACCACTGACTAACTTATGGAGCATATCTTATAAACTTATGCTCACGTTAATAGCATGTTTGTTTTTAGAATGACGACCTTGAATTTTACGTTAGATCATACAGTTTTAGTAGTAAAAACAAGACGACCTAAGGGCTCGTAATAGTAGCCACATCGTACGAGTGAATAGCCCCTCTATACCTACCCTAATGAGTGGATAACCCCTCTCTCCGAGTATACCGCTTTATTCGAGACCGTTTCTTAACAAGCGATTTTAGGCGAGACTGTATAGTACTGGGCTGGCAAATGAAAGGTCCGCGGTTCGATTCACCATGGAGGAAGAAAAGTTAAAAAAATAATTTCTTCCCTGTATTAAGTTTAAAACTCCACCTGTGAACTGTAACGTTAACTGAAAAGAAAAATATTTTCTCTCGACGTTCAAAAATGACGAACAAAAATTTGATACTGCCAAAGGCAGGACTGTGACACCCCTACTACTACTACAACAACAGGGCAGGTCAAACTAAGAGCCTCATCGTAGATGTACATCATACGATGTGGCTAAAAAATGGGAGTTTTATCATTTTCTGTGTAAAGAGCCGTCTATGGTACTGGTAGTTGCGATATCAATTACTGAGTAAATATAATATATCGGGCTATTAGTAGTCATATTTTGATCACCGGTAGATATTTAACCATGTTTATATAGTTTCCTAAATGTATCAATAATTATTTTGGTGTTGTTTGTAATTGCCTAATGAGTTCATATTTTCAATAGATTTACCTGTTGGGAGAAGGCTACCAACAAGCCAGAGTCGGAGAAGTAGGAACACCCATGGGTACTATCACACTCAGTGTCATGTATCGTACAAAAATGACGATTTCACCTCAAAAAACGTCACGGGATTGTCCCATAACGAGCATGATGAAAAGTGACTATTTTAAACCGGATATGAGTCCGAAGCAACTTCACTGTTATTCAAACGCAGCCTCACCAGATCCAAAGTGAATATCAAGCAACAGCGTTGCAATTATTAATTAATTCTGGATAAAAGTTACGAAATTAATTAATTTGTAGAAGTCCTTCAATGGATATACCAAAAAACAAGGTACTTTCAAACCACGAAACAAATGGCCAAACAAGAACGGAAGTGGCATCTCCAAATGGTTTAAAAGAACAACACAATATAAATGGTGTCAAAGAAAATAAAGAAAATGGTGGAGCTGATTCAATAAATGGGTATTAAAAATAAATTTAATTTGTATCAAAACTACGCTACCAATTATTTTTCTTCGTTCTTTTGTAGATTTATGGATTTGCCTGATCATAAAAGATTAGGGGCTTTCGCACCAAGTTCGAAAGAATCTGATATCTCGCCATATTTGCTACCGGAAACATCGTTTTTAACAGTTCTCAAAGAAGATCTACAAAAGTCAAAGCAAATTATTACAACGGAACCCGTATCTTTATCTGCAACTCCGGACATTAAAGTCCCGACAGAATCCAATTCTGGTGGTACTCAGGAAAGTAATGGGACTCATTCCGTTGGTAGCGATGGTTCCTCTAGTGATGACTTTGTTTTAGTGGAATTGGTACGACATTTTTCGGAAATTTTTTTTTTTTTTTTTTTTTTTGAGCTAACTTTTTTCTTTTTTGAGCTAACTTTTTCTTTTTTGAGCTAACTTTTTTCTTTTTTGAGCTAACTTTTTTCTTTTTTGAGCTAACTTTTTTCTTTTTTGAGCTAACTTTTTTCTTTTTTGAGCTAACTTTTTTCTTTTTTGAGCTAACTTTTTTCTTTTTTGAGCTAACTTTTTTCTTTTTGAGCTAACTTTTTTCTTTTTTGAGCTAACTTTTTTCTTTTTTGAGCTAACTTTTTTCTTTTTTGAGCTAACTTTTTTTTTTGAGCTAACTTTTTTTTTTGAGCTAACTTTTTTTTTTGAGCTAACTTTTTTTTTGAGCTAACTTTTTTTTTGAGCTAACTTTTTTTTGAGCTAACTTTTTTTTTGAGCTAACTTTTTTTTTTGAGCTAACTTTTTTTTTTTTTTTGAGCTAACTTTTTTTTTCTTTGAGCTAACTTTTTTTTTCTTTGAGCTAACTTTTTTTTTCTTTGAGCTAACTTTTTTTTTCTTTGAGCTAACTTTTTTTTTTCTTTGAGCTAACTTTTTTTTTCTTTGAGCTAACTTTTTTTTTTCTTTGAGCTAACTTTTTTTTTTCTTTGAGCTAACTTTTTTTTTTCTTTGAGCTAACTTTTTTTTTTCTTTGAGCTAACTTTTTTTTTTCTTTGAGCTAACTTTTTTTTTTCTTTGAGCTAACTTTTTTTTTTCTTTGAGCTAACTTTTTTTTTTCTTTGAGCTAACTTTTTTTTTTCTTTGAGCTAACTTTTTTTTTTCTTTGAGCTAACTTTTTTTTTTCTTTGAGCTAACTTTTTTTTTTCTTTGAGCTAACTTTATTAATTAATTTTCGTTATTTTTCTGCGATAACAGAAACCTCCTTTCGCCGATTGTGAGGGCAATGGTGATCTCGGGGCCTTTTTCCGTGATTTTCAAATGGCGCCACCTCTAGTCTCTTTTGCTCAACAACCAACGCTTGAAGAGCAAGTAAACGAAATAAGGAATCAGTTAGCGGAGTTGGAAACTAGCGCTGAGGATTTGGACAATTTTGTTGATTCTCTTTGCATGGTAGAAACATTAAAGTAATAAATAATATAAAGAAACATACAACGTGGACTAGAAACTCTTATGAGGAAATTTGACTTAAGAAGTGATTAAGCGCAAAAAAAGTGTCGGTGGGTGCAGTGATGATGCGTAAATATTTGCCTTTGCAGAAACGTATATATAGATTTTTAAAAAGTTGGAACGCGGTTGGTTCCTACACAAGAAAGGATTAATTAATATGAAACTGTATCGTACGTGCCATTTCATTTTTTTTAATGGATATTGTGGTGTTTTAAAATTTTTGGGACAATGCAATCGAACGTGAGTGAGATAAAAAAGGATTTTTCATTCCATGGTGGACTGGTAAAGGCCATATATATATTTTTCATTTTTTCATAGTAAATTATTGATAACTTTAGGCGTTGTTGGGGCTTGACGGTTTAGTGATGCTATTTTTATAATTAACAGAAATTTTAATTAGAAAGAAAATTTTTTGTGTAAGAGATACAATTGATTCTTCAGTTCAGCTTTCAAAAATATTTCGGTTCGGTATTTATTATAAAAAAATTGGCCTATTTTGAAATAGGGATAGATTTTATTTCTTGAAGGGGTATACAAGAAAGGATGGTTGAGTTCTACCTTAATGCAAGATGCAACCTTGGAGGAACCAGCTTGACTGGAGACGAAAAGCTTATACTCATTACAGAGAGGTCTTACACCCATAGACCATAGTTGGTAGTTTAAAACACCCAGGATACTTTGCGTAAGCGTGGGCCTACCTACTCCTCTGGTGGCATCTAGGGGACAAAATAGCGAAGTTGTTTTTAGTATTCACCCATACAATGTGGCTAAAAACTGACGTATGCTATAGATGGCGCTGCCATCTTAGGTCCAAGTAAAGTAATGCATAGTGGGTAATTTTTGCTGCCGAGCGTGTCACACCCTCTTTTCGCATCTAGTCAGGCTTTCTCGCTTACCCCTAATATTAATAATAAGTTTATAAGATATGTTCCGTGAATTTGACATTACTGAGAGCTAGAAGCTGTGTACGAGGTTAAACTTAAAATTGTTTAAACCGTAATATTTGCTTTCGCGATTATTTTAAATGGCTGCTGCATTTGGCATGTGCAAACCTTTCAATTAAATCTCACCAATGACGGGATTTGATCTAAGAACCGTTGGTTTCAAGATACTTTGAACCTTATGACAAATTGGGCTCAGATTGAAATGACGTAAACGAACAGATGCCAATTGGAGTCGCCCTTAGACCGTTTTAAACTCAATTACTAAGCGTCACTTCTAGACACATTCAAATTAGTCCTGAGACCAAAGTCCGTCATCTTGCTAGAACTGGTCCATAGTAAAGTTTCGCGTCATTCTGGAACAACCTCTTGGTACAAAGTGTCAAACTTTTGGAACTTATCTTATAAACTGATAATGTTATTTAAAAACAGTGTCACTAACCCTTTAAAAGTAAAAATTACAGATGTGCTTTTCAGTAATGGCTGGCATCTTTAAAAGTATAAAAATTATATTTCTTAAATTTTTTATGAATATTATAGTCAACTAATTAGGCCAGTGTTTAAGACAGTTTAAGTAACTGCTGAAGAAACAGTGCCCATTAAATATCAGACTGTCGTGATTCAAATATGCCAAATTATTTTCAAGTAGATCAAATTTAAAAGTTCATGAATGATGAAACAAACTTAAGGCCCTTTCAGACGATACAACTTTTGACTAAACTAGTTGAGTCAAAAAGTTTAATCAGGAAAAATTGGTCTGATGTCAATTTCAACAAGTCCAACTTTTGTTTACACGTCGCAACTAGTTAACGCAACTCAAGTTGACTCATCTAAATCAGTCAAAAAGTTGTATTGTCTGAAAAGGCCTTAATTTGAATTAGTGCTCTTTACAGGCTATACATACAAAAACTGTAAATTTTTACACGAGTAACATAAGCGCGTGTTTCAATTTCAAAAGATAGTGGAAACTTAGCTTTGAAATTCCTTTTCACGTTTATCTTTAGGTCTAACAAATTAATATATAAACATTAATATATTAATTAACAGTAGTCAGTGTCATATTGGATTCATTTTCTTCAATACGCCACCAAACATTATCTGCAAATAGATATAGAAGTTGAAACAAACACTAGATTTAGTTGCCACAATCTTTATAGAGGTGTGAAATTACCGTAATGTTTAAAAATGGTAATTTACCCAGCAAATTACCAATTAAAATTTTGGAATAACCAAAATTTCCGTAATTTATGGTACTTCATTACCAATTAAGATTTTGGAATAACCAAAATTACCGTAATTTATGGTACTTCATTACCAATTAAGATTTTGGAATAACCAAAATTACCGTAATTTATGGTATTTCATTAATAATTAAAATTTTGGAATAACCAAAATTACCGTAATTTATGGTATTTCATTACCAATTAAAATTTTGGAATAACAAAAATTACCGTAATTTATGGTATTTTATATTTCCACAGGCGCGGTAATTAACATAATTTATAACGTAATATTTTAAAAGTACGGTAAGATATAAATCCATAATTTACGCGGTATTTGGTAAATTACCGGTAATTACCCATAATTTACTGACGATAAATTACCGACACATCTCTACCTCTTTAGCATTTACTTGAACTGTCTTATTATATGAAACTATGGATGAATAACCTAAAAACCATTACAGTTGCTAAGAAATATGGGTAATGGTAAAAAAGCTATATGGATAATGTGCCTATAAAAGGATAATATTAACTATTCTGATACTTTAAAAAAAATGTGTATTGCGTAACAATTTAGTAAAAACATACTAACATGGAAACGTAAGTTTGATTAAGAGATGTATGTAACGATTGGAACAAAATTTAAGACTGGTATATAGGATTTAAACAAAATAAATATTCTTCCTACTTAATGAAAATATGAGCGTACGCTCTCATACATTCAGAGCAGCATAATATATAAAATAAGTATTAAAAATTAAATATCGTTTCTTTGCACATGTACAAAATGTTTCAGCCGTACATAAATGCATGACATCACAAAAATTACTAATTAGTTATAACCTAAAATTCAGTGTTAAGTTGTCAGTAACATATCACGTCTCCGGAATTATCCTACCATGTACTTGAATTTTCTGAGTGGCAGTTTTATTGAAAAATATGTTTCTTTATATTTAAATTCATTCATCTGTACATACCCTCATATTTTTGCCGCGCCATAAAATAGTTCCTTAGTTAATATAAAATTATTATCATTATTAATAGAGTTAAATAACTATATTAATTAACTTGAAAAATATATAATGCTGCGGTGTTTTTATATATAAATACATACCTTGCAGGAAAAGTTCAGTTAACATAACATTATACCCAGAAGTGATATCTAATTTATTAGGGAGAAGGTATAAGATGCCGAAGTATTCCCGCGGGCCATAGTCCCAGTCCCCATTTCAAAATACAAGGGGGGGGGGACGTAAAAGGAGGCCGGGCCTATTTCGCCTCTCCTCAGTCGGAAAATATGATTTTAATTTTCGTCATTCGCGTCGCCGCGCTGACGTGAGTTTTCAAGAACCAATGAGATGCTGGTTGTAATTTAGAGGCGGGGATTAACTCTGGACCTACTATACGTTTGGACTGGAGATAAAGCTGGAAATGTGGCGAATTTATACCTTCTCCCTAATAAACTATATATCCCTTCTTGATTATACCTGTAAAGAACGGCCTTTTTATACTAAAAATACATAGTTTACACGTAAGGAGGATTCATACTATTTGTACAAGGAGACCGGGCAACTTAGATTATAAAATCGTCTGCTATTTTACACTCTGTCGCCTGATCTCCCTGTGTTAATGGTAGGAATCCTCCACGCCTGTAAACTATGTATAGAAGCGAAAATATTACAAAAATAAATGGACTATTATTTAAAAGTAATTACCATTTATTTGGTCTTAAAAACGCTGACAACTGCTTCGCCGTGTTTACTAGCCAAAACCCGCCAGGGATTTCCTCAACCAATCCCGTAGGGGTAAGGGATTCTGACTAGCAGACGCCTCTAAACTTGGCGGGGTAGTAGTCAGCGATTTAAGACTAATTAAATGCTAATTATTTTGTAATAAGACATCATTTATTTATCTTTAAACATTTTCCCTTTTATATTTAAAGGCTGTCCGTTCCTTTAAGGCATAATGTGTAGAACCGTGATCTTTTCCTTTAAAACATTATTGCATTGTTTTAAGACGGCTTAAATGTTTTTAACCATATTGTATTGTATAATAAGTTGGTGGTAATTGTGTTTTAGAGATACTTTAATTACTAAATGATTCAATTTTCCAATCTAAATTGAAGGAGTTTTCTCTTCTTTTTTTTAAGGAGACACGCGCCATCTACCGGCAAAGAAAGAAATTAGTTTTTTCCTCTAAAATTTGTTACTTTAATTACTTTTCCATCCATACTTAATTAAATAAGTCTCATAAACAACAATAGAGCTATCTCAGTTATGACGTCAGTGCCTAGGTATAACGTCACGGACTTAGCTTTGGCAATGACCAGCCATGTTTGGTACCACTTTGGTTCTATGGGTAAATAGCTTGAGTGACGTCACTCTAAGGCTTCTGAGACAGCTCTATTACCATTCTAACCTAAATTGAAGGAGTTGCGGTTTTGTCTGGTTTTTTTTAAGGAGATCGATGCCTAAAAAGCGCCATCTACCGGCAAAGAAAGAAATTAGTTTTTTCCTCTAAAATTTGTTACTTAATTACTTTTCCATCCATACTTAATTAATTAAACAAGTCTCAAAAACAATAATTACCATCAACCTCTGACAAATATAAAAAAAAATAAAAATCAAATAAGGAACGAAAAATATATTTGGAAATTTAAAATATACTAAAATTAATATTTTAACCTTGATCAATATAGTAAAAAAAAATTCAAAACATGGAATTATGTGAAATAACTATTAAATAAAAAACACATACTCAATTCCGTGAAGAAAAAATGTCAATGGTTTTATTTGTGCCATAAAATTGTTGTACATTAAACACACTGCGTGCCAGCAGGAAAATTAAAAAAGAAAAAATAAAATTGAAATAGGATGAATAAATATATTTGGTCACTACAATTTATGAAGCCTGTCATTTTGTCTGTTCTGTGTAGTATTATATTATATAGTCTTTTTAAAGCAGTTTTTTCATTTATTTACTATAGCGTATAGTGTTTGGGATTTATAAAGCCAGTGTGTTAATTAAGCCTATGAATTTTGATCTTCTAAAATAAATTTAATTTTGGCTTCAGTGGAAGACTAATTAACCAAGAGATATTTAATTATTATTTTTAATTAACTTCTTATTAATTAATATTAATAGGAAGACTCGTGTGTTATTACTATATTAACAATCTAATTAATTTTCTACGTTAATTTATTTTTTTTTTTTCTTTTTTGCTTAAAACGAGCCTACCACGACGCGTATTTTATTTTATCTCTAGGATGTCTTAGACTTTTCAATGAAAAAAAAACGAATAATAAAGCGATTGGGCTGCCCCCTATTTGAATTCAAAATTCATAATTCAACACTTTTCGTTAATTATTTTTGACAAAATACCGCGATTTTCTTCTTTACCTTTTTCCCTTCATATATAAAATTAAATAGAAATTTATTTTAAACCCTCTATTAATTTTCACTTAAATCTCAACATGATCAAAAGTTACGGTATAAAGCGAGCGTGATATGAACTTATTTTTATCAGCTTCAACGACCTGGAAACTTCAACAGCAAAACTTGACCACCTTAGGTAAGTTTAAAATAGAAAAGCCTGTTAATTTGTTTTTTTTTTACTAAATAATTAGCCTTATTCCTAATCAGCGCCACGTACCCATAGCGGCGACTTTGAGAACTACTGTAATCGGCAAGCCAATTAAAATCAGAAGTCGCTAAAATCTGGTGACGTCACTGACGGGCACTCTCGGGGTCTTACCAAAAATGACGTCACCAGATTTAAGCGATATCTGGTTGGCTTGCCGATTACAGTAGTTCTCAAAGTCGCCGTTATGGGTAGTTGGCGCTGATCAGGAATAAGCTAGGCTAATTGCACGGAATCTTTGGTCAAATTACAGTGACACTCTGTCCGCAACTCTTCTGCTCATATTTCCGGTCAATGGTGTGAGCACCTAGTACGCGTCATCCATCGTCTTTTACGTCGAAGTGTCTTAGATAAACGCGAGCAAAGATGGTAAATATAATTTTGACGTTCGCGACTGAACTTTTAACAGGGCCATCGAAAGGGGAGACTGTTTCCCCGGGGCCCGGGACACATGTAGGGCTGTCTAGAGGCGGCCGGGCCTGCGATTTGGACAATTTTACCAGGGCCCGCAAAATTTCTCAACGGCCCTTACAATGCTACTGGCCAAAAAACGTGAGTGGATGTCTTATAGCATAAATTTATATGATAAGTTCAATAAGTTTGAGCTGCTAGTCATGGAGTGATGTAGGTGAAACCGTGGATGAAACCAGGATAGCCGACTCTAGCTTTGGCCTATAGTAACCGATTTTCGAAACGCGACTTGTTCGTACGGAAAAACGGGGGATATTAACATTGGGGAAACTAGTCCCTTGGTGGCCCCCGTGCATCTAATTATGTTCCGTAGGAAAACTAGAGGCCGCTAGAAGCACTAGCTTCTGCAACGCTTCTGTCATGCCTCTACCGGACGTTTACGGAAACTACCGGAGTCGACTCTCCTGGCTTGCTCCGTGGTGAAACATCATAGCTTTTTGTAAAGTGACGCCTAGTGAGGTATTGTCAAGGTAAGATCTCAAGGCATTCTTTCAGTAAGGATGTAGCAATATGAAGTATAAGCATTCTCGCACTTATTGAATACATCTTATAAACTTATGCTTATAATAAAAAAAAATTCGGAAAATTTTAGTTTTAATATCTCTCACATTTTTAGAATTTAAAGATCAGTTATATTAAGCGTCACTTGAAACTAGAACTAATAAGGCTAATTATTTTTTTTTACGAAAGTTGAGATTTAAATGAAAGTACCTTGCAGTATCAATGGTGGTTTGAATAGTATTATTTTTCTGTAAAAATTTTCAATTTACACCCTAATATTTTTTTAAATATATTCTACTTACGTTATTCGTCAAAAATTCACACTCGATATTTTTTTAGGAAAACTTTCTACGATACGTAAATATCGGAATATTATTTAATTAATTTTTTGTTTCTTAATTTAATTTTTTAATTTTTTTCTGTAGAATATTTGTAATCCAACGGTAGTAGCTTATAAATACATTAAAATTTAGTCGACTCAGTAGAATGAGGCGTTTCTTAATTAAAACACTAATCATTTATTCGAAAATTGTATGCGCAAGAAACTATAGGTGTTTAATTTTTAGTAATTAAAATTATAATTGCCATTTTATAAACGTAAAGGGTTAAAGATTATTTTAGAATTAATATGAAATAGAACAATTTTTTTTATTTGGAGTCGTATATTTTGATTTAAAAAATAATTGTTAAAGGGAGGGGGAAATGGAAAATCAAGTGATTTTTTATCGACTCTTCTTCTAATTATAAGACCAGTCTGCACAGTGAAACATTCAGGAAATATCTCCGAATGATTTTAAAATTAAAATTATGTTCCGATTTTGAGATTAATTTGAAGTATCCCCCTCCGACCAATCGCGTAACGTCCTGCCTTTTTGTTAATAAAATTCTCGTGGCATGTTACGTGTTGAATGAAATTTATCACGAGATTTGATAAAATTTACGCGCGATGTGACAATCGTGGCGCCAGACTTGGAGCGTGCCACGAGAATTTTGTTAACAAAAGGCAGGGCGTTACGCGATTGGTCGGAGGGGGATACTTCAAATTATTCTTAAAATCGGAACCTAATTTGAATTTTAAAATCATTCGGAGGTATTTTCTGAATGTTTCACTATGCAGACTGGTCTTATAATTAGAAGAAGAATCGATAAAAAATCACTTGATTTTTCACTTCACCCTCCCTTTAAAATTCGAGCAATTGTAGCGTAGCAATTGCGTCTACGATAGCGTAGCGATAGACGTACTTTTTTTTTAAACAAAACATGTGATTCCAAATAGATATTTTTTTTGTTCAATAAAATTAAACAATTTTGAGTGAGAAATTAAATTTTTTGATATTTTTCCGTTGATTAAAATTAAAATTAACGATTTATCAAGACAGAAACATTGATTAAAAATTTTGCTAAAATATTACATTGAGTACTATAATGCTTATCGAGAAAATTCTAAATACTAAATCTAATAGATTAAAAATTTATTTAATAAACAATTCCGCAATTAATTGCTAAAATAATTTGCGAAAATATGTATATTATTTGCATCTGAGAAAACATATTTTTTTTAAATAAAACTTTTCTATTAATTGGTTATAAACATTGAACATAAAATATTGCGTTAACTTAAATAAAAATTGTTAAAAAAACTAAAAATAAAATATTGCATTAACTTAAGTAAAAATAGTTAAAAAACTAAAAATAAAATATTGCATTAACTTAAATAAAAACAGTTAAAAAACGAAAAATAAAATATTGCATTAACTTGAATAAAAATAGTTAAAAAAACTAAAAATAAAATATTGCATTAACTTAAATAAAAATAGTAAAAATGCTAAAAATAAAATTAATAGCTTAATCACAACAAAAATTTGTACTATTAACAGTCGATGTGTAAAAAAAAGTAAGTACATTAAAAAGCTATAAATAAATAAATAAATAACAAAAAAATTTGTACCATTATATAGTTGACGTGTAAAACAAAGTACTGTATGATTAGTAAAATTACGTTCGGCACTGCATTTGTCAAAACGTTTGAAGAACAACGTGCAAATAAATCTAACATTACTTTTAATGGATAGATTATTTCTTAATTTTAAAAGCTACGAGAGTTAATTTTATATTGAGCAAAATTATTTGACCAGTCGCGCGTATTATTTTCATATTAATTTTTTTTTTTTTTTCAGATTTAGTGGAAGCTCGTTCTAATTATTGAATGTTTTGAAAAAGCGCGCTCAGAAAGTTTTTGGAATAAATTAATGAGTCAAGGGATTTGAAATATTTCGAGAGATACGTATAGAAATTCTATAACTATAAGAAGGTGGATTAATTAGAAATATTTGTAAAAAATTTGGAAGATAGTGGTATAATTATTTTTAAACTGTAAAGCATTCTTAGTTCAATTTTTTTATCTCACACATTATCGTACTGTTTATAAATAATTTTAAGTAATTTCGCTTAATTAAAAATAAAGTATGGTCAAGAGTAAATTAACCCTTGTTACTTTCCTCTTTCTCTATTACAATTTAGCGAGCGGTCAAGCATTTGAACGGATGAAATCGAATCGCGAACTATCGAAAGATAAAATTCAATGTCCCGAAATTTCTCGCAATATAACAAAAGCTGCGTAAAAACTATTAACATCGAAGTACCCTTAAAAAATCTTTTCCCAACTAACAAAATCTCATCAAATCACGAAATTATCACAAAATTGCGTGAAATCTCGACTGACTTTCAAATAAAAATCTTGCCTTAATTAAATTTCGGAATAGCAATAAATATATAAAAATAACATAAAATCTTAAACTTCGTACAAAGCTATTTTTGGGAATTACTCGCACACGAAATTAAATTAATTACGCATAGATACGGGACCACAATTAGCAAAATGCGCCTGAAGTTGAACTTGTTGAAGGTATATTAAAGATTTTGGAAACTTCGCAGGTTAATTTACCCTGGTTTAGCAAGGTAATAAGTGTTAATGTACTTAAAAGGGCAAGACTCATTTAAATCGTAAAATTTTAAACACGTTACAGCCCACATAACACGTCTGTTACACATGTTAGTTTCCTGTGACGTAGAAGGTGAAAAGTATACAAGAACTAAGGCTTAGGATTAAGCCTAATCTCATACGCATTGTTATTGCTAAGCCTAGCTTGAAACTTTAAAATGCAGAAGGGAAATTTCGAATATCAGAATTTTTTTTAAGGTAAACATTGTTTTTTTAATTATTTCAAAAAAATTTGTAACTTAGCTATATCGTAACCAATTTTAACGAAACTTTTTATTTTAAAGAGAAAAATACCCACTACTGGATTTAAAAAATGTATTTTCAATGAGACTTGCCCTTTACCTTTAAACAGGGATCGTAATTTAAAACCATAAGAGATCACTAATACTGTGTTTAAAACCTCTGTGTGTAGTTGTAGTAATGACCAAATATTTGGAAAATGGGCTTAGCGAAAATTCGTATCGCATCGTATGATTTATAAGGATTCAAAAAATTTCATGGAAACCTAAAGCTAAAGCTATACATTATTTACAAAATGACAATCAAAGCCAACGTTTAAGAAGATCCCTGGCTCATTTTTAATTTGTAAAGCATTATTCACTTAGAATAACTCAAGAGTAATAATAATGAGCGGCAAAGTTTTCGGGAAAAGCCCCTGTAAGTCAAAATCGTGTAAAACATTCTACCAAGAAGCGATATCTACTTTACTAGGGAGAAGATATAAATTCGCCACATTTCTAACTATCTCCAGTCCAAACCTAGGTCCGGAGTTAATCCCCGCCTCTAAAATACAACTAGCATCTCATTTGGTTCTTGAAAACTCACGTCAGCGCGACGCGAATGACGAAAATTACGTATTTTCCGACTGAAGAGAGGCGAAATAGGCCCGGCCTCCTTTTATGTCCCCCCTTGTATTTTGAAAGAGGGACTGGGACTATGGCGCGCGAATACTTAGGCATCTTCTACCTCCTCCCTAGTAAACTAGCTTCTTGATTCTACGTAGACACTATTGTAACAGCGATATGAGAACGTTTTTCACGTTTGCCAGTCTCGTTTTCGTTTCTGATTTACAGGGACGTATGTTACACATTGCTCAGTTCATTTTTAGAACCCCTGTTAAACGCTTGAACTAAATTGGCCCAGGGATCTATGTTTTTCACAAAAACATTAGTCGCGATTTGGTTTCTTGTAGATTCATGGTCAATTCTTTACCCTTCCCAAAAATACCCGATCAAGGGCTTTAGTAGCCCTTTGACATTTCTACAGTGAGGTAGAAATTTACCATAATTTGCGCTGTAACCATTTTACTAGAAACCCCATGTATAACTAGATAATAAAACATTTCTTTCAAGTTTGAGAGATGAGAGATCAGTTTCAGTAGAATAGAATAGTTTAAAATGTCAATAACATTTAGCGCTAATTTCTCACTACTTCGTAACATTCTTGAACAAAATTCCCGGTTACTGACGTACACTGCATTCTACGCATAAATTAATAAACTATCTCTCATCAAAAGTATATAGATATAGTAATAGCAAAAAGTACACTTCGTTTAAACTTGCTCGCGCCGTGTAATATGAGAAGCCCTCCTTTATCCCAGAATTGTGTCAACCCCCCCTCTGCGTATGAATACCTTACCGACCGTGGCACAGGCAACAAGCCGTGAATATGCTAGCTCTAGTACCAAAAACGAACGTTTGGATTGCCAGCATCATGTACTACTTTCTACAAACCTACGACGTCAAGAAGCTTTTCACTGATTGGTTATTTCGTATAGGGGGTTGAGAGGAGGATGTCGTCTACAGCCAATTAGCCTTATTCCTGATCAGCGCCACCTACCCATAGCGGCGACTTTGAGAACTACTGTAATCAGCAAGCCAATTAGATGTCGCTAAAATCTGGTGACGTCACTGACGAGCACTCTCGGGGTCTTACCAAAGATGACGTCACCAGATTTTGGCGACATCTGGTTGGCTTGCCGCTTACAGTAGTTCTCAAAGTCGCCGCTATGGGTAGGTGGCGCTGATCAGGAATAAGGCTAATTAAAGGCATGTAATTGTTAATGAAGTGTACTTTTTGTTTTTACATCTATACACTTTTGCTATCTCATTCTGACATTTTCGGATGAAAGAAATATTTTATTTATTCTAGTGCATGCAGGGTTTCAAAAACTAAATAAATAAAATATGCCACTAACTGAAAATTTTCGTACATTGTCAACCAAACAGAGAGGAAAGTGACTAGGTAGGTATAGAGCCTTGGGAGTTAAATTTTAAATTCAAACAGCTACACTATAACTGAAAGAACTAATTTTCCACTGCCCCCAAAAACAGATAGATACTTTTGTGAGATTATAAACCTATATCAAGTATTATATAGTATTTGTATGTACAAGTGAATCCGTTAAATTGTTTTTGTTGCACATCACACACATATGGTATAGTACAAAATGAAATAGTTTTGCCACACATGAATTTCATTTCTTCCGGGTAGATATATGTATAGCTTAATAAATTACAAAAACGAAATTAATAATTGAAGGACAAAAAGCCACACTCACGCGTACGAAAATTAATTTCACTACGCTTTTTGAATTTTTTTTTGAGAGAGAAACTGTACAGAGACAATCAATAAGTTTCTTATATATTAATTTTAACACGTGTTTTTGTTTCATTTTTTTTTGTGTTGTGGTGTGGTTATTGAATATCTTTAAAGTACACTTATATCACAGTGTCAGTTTTTTTTTTATAATTTATTTATAATTGGTAAGAAATAAATTATGTTAATTAAGCGATATACTAGTATTTCGCACACCCTGATTTAGTCAAAAGTGGTATAAAAAATTTAAGTGTGACCAAAAGGTATTTTTTTCATGTTTCATGTTAAAGCGTACTAGTGTGTATGTAGTAAGAGTTCCACAGTGTTATCACGACTTTTATTGTGGAACCTCAAGTTTCAGTGAGAAGTTTCAGTTATTAATATAATTTCAAGTGAAATTAATTATCTTCGAGAGGTGTCGATATAAAACCAGTATTTCACCAGCCGTTAGCGATACCAAATACGCCGCTTACTCTTTTTCAGACTTTAACTAATTTAAATTAATTTCAGTTTAAACCAAACAGGAATAAAGAAAAATCGCCCTTTTAGATTTTAAACACGAAAATCCCAACACTGATAAAAAACTTAAATCACAAAACTCGGCATCCATCACAGAGTTTTGTACTTAATCAGGGATACATGTAATTTTAGAAGCGGGAATGGAGAACAGAGTAATCTGGGACCCCCCTTCCCCGGGACGGGGGGGGGGTATGAAAGAAGAGACGGGTCGTAGCGACAGAGGTAAGAAGAAATTACGTATTTTTCGTAGTCCCCGTCAGCAACGTCAATAAAACGTAGTTTAAGTGAGCCAATAAGATAATTTAAAATTTTCGTTACGTGTTGAAGGGAGGGGCTCTATACTGGGCTATGAGTAAATACTAATTGTTCCTGCTTCTAAAAATATATCTATCCCCGACTTAATAAAGTCTCGGTTCCCTACAAACAAATTGACGTTTTCGGAGCTTTTTCAAACGTTATACCGCTATAGATTTTAATGGAGGTATGCCTGTTACAATGTCGCCCAAAAAATAGGCAAAATGGCGACCGAGTATACCTCCAACTCTCACCAATGTCAACGCTTCGATGAGTAATCTATAGCCTACTTGCAAGGGCCGATCACTTAGTGTAATCGGTGTACACGGTTGTATGTTTGACTGTACGCGTAATCTTTAAAAGCCCTGCCCTTGACAGTGCTAATTTGATTACACGTAATCCGTAATTGGTGCACAGGGACTTTGACAGTGGTTAGCCCCTCGTCTAAGGACTCAAAAAGAGCCCCTATATTTAGGGATGACCCGAAATTTTAGGCTTGGCTATGCTGGTTTGCATAAGTAATACCAAAAACAGATTTATGTAAGAAGAACGTTGAACTTAGCAAATTCACTACCCATCCTCGCATACTTTATTGAGAAACTTCGTCTGCTTATATTTTGACTCCACCCACAAATTTGATCTCTAGAAGTAGCTATATATAGAATTTGTGGGTGGAGTCAAAATATAAGCAGACGAAGTTTCTCAATAAAGTATGCGAGGATGGTACTAGCGGCTAAAGCTACGATCCGACGTTCTTAGTACATAAATCCGTTTTTGGTAATACATTAAAAGTGAGTTGTAACGTAAGTTCAACTTACTCTCGATAACATGTTCAAAACTGCCTTTCCACTGGTGACCGACCCATCAAGCGAAATAAATCGAATCAAATGTGCAGAGACAATGCATAGTCGATCAGACGAAATTGTTCATAGGGCTGCGTATCACAACTATTTCGAATAGATATAAACTACTTCCGGCAACTTAAGGACAGTCCGGCTTCATGAATAATCAATTAGCTTAAGTTTCACACACAGAATTTTATACCACTTTTGGGTACGATCATGAATAATGAGGATTATGCCCACAAGAAATTCAATTATTTTAGTTTTTTTTAAAGTCTACCCATAATCCATTTTAAACCCCCACAAAGCGATCGAGTGTCACAAAGATTGCAGTCGTAAAATCTACAGTAGCCTGTTGTCTTGTTAAAGCAATTTTTCTTTGAGACCTTCCGGTAAGGTACGTCCACACAACGCATCTTCTATTCATTATTATACATACGTTAGTTATTTTTTGTTTTTTCGGGATTATAGTTTCCTCCTACGTAATAATTAAGGCCTATTATATAATATAATTTTCTATTCATTTGCCAAGATTACTATAGCTGTTTAGTAAGTACCATTTGGGTTAAGAAACGGAATTCTATTAACTACATACTGCAATTACAATTGCAATTGCAATTGCCTTTTTTTCTTTCAATCATCAGTCCTAAATGGGGGGAAAATTAATTATAATTTTCCCCACCAAACATTTTAATTAGGTTACAATTTATCGTAATTGCGTGAGAATTACAATTTATCGTAATTACGTGAGAATTGGGTAATTTGTTGGTTTTTTGAAGAATTATAGAAAATCTGTGCACTTATTCAAAAATCTTTGGTGGTAAGCCGTTCCGTTCTTATTAGATAACGTTTCTAAATATTTTTTGATCAGATTTCTCTTACGATAAAGTTGACAGCTATAACGTAATATTTTCTTTGTTTGTTTTAGTATATTAATGTTTTGTTTATGGCTACTATTTGGAGCT
Source organism: Phalangium opilio (assembly GCA_019434445.1). Classification (NCBI taxonomy): domain Eukaryota; kingdom Metazoa; phylum Arthropoda; class Arachnida; order Opiliones; family Phalangiidae; genus Phalangium; species Phalangium opilio. The sequence goes on along the minus strand of JAEQBA010002262.1, from coordinate 248,254 downwards.
GCAGGTTTTTATGTCCTGTTTATTAGTTAAGGCATTAATCAGGCCACTTTTCAAACACTTTTTAGGGGGATTTTGCGACTTTTTTTTGTTTGTTTCATAAGATATTTTGAGAGAGAAAAAACGACGTACGTTCGGAAAAAAAATAAATTATAAAGTAGATTAGATTTTCTTCGAATCGATCGATAAAAAGTATTGGTAGAAGTTTATGGCTGATTTAGTTTATTTATTATTCATGTTGTTGTCTTGTTGTTATTTATACTTTTGAATGTTTGTATTTTGTACTCGTGTCTTTAAATTTTTCTCTATTTTTCCTTATCGTAATTAATTAAACTGACCGTCCTAAATTCGACCACGTTAATTCACAAATATTATCACTCTTCCTTCTTCTCTTTATTAACGGCGCCGTTTCTTAAAGTGTGACCAACAAAGATATCGTCGTCTCCGATATCCCAGACGATTGTGGCGTGAAAAGCCATGTTAGCGGCGCAAATCACGTACTCGCACAGAGAAAACCAACTGAATGCTTTACGATAAAGACAAAAATTGACCGATGAAGAAATTATATTATTCCATATTAAAAACGGCGGTAATGACGTCAAAATGATCGCAAAACAGGCAATTAAGGAACAGGCATAATAAGTATATGGTGATATTTTCAAATTGGCAATTATTATCGTGCAATCCCCTTACGAAAATAGAAGTTTGAATGTATTGGTTGATTTATCGTTTAAAAGAGGATATACGTGTAACAACAGGTTAAAAGTCAAACCCTAATAGTTGGAGGAAATTGAAGCACTAACAATTAGTCGGTAACAGGATATAGTATGGTCTAGACTTCAAGGTCTGGGTGACTACATGGTCGCGTCTGGGCTTATTGCAGGGTCGCGTCCGGGCTTATGTGCACGGTCGCGTCTGGACTTACTGCACGGTCGCGTCTGGGCTTACTGCACGGTCGCGTCTGGGCTTACTGCACGGTCGCGTCTGGGCTTATTGCACGGTGGCGTCCAATGAGATAGAATATATATATAAACCTAGAGTCACAACGTGGGATCTCGAGTTCGACGATTCGCGATACACTTTTTGTCGAGCATGAATCTTTATCAAATACGGGTGGCGCCACCTATTAATCACTTGAAGAACTTTTTTATTACCGTCTGCTGTCAAAATAGTTTTTTAAACGTGTTAAATAAAATAAGTAAGTTAAATAATAAAAACTCTAGTCCTTTTTAATCTAATAAATAGATGAAATAAAAATCATAACGATGTTTCTGATTGAAAATAAGCGAGTAAAAGTTGTAATTAGTTCCGCTAGAGGCTCACAGGTGGCGCTGTCATGTTTTGATAAACTTGCTTGATAAAAACAATGTGTATCGCGGTAAGCCGATTTGAATTGGAACTCTATCTATCTCATTGGGTGGCGTCTGGGCATATTGCACGTTCGCTTCAGGGCATATTGCACGGTCGCGTCCGGGCTTACTGCACGGTCGCATCCGGGCTTATTGCACGGTCGCGTCTGGGCTTATTGCACGGTCGCGTCTGGGCTTATTGCACGGTCTCGTCTGGGCTTATTGCACGGTCGCGTCTGGGCCGGAGTTATCATAGGGTTTGGCGTGCGTTAATATAGAATTGGGCAATAACTAACAATCGGTGACTATAACATTCTCTACATGCTACTGTGTCTTGGCTAATAATAATATGATTGTGTAGGGGCTGCGTTAGATTAATTGTAGTGTTGTAGTCTAGATGTGCATAAGTGTCCGATTCCTCGTGCTAAAGTTGCCTAAAGGTTCTTATCTAGCTTATCACACGTTGATTATGTCAGAGTCATTCCAACGGGTATAATAAAGTTACGTTTAACCCGTAATTTCGACCCAATATTTTCGTAAGAGTTGAAAATCAAAATAACTTGGAAGGGACTTGTTATGCGGGATTGAAAATAATACTGGGTGCGCAACAAAATGGACTTAAAAATTTGCGAGATTAAAAAGCTCACTCTCAAAAAAAAATTTAATTCCCTTTTCTCACCAAGTTCTTCGCAATGGAAACGATGTTTGTAGAAAAAGAACATGAGCCCAGTAGAAAACAAAGTTATAATCCCAAATAGACAATTTTTAGCACGCATTGAGGTTCGTTCCTTAATAGAAACGAAGAAAACCATCAAGTTGTTCAAAAATATTCCGCACCCGTTTTATGTGTTAGTGGCAAACTCGCAAGCATCAAGAACATAACAGAGGATGATTTATATCCATTATATTCTTGCACATTAATAAATTAAGTTCCATAAGTTTGATAAAAGTTTATAAGATATGTTCAATAAGTTTTGTCCCTGGTTACAAACTGAAGCTTGTCATGAACTGACGTAGGTCATAGATTCAAGGTAAAGCGACGCCTGGTAAGGCGCTGTCAAAGGCTTAGTACAGACTAAATAGGAAGATGGACTGTAAAATTATCCACTGAGTGTAGTCAATTCTCGCTTGTCGTTCTCGAACTAGCTGAGCTGTAAGTCTTTATCATTACGAAGCATAGAAAGTGTATGGAACATATCTTATAAGCTTTTGGTTTGATAGAATTTAACGAGATCTAGTTGCAATGTATGTTATGTGGCGTAGATAAAATGTGATAAAGGTCTTTTCTTCAGTCATTTAATCTCAGATAGGACACAGAATTCGATGTTAAAAATCGTAGTTAATTTCACAAATGATAAGCACTTCACGTAATGACCTTCTGGACATATTTATGGAACATAACTTATATAACATTATGTCATGGTATTTGATCCATGACCACGAAGAGTTGATCATTATAAAGTTCTTTTTTAATAATTTCCTTTATTGATTAAAGTAGCAGTGAAAGTGTAGAGAAGAGTAATTAATCACAGTAAATTAATTGCCCAAAAAGAAATCTGCCATAATTTGACCTAATTTTTTCTGCTTCAGTGAATTTACCAGATATATTTAGACTAATGACCCTGAACCCATACCAATTGTAAAACTTGTCTAGTATCTAACTTTAGACACACTAGAAACATTTACATTGAAACCTTAAAGGTCTCTGTTTTGTACCAGCTTTAGAATTTCTGGTTACTCGCTGGTCCCTTTCAAAATTTAAAGGAAAGGAACATAACATTATGCCTTAAAAGAATGGCCTTTTTTTAAATAAAAAAGGAGAAATATTAAAAAAATAAATAAATGATTTCTTGTTGCAAAACAAAATTAGCATTTAATTAGTCTTAAAAACAAGGACTACTGCGCCGCCATTGGTTTAGTGGCGTCTGCTATCCCGAACCACTTTCCCTTACAGGATTGGTAGAATTCTCACCGGCTGAGAGATAAGGGTAAGAGGTTCGATTTAGCAGACGCCATTAAACGAATGTCGAAGCTGTAGTTCTCGATTATAAGACTAATTATACAGGGTTGCCACGAAATTTTCAGAACCAAATTCCCTGACTTTTCCAGGTTTTCCCTGACTTTTTTCTGAGATTTTCCCTGACCTTTTTAGGCCAAAGAAGTAAATGTTTGTAGCACGTTTTAAGTGTTTATAATTAAATAAACTCTCAACATTAAGTCTTCAAATGTATTTGTTTCACCAAAATGATTAAGAAACATTTTAACTATAAATAACAACCTAAGAGATTTTTTTAAAGGCATTTACTTTATAAAAAACAATTCTAGACATTTTTAAGGATTGCTCTAGGATTTTCTGTGTTAAGAGAGGATGAGGAGAAACTTTCATTACTCTTTCAATAAAAACTTATCCCCAGAAATTTTACCCACTAAAATACAATTCCCTGACTTTACTGAAATGTTTCAAATTCCCTGACTTTTCCAGGTTTTCCCTGACCTGTGGCAACCCTGTTATATGCTAATTATTTTGTAATAAGAGATCTTTTGTTTTTTTTTTTAATATTTTTCCTTTTATATTTAGAAAAAGGCTATTCTTTTAAGGCATAAAGTTACGTTATCTGGATTTTAATTTGCGTTAATGTGCTATGAGAGAATTTCGTAACTTAATTAATTACACATGATTTATAGAGTAAGCTTTGAAAAATGAAGAACAACCGACCAATTGTACAAACTTACAAGAGGAGTCATAGCAGAGTGTTTAGCCATGTTAACTACGATGCAAGTCGTTAACATGTAGGCGATGGAAGAAGCCAAGAAAACTACGAAAATCTTTTCATGTAGAGCTAATAAATTATTTAAATACCCAGGGATATAAATACGTTATAATAATATCATCATGAAGATTAATTAAGAAACTCCATCTTACGGTAGTTTTCTTTGTTTGAAATGTATGTAACGCCCAGTAGACCCATGATCTCGGAGATATATAACCAGTAATTAGCCCGTACAAGCACCAAGTACTTTTCAGCTTTTTGATTGTCAACGATAAATTTAACCCTAAACACGTGATAGGTGTTGTATAAGGTGGCTAACAAGATGCGAGGGGCACTATGCAAAGCCACCCCGATCCTCCAGAGGTATCTCTGAGGCGATATTCCTGTTATTGCACTGACTGATGGACAAAAATTATACACCTACAGAGAAGGCGTAAGTATGTATAAGTTGCGCTTATTTGCCTCTTCAGGGTTCATACAATTTTTGGAAAACAAATTTCCCTGAGATTTCCAGGTTTTTCCCCATATACTTCCCTGAATTTTCCAGGTTTTTCCCTCTATATGGAGTATCCTATGGAGCAAATGTTAACGTAGGAGTTATAGGACTATAACATACTCAAAGGACATCCCCGTATCTCTAATATAACCAGAGTTACGAGCCTCCAAAGTATAGTGTAATGTTAATCCTATGGAGGGGATGTTTATGAACATTTTGCTTAATTACTCGGCCCCTGTTTGTCGTAGCCCTAAGTTTTAAGTATGGTTAGATGGGGGACAAATTGGACTATAACATACTCAAAGGACATCCCCGTATCTCTAATATAACCAGAATTATGAGCCTCCAAAGTATAGTGTAATGTTAATCCTATGGAGGATGTGTTATATTGAACATTTTGCTTAAAAATAATAATTTCCCTGAGTTTTCCCTGAGGTTTTTGTCAACTATTTATTTCCCTGAATATTCCAGGTTTGTATGAACCCTGCAGAGTCTTTAGTTAGCATTTACCTTGCAAACTGTGGTGTTGACCAGCTTGAAATCGAATATCATTGAAGTTACGAAGCATATAAGCAATGAAACTAATGGTAAGAAGACTGTCCAAAGAGCTAACTGCCTTACACTCAATCGTAAATGAATACGTTCAACCGTCACACGACTATTGCTGCTACTAGATAGTGTTTCCTCTTTTTGTTCCATAGCTTTTTAATTAATATATACAACCAGACTAATTTTTACTGACTTTTTCTCTCCAGGAAAACACAATTAAAATTGTAAATAACTTATAATTACGGATACCAGATACTACTACTAACAAGACTAGCTTTGTTAGTCTTGTAGACTAGTACTAGCAGTATGTAACTAGGCCTTAGCCTTCTACTGGCTGTCCCTAAACTCCGAGTCTCCAACACACACAATCTATTTTTCTAGATTTTACACAGCAAAATTATTCGTTCGATCATCAACAGAGAGCGGAAAATCCGCTCGATTTAACCTGTTTTGTTTTCTACTAAAATTGCCTTCATACGATTGCACAATATTTCTGGCGACGAGCGAAGCCACGAACTATTTTTTTTTCTTTTTTGTTCATTTGAGTCACAGTTCACATGCACCATCTGCACGCACCATCGAAGAAGCCAGCAAGCCAGCGACCAGGCCATTAGCGGAGCCACAACTCAGGGTCAGGGATTCAGAGTTGAGGAATTTTAAAACTGTTGAGGTGGTGGATTTGGGGTTAGAACACGGGGTAGTTAGCAATACTGAACGAAACCGCTGGCCGCCGCTCTTATTCCCATAAACTTTGCGGCCCAGTGTCCCAGATACTTGGCTCCCAAAAAGTCCCCAAGACAAAAGCCTGACCTTCGGGATTTTTTTTCCTTCTGGAGACTGGAGGGGATTCAATATAATTCTCTAATAGTGTAGGCAGGGGCGTGGGCAAGGTACACTGGGAAACATACATTGTCGCAAGTCGCGTATCGCTATTTCTACTCCTCCCTGGGACCCTGCTGCCATCCAGAAGGAAAATAATACAGTTTTCCATTTGCAATTTACAAGGAGTATTTTAAATGGAGCGAAAGTGAAAGTCACTTTTAAAAGTGTATTAATTATACCTCTGTCTCCTCAAATATTGCTCGTTGGTGGAAGATTCTACCATCAACGGTCACTGCATACCCACCTCTAATTGTGAAAGGGACCTCGGGGTACTAGTTGATCCCCTCCTCAAAACCACTGGCCACTCTACCATAGAGATACACTCTACCAAGGTTGCCAAGCGCCTCCGTAGCCTGACTGGTCTGATTCGCCGCAATTTACACTTTCGGTCTCCCAAATTGGTCGCAACCCTATATAACTCCTCGCGCTCCCCATAATTCACTATTGTTCCCCTATTTGGATGCCTCAAACCTCCACCGATCTACAGGTCTTGCAGAAAGCTCAAAACGCCTTCATCAAACTCTCCAATAATATTTGTAAAAAGCCAGCCCCTACCCGCCTGTCTTTTCTCGCAATTGACCCTGTCTCCACACGACACCGTATTAATAATCTCCGTTTAGTTCATGACTTCTTCCACCTACAACTTGATTTGGATTTCTCGGTTTTTTTCACTCGCCATTCTGATTCGCGTACCCGAGGCCACTCAAAAAAATTAGCTAAACCTCGAGCCCGTACTTCCTTCCGCCAATCCCATTTTACATGTACCGTTATTAACGACTGGAATTCTTTGCCTGAAGACATTGTTACCCTAACCAATAAAGCCGCTTTCCGGCGCAAACTCTCGAACCATTTTCGCTCTTTCCTCGAATACTAGCTAAATTTTTTCTTTTTGTTTTTTTTTAATCATTATTCCCCCATACTTATTTTTTATTTCTACTCTCCTATGTTACTATAATTTTATACTGTTAGTATCCCTAGTCTCATTTAATATACCGCATTGTGTTTCTTAGCATTGTTTTAATTATTTTACAACCCATTCTGTATCCGATGTTCGTACACAAGCCACTCTGCTGGCTTCACGAACAGTGTCCAAATAAATAAATATAGAGTATAGAGCTCTTTGGTTCTGACACGGATGTGTATTGTAGATTTCTGAGTTCCGACCCTGTGTCAAAGAGCGCTAGAACGAGTGGGCTATGTTGTCAGTGACCAGCAGGCCTATTCTTCTCCCCTACTTGTCCTCCTTGCCCTAATTTTACTAGTTCATCAGTCATCACTCATCAAGCCTGTTTACATTTTCAGCTTTTTCGGTAAAATTTGAAAATGAAATTACATTAACCGCTGATAAGTGCGCACTGTGGCTGAATGTCTGAAAGCTGTCAAATGTGTTCTGAGTTCCGATCCAACCCTGTGTCAAAGAGCATGGTCAATATTTGACTCTTGGAATACCTCAAAGAGCGCTTAAACGAGAGGGCTATGTTGTCAGTGGCAAAACAAAAAAAAAAAGAGAGAGAGAGAAGAGAAGACGAGGAAGAACAATTTTATTATTTTACATTTATTATTTTTATTTTTGATTGCTGCGCTCCCCTTATGAGGGAGCCGCCCTGATATTAAAGGGTGTATTTTTTCTTATACGGCAATAAAGAAACCTTGAAACCTCACTAATCACGTCACCTATTCTGCTCCCCTTCTTAATCCTCCTTACCCAAATTTTATTTTACTCGAAATTTTTGGAAATCTGGCAACCCTGTTTCTGTTTGTCGTGACGACAATGTCGTCAGACATCCGCGTAAGTCAAAAAAATATCCGCATTCGCTGACCGTTAAATTAGAAACAACGAGTCGACGTGCTTAAAAGGTGAATTTTCTTTGATTAATTATGGAATTAAATTTGAAATTTTGATACGAACTGTGAGAGTACACCAGTATGACAAAAGATACGGAGAATTGCGATGTACATTTGAACTTTAATCATTCTACATTTGACCAAGTTAATGGCCCAAGCAGTTCTATGACAGTGGTTAAGAAGAAGAACGATCGGTATTGTTCTATCAAAAACCCTTCTAATTCTAAACAAGACTCGGAACCTAATGAGTTACACGATGGTTCCGCTAATGATAAACGATTTAAAACTTGTGACGACTCTAAAGAGAACGAGCCAAAGCATTCAGTTTCAGTCTTGTCACAAATGAAAATGCACATGCGAAACAACGCTAGGAACCCCAAAGTTGAAATTTCAAGCACTTGTTCCAGTGTTCAAAATTGTTCCATAGTTACTGAAGATGAGTTTCCGTTGACACAAAAAGATTGCCTACACTCTACCAATGGAGAAGTGGATTTCTTTGGGTTGCCAACGACTGTCAGGGATTTATTTGAGGTTGATCGCGGAATCTATGAGCTTTATGGTAAATTTAAGGGGACATATTTCAGAATAGCTCCTGGTAGTCGTTCACTTTTCTTTCTATGTCTATTATATGTAAAACTGGATGTTATGGTGCAAACATTTTTCGGCGCAAATGTATATTTAAAAAGTTACAAGCGTTTTAGTCTTTGGCTTACGCAAAGGCTTAGAGGTCCATGTCGTTGGCTACAAAAGCAATTATAAGTAGAAAAAGGACCATACACGTATAGAGTAATTTCTTTCCCATATACGGCAACGTCATAACCCTCTATCTCTTACCTTAGTGATATCCCCCCTCCCCTTCCCTTCCGGGGCAAATAGTATTCTCTAGTACAAAGTTGCCCCTAACGTAGGGGATACACAGTTCACTCCCCCTCTCAACCGAAATTACTCTATAGGAGTCACAAAATAAGATCTCTGCAGACGAAAATAACCAATTAATTAGCTGGCACCTTTTCCAAAATATTCTCCTATTAATTAGCTGGCACCTTTTCCAAAATATTCTCCTATTAATTAGCTGGCACCTTTTCCAAAATATTCTCCTATTAATTAGCTGGCACCTTTTCCAAAATATTCTCCTATTAATTAGCTGGCACCTTTTCCAAAATATTCTCCTATTAATTAGCTGCCACTTTTTCCAAAATATTCTCCTATTAATTAGCTGCCACCTTTTCCAAAATACTATCCTATTAATTAGGTGCCACCTTTTCCAAAATATTTATATATTAGGTTTGGTTGGGTTTAGTTTTGTTATGCTAGGTTTGGTTTGGTTATTTTCGTCTGCAGAGATCTTAATTCGTGACTCCTATACGTGTATGGTCCTTTTTCCACTTATAATTGCTTCTTTAGCTTATGACATGGATCCCTAAGCTTTTGCGCACGCCAAAGAATTAAACGCTTGTAACTTTTTAAATAATCATTTGCGCCGATAAATTTTTGCGCCATAATTTTTTCATCCAATACTACATATATTAAACATAATTACATAAAAACAAAAGAGATCTGCTACCAGAAGCTATTCTGTAAAATTGCCATTTAAGGGTATAATTACGTGTGGGATTCCTAACTTTTCAATGTTTAAATTGAAATAGAATGGCAAAAAGAATGCTTGAACTTGCCCTCTGTTCTTGAGAGAAAGAATTTAATATACTGTTTGCCCACAAGTGGTGGTAAAACTTTAGTAGCGGAAATATTGATGATGAAGGAATTGTTGATCCATTCTAAGAATGTTATTTTTGTCTTACCCTACATTAGCATTGTTCAGGAAAAGGTTCGTTACTAATGCCAATGATTATGTTAATTTACATGATGAACAATAACTTACACTGTTAATTTTTTTACAGGTCCGATCCTTAGCGAACTTTGCGTTAAACCTTGATTTTTCAGTTGAGGAATACGCTGGTGGGAAAGGACAAATCCCACCCAGAAAACGTTTAAAGCGCAATACCATATTTGTGGCAACGATTGAAAAGGCTCACCTACTTTTAAACTCTTTGTTTGAAAATAATCGTATCGATGAATTAGGCCTTCTTGTTGTTGATGAGGTTATTATTACCACTTTAAAGGGGCTGTCAATCTTAATGACAACAGCTCCCATTCAAGGGTTCGTATCGAACTTGGATAACTGGGAAAAGCCAGGGATTTGGGAAAAGGCCAGGGATATGAATATTTTTGGAAAAATTCAGGGACAAGTTGTAGATTGCTTTTGGTCTATCAAATCTACTAGGCCATTGTGATCATGCGGGTTCGTTGTGATCATGCGGGTTCGTTGTGATCATGCGGGTTCGTTGTGATCATGCGGGTTCGTTGTGATCATGCGGGTTCGTTGTGATCTGATCATGTGGATTCACTATGATCTGATGTGGATTGATTGTGGTCTGATAATGTGGATTGATTGTGGTCTGATAATGTGGATTGATTGTGGTCTGATAATGTGGATTGATTGTGGTCTGATAACGTGGATTGATTGTGGTCTGATAACGTGGATTCATTGTGGTCTGATAATGTGGATTCATTGTGGTCTGAAAGTGTGAATTCATTGTGGTCTGAAAGTGTGAATTCATTGTGGTCTGAAAGTGTGAATTCATTGTGGTCTGAAAGTGTGAATTCATTGTGGTCTGAAAGTGTGAATTCATTGTGGTCTGAAAGTGTGAATTCATTGTGGTCTGAAAGTGTGAATTCATTGTGGTCTGATCACGTGGATTAATTGTGGTCTGATCACGTGGATTAATTGTGGTCTGATCACGTGGATTAATTGTGGTCTGATCACGTGGATTAATTGTGGTCTGATAATGTGGATTCATTGTGGTCTGAAAGTGTGAATTCATTGTGGTCTGAAAGTGTGAATTCATTGTGGTCTGAAAGTGTGAATTCATTGTGGTCTGAAAGTGTGAATTCATTGTGGTCTGAAAGTGTGAATTCATTGTGGTCTGAAAGTGTGAATTCATTGTGGTCTGATCACGTGGATTAATTGTGGTCTGAAAGTGTGAATTCATTGTGGTCTGATCACGTGGATTAATTGTGGTCTGATCACGTGGATTAATTGTGGTCTGATCACGTGGATTAATTGTGGTCTGATCACGTGGATTAATTGTGGTCTAATCACGTGGATTCGTTGTGGTCTGATCACGTGGATTGATTGTGGTCTGATCACCTGGATTCATTGTGGTCTGATCACCTGGATTCATTGTGGTCTGATCACGTGGATTCATTGTGGTCTGATCACGTGGATTCATTGTGGTCTGATCACGTGGATTCGTTGTGGTCTGATCACGTGGATTCGTTGTGGTCTGATCACGTGGATTCGTTGTGGTCTGATCACGTGGATTCGTTGTGGTCTGATCACGTGGATTCATTGTGGTCTGATCACGTGGATTCGTTGTGGTCTGATCACGTGGATTCGTTGTGGTCTGATCACGTGGATTCGTTGTGGTCTGATCACGTGGATTCGTTGTGGTCTGACCACCTGGATTGATTGTGGTCTGATCACGTGGATTCATTGTGGTCTGATCACGTGGATTCGTTGTGGTCTGATCACGTGGATTCGTTGTGGTCTGATCACGTGGATTCGTTGTGGTCTGATCACGTGGATTCATTGTGATAAGCGGCTAATAATGATCAGGGATAAGTTTTTGATTTGCAATATGAAAATTTCATATGAACCCAGTCATTTCACTCCAAATGAAAAGAGAATGTTCCTGAACTCGAGCTCTTTTATTAGGATTGTCAGTCCCTTTAAGATATAATCTTGATTTAAAGACGCTGTAATTTTAATTGTAGCTTCATTTATTATGCGAAGGAGGTAGAAGAGGTTCTACCCTCGAAATTGCGTTAACCAAAATCAAATGCAAAGCCCGTAAGATTTAAATTTTATTAGCTTATTTCAAAGGACATAGAGTTTAATTGACATTTCTAATTACGTAGCTCATGTACATATAATTGGAATGAGCGCCACCTTAACTAATATCCCTGATTTAAAAGTGTTTTTAAATGCTGAACTTTACACGGGAAATTTCAGACCGGTATGTGTTGCGTAAAAAAAAAAATCCTCGCCCTTTAAAGGGATAGTAGCATGCAGAAACAATTTTTTTAATAGAATTTTTGAAAACAAGGGCTTTGATATGGAAATTTTTCAAGAAATTTCAGTTCATTAAAACCCCAGACGTGATTAACGAATGTTTTCCAATAGAAAATAGAATTATGACGTCATCTATTCTCCCCAAAAATGAAGGGCTGTGTTCCTAATTGACGTCACGTTTTTGAAATATTTTAGGCTTCCAAAGAGCAGAACTAACTTATTAAGCTAATTATGAAATATTTAAATTTATCAAAATCTTATGATTGTTGAAATGCAACGCTACTATCGCTTTAAGCGCAATAAGGAATAATTATATTTAAGGAAAGCAGGAAGTCTTGATTTTTGCCTCTTCAAAAATTTATATGCATTCCTGGTACTGTTAAACATTTTGAAAATGCCATGATATTCTTAGGTTGAACTCAAGGAATTTTTGAAAATCGAGAATGAAATATTTGAAGTGAAATATAAACCACACTTGAAAGAGATCAAGTTTGTTACAAGCAAAGTTTTAAAACCAGAGTCCAAGGTGTGTTTAAATTCATAAATGTGAAGCGCATAACTTGAAGTAACCATACATCAACAAATTATCTAGTTTTTGAAAAACAGGGCCGGGCAAAACCGAGTATTGGTTTCTACAATCTTAGGGGGTTATGATACTGGCTAAACAGTCATTGAATTGAAATTTGATCATAAAGACTAGATTTTGAAAATTGCGAGAACAGTTGTTTTTGAAAATTGCGAGAAAAGTTATTTTCGAAAATTGCGAGAAAAGTTGTTTTTGAAAATTGCGAGAAAAGTTGTTTTCGAAAATTGCGAGAAAAGTTGTTTTTGAAAATTGCGAGAAACGTTGTTTTTGAAGAATGCGAGGAAAGTTATTTTTGAAAATTGCGAAAAAAGTTATTTTTGAAAATTGCGAATAAAGTTATTTTTGAAAATTGCGAGAAACATTGTTTTTGAAAATTGCGAGAAACGTTGTTTTTGAAAATTGCGAGAAAGTTGTTTTTGAAAATTGCGAGAAAGTTGTTTTTGAAAATTGCGAGAAAGTTGTTTTTGAAAATTGCGAGAAAGTTGTTTTTGAAAATTGCGAGAAAGTTGTTTTTGAAAATTGCGAACGTTGTTTTTGAAAATTGCGAAAGTTGTTTTTGAAAATTGCGAAAGTTGTTTTTGAAAATTGCGAAAGTTGTTTTTGAAAATTGCGAAAGTTGTTTTTGAAAATTGCGAAAGTTGTTTTTGAAAATTGCGAAAGTTGTTTTTGAAAATTGCGAAAAAAAGCTGTTTTTGAAAATTGCGAAAAAAAGCTGTTTTTGAAAATTGCGAAAAAAAGCTGTTTTTGAAAATTGCGAAAAAAAGCTGTTTTTGAAAATTGCGAAAAAAAGCTGTTGAAAATTGCGAAAGTTGTTTTTGAAAATTGCGAAAGTTGTTTTTGAAAATTGCGAAAGTTGTTTTTGAAAATTGCGAAAGTTGTTTTTGAAAATTGCGAAAGTTGTTTTTGAAAATTGCGAAAGTTGTTTTTGAAAATTGCGAAAGTTGTTTTTGAAAATTGCGAAAGTTGTTTTTGAAAAGTGCCCCAATGCAAGTAATATTTTCAAAAATGTTCAAAGAGAAGTGTTATTTGAATTTTTGAATATCAGTATAAAAATGGTATTTTACTTCAAGTTTTGAACTTCTCCAGAAACGGTAAACCATGTAATCCCTAAATTAATCATAAAATTAAACTTTTCTAGCAATTCAAATCGAGAGACCCTGACAGGCTGGTCCATCTGCTATCAGAAATTTTACCTTACAATTCGTGCCTTATTTTCTGTCCCACTAAAAAACACTGCGAAAACTTAGCCACATTTGTGATCAAAGAATTCCCCGATGGAATAATTGGTTACAAGAAAGAAAAGAAAATTGCCCTTTTAAGAACGCTAATAGAAGGGGGCAATGGCAAAATTTGCCCAGTTTTGAAAAAAACCATACCATATGGTGTAGCTTATCACCACAGTGGGCTAACCATGGAAGAAAGAGCTCTAATTGAAGAAGCTTATAGCGACGGAACTCTATGTTGTCTAGCTTGTACCTCCACATTAGCAGCTGGTGTTAACTTACCTGCTAAAAGGTTAGTTCAATACTTTTAATCACTTTTAAAGTTATTTAGCGCTTTTTTATGGCTGAAAATGTAAATCAACGAAGAGCTGACAATGGTGAATTTTATATATATCAGGGTTGCCACGGGTCAGGGAAAACCTGGAAAAGTCAGGGAATTTAAAAATGGGCCGAAAAGACATGGAATTTAAAAAATTTCAGCAAAGTCAGGGAATTTGATTTTATTGGGTAAAATTTCTGGGGATAAGTCTTTATTGAAAGAGTAATGAAAGTTTCTCCTCATCCTCTCTTAACACAGAGAACTCTAGAGCAATCCTTAAAAATGTCTAGAATTGTTTTTTAAAGTAAATGCTCTCTAAAAAAATCTCTTAAGACTGTTATTTATAGTTAAAATATTTCTTAATCATTTTGGTACAACAAACCTGCTGTAAACATTTACACTTTCGACCTAAAAAGGTCAGGGAAAATCTCAGGAAAAGGTCAGGGAAAATCTCAGAAAAAGGTCGGGGAAAAATCTCAGAAAAAGGTCGGGGAAAAATCTCAGAAAAAGGTCGGGGAAAAAATCTCAGAAAAAGGTCGGGGAAAAATCTCAGAAAAAGGTCGGGGAAAAAATCTCAGAAAAAGGTCGGGGAAAAAATCTCAGAAAAAGGTCGGGGAAAAAATCTCAGAAAAAGGTCGGGGAAAAAATCTCAGAAAAAGGTCGGGGAAAATCTCAGAAAAATGTCAGGGAAAATCTCAGAAAAATGTCAGGGAAAATCTCAGAAAAATGTCAGGGAAAATCTCAGAAAAATGTCAGGGAAAATCTCAGAAAAATGTCAGGGAAAATCTCAGAAAAAGGTCAGGGAAAACATGGAAAAGTCAGGGAATTTGGTTCTGAAAATTCAGTGGCAACCCTGTGATATATATAGATATACTAGCCGTTACCCGCGGCGTCGCTCGCGTGTAATAAGAACTTCCATCAAAATGATATAAAGAATGTGTAGATTTTACTGATGACTAATATTTTTGTAGCACCCTAGGAGCGAAGGCACTCGGCACAGTCCGTCAGCCCGTCGGGATATTTTTTATTACTTTTCATGAGGACATTATTACATAAAGAAGGGTTTTTAAGTTTTTGGCCGCCATTTAAAAAGATGGCAACAAATCGAACCCGAAAGACCTTTCAGCCCGTCTATAGGTTAAAGGAAACCAGTGTACTAAATATTTGTGAAATCGGTTGAAACGCGCGGACTTTATTGCATAGAGAATATTTTTTACACATCTGGGCGCCATTTTTTAAGATGGCGGCGGATTGGAAAAATCTTTCTTAGTACGCGCCTACTACGTATGAGTAACGTTCCTGCAAATTTTCAGCCTTGTAGGGCAAGCGGTTTGGGCTGGGCGTTGATTATCAGTCAGTCAGTCAGTCAGTCAGGACTTTGATTTATATAGATATAGATATATCCCGTAAGTGTGTGTTGAACCTTCCGCGCATGCTTGTCCTACCAAGCAATGTAATTCGTACTTATTATTGTCTTCCTCTTTCAATAAATTATTTTATGACCATGTTAATCAAACTTTTTCACTGCGTAATATAGTGTCCCATTAATAATAACATCAGCCTGATGCATAAATTTCCTTCTTTTCCCCCAAAATCATACCATTGCTCGTTGTTGATTTACATTTTGTCAGTATACCTTCCAAAGTGCTACGCTAAAGTATCATAGGATAACTTATGTTTTGACTTTGGGTTTTTGTATCGCAGGGTTATTATTCGGGCTCCATACGTGGGCATGAATTGGATCTCCGCTATTCAATATAAGCAAATGGTTGGACGGGCTGGTAGAGCTGGTTTGGATACGTCAGGGGAGAGTTACCTGATGGTCAAACCCGAGGAAGCCAAAATGGTTGAAAATATTTTACAGTCGACTTCGGAAGCTTCCCAGAGCACTTTGTTTGATAATAATAAAGAAGGGTTCAATAATTTTGTACTCAACTTGGCTGGTTTACAGGTAAGTTACTGCAGTGTTTACAGAGTAAATACGTGCAAGTTAAAGATTTATTTGATTTATAATACTTTAAAATGCTCCTTCATTAACTTATCTGAGCCTTTTCGCCAATGTGCCTCTAGCATCCTGAATATCTTATATTTAATATTTATACACCCGCAAAACATTTAAGAAATCATTTAAGCCCCATAAAAATTTATTGGGTCGTTTCTTCATGATGCCATTCCTTTCTAACAATACCAAGGGCATACCAGCACTAATAGCATAACAACATTAACTCGCGTCCTATACGACGTACCACTAAACGTGGTCGTGTTCTTACCACAGAGGAAGTCTCAACCTTAGCCTTGCTTGAACCCGAACTCTATTTTTCTCCATCATTAGTTCCAATTTCTCTCGATGGTGGCGTCGATATTCATGATCTTGGCCTCAACCATAAGTGTGCTTGTAACTGATGTAGGTCTAGGAATATAACTATTCCATTTGTGACGTCAGTGCTTAGGTAAAACGTCACGGGCTTAGCTTTGGCAGTGCATGGCCATGTTTAGTGCCGCTTTGGTTCTATGGTCAAATAGCATGCGTGATGTCACACTAAGGCTTCTGAGATAGCTCTATAGACCCAAAAGTGAAGTAAGCTGGTCACATAATACAAGAAGTCGATACTCGATAGTTATCACTTCTGGTAACTCGCATAAAATGTTGGAGAATTGTGCCTAGCATTGTATGAGATAATGATTGAACATTAACGTATAGTTAACCACAAGCGCCATGTAGTTAACAGATAAACTATAAGAGCAGTAGGGGATACTATGGTGGGGAATCAACTCACAAGCGAAGAAAAGTATTATATACTTCTGATAAAAGTTATTTTGGCCAAGTGACGCCCTTTGGAAAAAAATCATACTTCACACTTATGCAACCATAGCGAAATTTCAATGAAGTTTTTTTTTGTGGGGGGGGGGGGTCTATTGCAAATCCTAATTATCAAACTTGCCAACACAGTTGTAACTCTGCTTATGAAATGGCGATTGGGGTATGCCATAACCTCTGCCTATCCCTATTATTAGATAATGGAGTGTTTGAATATTTACGTTGCTCGTAATTTTGTATCTTAGCTGGCATCTTCAAAAGAAGAAATTGAAAATCTTGCCAGTCAGACACTTTATGCCATACAAAATCCTTCCAAAGCTATATCCAATTCAGTCAATGAAGCTATTTCAGGATTAATTCATTCTGGTCATTTATCCTTAAAGGATGATATATTGAAAGCGACCAATTTAGGAATCGCAACTTTTAAAAGTAAGAACTATGAAAAGGTCAAATAATATCTATTGCGAAAAAAAGCTCACAGCATGTTATCGATACTTTAACGCAACTTATCCGTATTTCAGGTGGTCTTGATATTGACTTGACTTTAACGGTACTGAGAGACTTGAAAAAAGCTCAAAATTGTTTATCGTTAATAACACACCTCCACTTATTGTTTATTGTTACACCGTATGAATTGATGAGTTCTATACCAGTTGAAAATTACACATACTCAAATGCAGTGAGTATATTTTTCACGCTGTATAATTTCTATGGTGTCTACAAGGTTGGATTGAATGTAGTCAATTGAAATCCAATAGTATACGGCACCTAGATTAAGTTCGAGTTGCTTTTTCCTACCTTTGTCTAGAGTCTTATACAAAAGGTCTCACAAGCAACTTATAAGTCTATTCTTAAAATTCTCAAACTTTTTATTTGAATAATCGTTAACCTAATTCTGAATTTGAATACAGCTTTCCAAGTTAACGAAAGATGAGCAAAACACGGCGAAAATTATAGGGATTCCTGAGTCTTACGTTTTTCAACTAATGTCAGGAAGAACTACTCAAGTATGACGTAAACCTTCGTTATTTTTGGTTTTAAGGTTTTAATATCTGTGTGAATTTATAAAAGTAGTATTTCAATTATTTTTTCCATTTCTCATTGAAACGTTTTCGGAAAATTAAGGCAGATTGGGTGTGAATATCGCAAAATAGTCCGTGTATGTAGTTCCCCCACCTTCACCTTCACCCTCTCATATTTCTGTTCTCGGGAATGTTACAACGTCGCGTTGTGGTTCAAAGTTTATTACTTGGTTTTTAGAATTTCTTCTTTGCCAATTCTATTTCCATCAATTGCCGACACGTGTTTGTTTGTGTGTTAGTATGTGAATGTTTATTATATAATACATTTGGTTCCTCAACATGTTAAGTGGGGCGGGCAATACATGGAAGAGGAAGGCATACTTACCTTCCCGCATTGCCATGCAATTGACCAGTACGAAAATTACACGCTGAAAAACAAACTTCAGGGGCACGCCTCTATGCTGTATAATATTTCTCACGCCACGAACAACCACTAGAGGCAGCCCAAGCTCACTGCCTGTAAGAGGCTAGCCAACTCTAGCGGTGTCCCCTGGCGTGAGGGAAATTATCCAGTATGGAGGCT
Source organism: Phalangium opilio (assembly GCA_019434445.1). NCBI lineage: Eukaryota > Metazoa > Arthropoda > Arachnida > Opiliones > Phalangiidae > Phalangium > Phalangium opilio. The sequence continues at coordinate 229,682 of JAEQBA010002262.1, read as the reverse complement.
TGCCCCTGGTAGTTTTTTCCCTTCATGTAATATTCTTATTGGTCTATTTTGATAAAAATATCATTATGCCTAATACATCCGTGGCGACGTATTTTACCTGAACGTGAAATTTATTAGGACGCTAGTGGGAATTCGCCTTCAACCTTTACTTTGCAAAAGATCTAAGCGAAAATATTCACCCCTTTTTTATTATAGACAAAATTTCGTACTCGAATTAAAATTTAGAACTTGCAAGTTGGAAACTAACCCTTTTAGTCGATACTCCATAGTTATCACTCGCATAAAATGTGCCTAGCATTATATGAGATGATTGAACATAAACATATAGTTAACCTCAGTGTATGCCTTGATTTTATAAGGAAGTTGATAAACAAGTCGCTCATCGATTCTATTTGACGCTAATCATTTACGATTTATGGAATCAAAACACCGTATGGCAAGTTGCTCAAAAATTCAATATTCATCGTGGACTAATATGTTCACTACTATCCAATGCCTCGGCCTTTGGTTCCGCCCTCTTGAGGTTTTGTCAGGTAGAAATGTTTTCCGTGAACATAGGATTATTAAAATTACTTATTGTCAACCAACAATGTTGAGAATGCGCTTGTGTTTTTCAGGAAATTAAGGAACTGTGGCCTTTTGTTGATCTATTTCCCAGTTTCCTTAAACGACTGTATTACTGTTGCGAACCTGATTTAATTGAACTCTTGGAATTGCCTTGCGTCAAACAAGCAAGAGCTAGACAATTATCGGCTGCCGGTTTTAAGTCTTTAACGGACATTGCCAAAACAACCGGTCGACTTTTGTCCGATAAAATTGACAATTTACCAGTTCGTGTTGCGAATGAAATGGTAGCTGCTGCTAAAATGATAGTGAAGGAAAAAGCCGATGCTTTGCGCGAAGAAGCTGATGAAATGGTTATTGGTTTAGAGAACATGTCAGAGTAATATATTGAGAAGATATACGTCATCCATGGAATTCTGTTAAAATTGTTAAGGATTTGCCTTTTATGGTGTATAATAGTTCAAAGGGAAGTCAAGTAATAAATATTTCAAATTGCAATTAAATCTCTAATTAGAATATTAAAGTAGGAACGAGTAATTAAGAATATACTATAGGCCTAACTGAAGCAGAAGGCTTGAGGCTAAAGAATTCTATTGGACGAATAGTACCACCAATAGAATTCTTTACCACAACGTCTGTTTCGTATGTGGCCTAACGTTTAGGTTCCAGTAAGTTAAGTTCCAATTTGTAATATTTATTATTTTATGTATTCTTTCGAATAAAAGTTTGGAAATTATGTTGTGAACCTCCGATTTAAAAAAAAAAATACTAACAAAATTTTTGTAAGAAATTGTTTTATTGTATTTTTCTTAGTTTCACTATTTTTATAGAAACAAATAAATTATATTACGCTGTTTTTCTTCTTTTTCATAAATTAACATATTTACAAACAATTGAATGACTGGTTCAGTTTTAGTGTATTCTGTTTGCGTTGATCAAAAGGGTTCTTTGATTTTCGCCTTGTTGGGCCATGAGTTTCACTCGATTCGCCCATGTGTAAGGCATTTGAGGTGGTGTGTAACCAACTGGTAGGTTGTAAACAGCCATGAATGGCGTGTTGTAAGCTTCGGTCATTTTGTGGTTGAACAGTACTGTCATGGTTAACAACAGGACTAAAGTTGAGCAATTTGATTTGAAATTCTATGAAAATAAAGAGTTTTAATCAAACTTAAATGGCACAGCATTATTACACAGAATGAATTTTAATCAAAAAATGCTTGAAAGCTAGAATAACTCGCGTAATTTACCACGAATCTACTTTTAAATTTCTTTATGTTAACTCGACATGGTAAACTATTAGAAAATCAAAATCTTCCTGACATGGTAACTCAACTTATGTTATTTTCAATTTATTTAGCTCAAATCTTGCATACGTGTACAACAAGTTCTCTAGTTCATCATTGATATGTTTTTTCAGTAAATTCACCACCATCCTTCAAAATGGTTACCCACGACATATTGTGCTAGGGTCAGACTCATTTCTAGGGGGACACGAAGTTCACGAACAGTGGTTTTTGGCTTCCGTTTAAGCAAATAAAAAACTTTTCAATTATATCGGGTACTCGAAATAAAGTTCGAATTATTCTCTCTTAAAACGATTAGTCTATTCGTAAATCGAAAAATTTGTACAAATACTTTACTTTTTAAAGAATTACCGTATAATGAGACTTGTTAATTCATCGAAACTTATCTCGACATAAAACATTTACAACATAAACTCAAAGCGTAAAATGATTTAAATAAGATAGAATAAATGTAAAAAATGTTAATGATTAAGTAAGTTTTTGAAATATTAAACTACGACTAGAGCAGCTTTAACACTAGACAATTTTAAACAGTTTTGGAAAGGTCTAACCCATTTTTATAAATAGTGCATTTTTTCATCAAAGATCTTTGTGGTTAGCAGGAAAATCTTTACATTATGACTTTTTAAAAACTGTTTTAAACGGGTATAAATTGCCCAGTGTAAACACGGCTCAAATATTTGATAATATTAGAATTTTTCATAATTTGTTTTCAAATTAGTATTAGAACTCACTTTTTTTAATCATTAAATATTTTTGAATTACCGTCAGTCTCTAAAATATCAAATTCGATCCATTTTTCGATTAATCGATTCTAAACTAGTGAATAGGGTAATATTTTTTTTATCGAATATTCTCACACTTATAGTAATTTTATAATATTATTTTGTCTAAGTTTTCAAACACATAGAAAGTGGGCAATAGTTTAAATTAAACAATACACAAAAAGGTTAAATTATGATATTTTCACTTACCATTTTCGAAAGTAACGGGCGGTTTACAAACTTGTCCGGAATCACTTTATGCTTGTTTTAAAATCCGAAATAAGTATGCATCGTTATCAACGCAGGTAACGGGTTTAAATAGAAATCAAGGAAGGTCAAAGAGCGTTAGAAATTATATAGAAAAGAGGCCACTTATTGGCACTGGCTTTCCCAGGGTCTGTTAGAAATTTTTTGTTCCGTAACTGGTCTTGGAGATTATAAAAATTCCTAATTCTTGGTCTGGTGGTAGTTCATCTCTCGTTTGAAAAAAACATATTCATGCCACAAACACGCGCTGCTTAATGGGTGTCAAGGGCATTTAGTCTCGGGTTTTCTCAAGTTTTATTGATCATTTCATTAAAAGGTTATATTGAGAGCTGATCATGAAAGCTGCCTTATGTTGCGTTTTGTAATACGGTATACTTAAACAAGGACTAAATGGGAGGGGATGCGATCTAATTTTACCACAATAGCATAATCGAATAATATCCAAGCTCCATTTACTTAAATTTTCTGGATTGCAACGTATGATAAATGCAACACGCCCTTATAATAATAAGAACACACATTATAAATCCTTGTTCCAAAAAAAGGAGAGTGAAGTCTTTGATTAAGTTTGTGGGAGGGGCGTCAATGTGTTTTGATGCCAAAAATATGGTATTGGGAAATTTTGACGGTCAGGTACAGAGGAAGGTTGGCTTTTGGTACTAGAGTGTTAGTCTACCCGGAATTTATAATACATTACAATATGTTCTATTAATTCGTAATTTACATTTAAGTGTGCTGGAATTTGAATAGTTACAACGTATTTTCACTTACTAGTACCAGTACTAATGTTCTTGCCTACACCACAACTTCGTAAAGGTAATCTTCTACCAACACTGAAAATTCCAACCAATACAGAACTTTCGTGTCAAGGGAAATGTTAAACGCTCGTCATATAGGGGGACTGAGACACTGGATTCCGATTGCGTTTGTTGTTGTTGCGTACAATCTCGGAACAAATGGAGTTGACTATCCACAGAACTGACTGAGAAGCTATCATGCAATTATCAAGAAAATATAGTCACTGGTTTGATTTATATTTCGTTCAATGGAAACTAGAAGAGACGACTAATTCCAGGCAGAAAAACGTTGATAATAGTTGAGGAACCTTTTTACCGCCACTTATTAATTGTGATTAGAGGATCAGAATTGTGTGTCGGGCACCGAGTGCTAAAATAGGAGTGGTATCACATGACTGTAGTCAATTTATTATTCTTTTATTTTTATAAAATCGGCTTTTGTTCAACATTTCATTAACTGGCTTTGTTAAATGAAAACATGTCTGCAGAAGTATATAATACTTCTCTTCGAGAGAAGTGTACCACAAAGCGGGGTAATTGTAACAGTTGTAGAATTCACCCCATGGTGCGATGCCCATCTGAAATTTGATGAGCAGGACAGCAAACAGAAAGGGTGAGCCTGGGAAGAATCATGTTACTTAACTAAAGCATTAAGAGGATACAGAGTGCCATCCTTCTTTTATTATCGCCTTCTGATGTCTGGTTGTGTGAGCTAGTACTATAGACCGCTGACTTATGGAAGCAAAATAATTTTTTTCCCCCAGAAGACGGATTGCGCTTCCAAATGATCCAAGGCTTTTACCTTGGATTAGAAAAATAAGTGAAAGAGAAGACAAGTTCTTTTTATAAACAACAATATGTGTTTAATTTGTTTAGTTTTTTACATAGCACGTATACAAAGATGATTTTGGTCTATGACACGTTTGATAGTGGGTATAAAAATAGATGGGGGTTGTTTTTGAGAAGAAAGTGTTTTTTGATTATCGCAACCGAATATCCCACTTTGCCGTCTGGAAGAGTGATAAATATAAATAGTTCTTCCAGTGGTTAATTAAGAAAGACGTCGGTGTGCTTTAAGTATCCCCCTGCGACTACAGAAAGACACGATGGCGAGTTCTGCACGTTAACCTATCCAGAAAGAGAATGGCCAAGGTCAGACCTCTGTGTGATTTCAGAGTAAGAGATTATAATTTACCTTTAACTGAGGACAGTCCCAGCTTATTTGTGGTATCCGTAAGAAGAGAGACCAGCTCCGTAACCGAGAACAGCGCCGGACTTGACTGGGGCAGCGGCGTAAGCGGCGACTGGGGCAGCAGCGTAAGTGGCGACTGGGGCAACAGCCTTGGCAACACCGACTCCATATCCGAGACCAGCTCCGTATCCAAGACCGGCTCCGTAGATACCGGATCCAAGACCGTATCCGACAGCGGCTGGGGCGGCGTAGCTAGCGTAGGCTGGGGCAGCCTTGACGACGGTTTGTTGGGCGTAGACGGCTTGGGGAGCATAGGCGAGTGGGGCCTTAACGGCGGCAACAGCTGGGGCAGCGTAACCGTAAGAAGCGATGGCTGGGGAGGCATATCCGTAGGCGGCGACTGGGGCCTTGGCGACTCCGTAGGCGAGAGCTGGTTGAGCAGCGTAACCGTAAGCGGCGACTGGGGCCTTGGCAACTCCGTAGGCGAGGGCTGGTTGAGCGGCGTATCCGTAAGAAGCGATGGCTGGGGCGGCGGCGTATTTAGCGACTCCGACTCCGTAAGAGGCGAGAGCGGGTTGGGCGTATCCGTAAGTGGCGACTGGGGCCTTGATGGCAGCTACGGCTGGGGCGGCGTAGGTGGCGTAAGCGGGGGCGGTCTTGACGACGGTTTGTTGAGCGTAGATGGCGGGTTGAGCAACTTTAGCAACTCCGACTCCGTAAGAGGCGATGGCGGGAGCGGCGAGTCCGTAACCCAAAGAGGATCCGTAGATTCCGGCTCCGTATCCACCATAGGCGAGTGGGGCCTTGGCGACGACTGGGGCAGCGGCGTAAGTGTGGGTGGCGAGAGCTGGAGCAGCCTTCAATAGGGCGGGTTGGGCGGCGTATCCGTAGGCTGGGGCAGCGGCGTAAGACACGGATCCGTAGGTCTCGGAGGTCTCCAAATCATCCTTTTGGTCCTTCTTCTCTTCGGCAAAAGAGAGAGCGAGGAGTCCGAAGACGAGGAGCTGAAATAAAACAAATATTGGTTATGGAGCGCAACTGAAAAAACAATACACTAATTAAAGGCCTCTTTGACCCACAAAGAGCTTGATTGCCATGAATTGTCGAAGCATAGCGCGTCATTTCATGGCTCAACCCAGGAATCAATCTCAACACTTTTCAATTTGAACGGTAAACTCTTATGCTAAGTTCCGCGGGCCAGTTTTACTTTCACTAAACTTTTCTTTCCAAAACTAAGTAACTGTTGCCTAAGGGCTAGCAGTCTTGGTCAGTTAATAATGCCCAAGTACTTGCCAAAGTCACGGATTTTTTTTGTTAAAAATTCTGATTATTATTCAAAATATTGCCAATGTTATCTATACAACTAAGCTACGGTGCTTTTCTCATATACCTTATTCAAATGAAAGTGAACTAAACTTAAAAATATCGCTTCTTTAGCGATGGAGCTTTCGCTATACCGTTTTCAAAACGAAGAATCTTGAATTTGAAGATACAAGAATCTACATTTCGCACTCTTGTATCATATACGACTATTATTTGCAAAGTACACTGTCTTATTTCGTACTCAGCTCCAAAATCATTCGTTTTGCAAAAGATTATTACTATCCTTATTAATTTTCCGAATATCCTGGTCCCTGGCGAACCACCGAATTGAACCGAAGGCAATGTTTAATCCATGATACTTACAGCTTTAAAGTAAGCCATTTCGATTTCTTAGAGTGAAGTAGTGGACTGTTTGAAGTAAAACGATTGAATGATTGTTTCGGACAGTGTCGGCTTCCTTTTATAAGGGACTGGCGCTATACACGAGAAAAGGGGTAGCGTATCTTATTCCAAAGAGACCCACGTGTTCCCCCTTTCGTTTACCATTTCTTATTTTTTTCTTCTTATTCCATTTTGTTTTTGGCTTTTCAAAGGGGCGTTTTTTCTTCCTAATGCCCCCAAGCGGAGTTTTCGGAAACTTCTCTAGTGATCTACTTTCGCTTTCTTACTATACCGAGAAGGAATAAATTGGAAAATCCATTCCGAGAGACTAAGTGAGACCACTTTCTCTCAATTTTATGGCGACCCACCCCACTTGACTATACACCCCTCTGAATCATTTTTTTTCTTCTTTCCCAATTTTGTATTTCGGATAATCAACTTCAAGTCGGGTATTGTAGAGTCTGTCCTAAAATCGCCAAGGTGTGTTTGACTTTATATTCGCTACCATTTTGATCCGCGAACGTTTTGCCTTACGTACGTTCCAGTTTCTATTATTTTTTCTTGGTTTTCTTTTAGCTCTTGTTAATTTTATTTTACTTACTCCACCTCAATACACTTTTGCGTTATCTATAAAGAGTTTATGAGTTTGTATAACTAGCGTTTAAAGTTATCACGAGGGTGGGGTTTTTCGGTCATCTACTAATAATAGTTTTAGTTTTTGTATCTATTTAATTGTTGATCATTTAGGGCGTATGGGATTAGGTAGTTGGTTAGATTTAATCTAGTTTTCATAACTGGCCTATTATCGACCTGAAAACACATTTATATTCTTCATTTTGAATGAAAAACTTCTATAATTATGAGAAGCTAAGCTAGATCCTTCATTGGCTCAACGATTTGACATTTTAGAGAATCTGTGTTTGTAATAAGCGCTTCATGGCGCGATAGTTGACGTAAGTTTGGTGACATTAGATGTTAATATTATTATGTGAATTGGTTCAGTTTTTTTTGTAGTTTCGGTGAAAATTCCAAAACTTCATCAGATATCAGACGTTATAATATAAAATTAAAGGATTAAAATTAAACACAAATGAAAGTCAAACATAAAGTTAAACCCTCTTATACTTGTTTTTTTCGTGTCTAAAATCATTTATTTCACTCGACCTTTGGCCTATAATAGCATAAACAAATTGCATAGTTAGAAAATCGAGGTTTTACTTCACATTATTTTGTATTTGTCTAGCATAATCACGTTTGATATATTGGCATACAATTAGAATAAAATAAATTAAAATGGGTGGACAGTGTATATTTAATGTTAATCACAACTTTTGAAAACATAGACCACACACTATCTGTAATTAAATAAAATATATGAAACTATGAGAAATAATCACATGCCCCAAATATGAAATTAATTGTTTGGAATTTTTATTTTGTAATAATTATAAAATGCTGGTGTCATCTAGGTAATTTTATCAATTTCGACTTACACTTTGTCATATTTCACTCGATACCAATTAATCTACATCTCCCAACTCAGAAAAGATAGGCGTGGCGTTTTTGATGAATATAATTCTAGACGAATTCGCCCAAAGTTTTCTTCACGAACTACCTTGAACTGAATCCCCACAGAGGTTTTAAATCCGTTATATCTGATTTTAATAATGCTTCTTTTGGGTTTTTTTCATAGCGAGCCCGCATGTGCAAGTCGGGTCGGGGTGCGTTTGGGTTTCTGTACGTCTCGAGATTAGATTTCATAGAAAATATTAGAATCATGTATGGGTGTCTCCCGACGGATCCACGCCTATGGATAATGCCTCATGTTTTAGTTATCTTTAGAAAAAATATTACGCTTTTAATCGTATTAAGTCGTAACTAGCACCGAAGTGATTTTTATATGAGGAGTTTCAGTAGGCGGATAAATACAATGGTTCGCTTTATACCTACGCGTATGAAATTTGTAATAATCCTGCTTATAATTCGAGGGACTAATCACTCTCAGTTCCCCTGAACAACGACTGCGGGTTACTTAGCACTGTCAAGGATGGGCTTTTAACGATATTGTACAGTCAAAAGTACAGGGGCAGAACTGGGCCCTTCCTCGTCTATAGTTTTACCGCTGTCATGAAAAACACCAGTGTTGTAAGGTATTTCGTTATTGTTTAGTGGTGTTTGTCCTTTACCAACATTTATTGAAACAAAAAACAAGTTGGGAAACCAAAATGAACCTCTCCGAGTTTAGAAGAAATTAAGAGGTTTTCTTAAATAATTAAATAAATAGAATTGATGTTATTTATTTTAATCATCATTAATTTACCTTAATTATATCTAGTTAAATCGTTTTAAGAAACTTTATTCCGAAAATAATTTTAAACATAGCTATTGTATTGTTGACGTTTGGATTCATGCGTATGCCTCTTCAACAATTTTTGGAAAAGAGTATAGGCGATTGATTCACAATAAATGGTAAGAAAACTCGCAATTGCCTGAACCTTTGGTGGAAGCCCCACCATTGGTGGGCTAGACGTTTCTCGTAACCCTAGCCGATCGCCGCGTATTTCTCAATCCAAACGATGGGAGTAGAACCCGAAAATTACTTTTTGCGAATATGTTATCTCCGATTTGCCAACTGCGAAGGCGGTGACAGACACACATACAGACACGTCCAATATAATACCGCTCTGTGACGTCATCGTCGAAAATGTCCAATAAATAACAATTTTATTAAGACTGATAGAAACGTGACCAAAAATCTATTAGATTAAGAAGTTTGATTTCTTCAGATATTTCTTTATTATTGTTTTATCTAATTCTTTCATCTAATTGAAGTAGTTTTTATGAATAAAAATCTAACGGGAACCCCTGAACCAAGCAGAAAGGGGCCCTTTGATCATTTTTAAAACAATTGGATGAAAATGAGATCCAAACTCTGATAAATATCTGATTCAAATCAGAATCAAATTTAATCCCCATTGGCTCCGTATTAAATTTGAATATGGCTGATCAGAGTAATTTGGGATCCAGTTTTGGTCCATTTTATTTTTGTAAGAGATTCCAAACTTTCTTGTTTTAGAAGTTCGAAAAATACTTTACTATAACTATAGTTGATTAAAGATTAATTGGCTGTTTTAAACGAATTAGGAAGTTTTATTCTTAGATTTAATTTAAGAAACCTCGTAAAAGTTTATATTTAAATTAAAGATATTAATCAGTTTATCTTTTAAGTTGCGTTTCCCCAATGTGTTTATACATCTTGGTTTTGAAGCCGGTTTCTGCGGTGCGAAGTTATTTGTAAAATTTCTCTAATGTATTAATTTTTTCGAAAGTAGTCCCAATTTCAATTTTTTTCATATAATAATTTTCAAGAAACTATTATCTTATATTAAGAGTAATTGTCAGTGTATTTTACGAAAATAAGCTCAATTTAAGTATTAATAGTAATTAGGAAAAATTGCTGTATTTTGTAAATAAGGCCAATTAAATATTCTTTTTATTATTGGAGACAATATATGTGATTTTCATGTAGAGTACAGAGTGAAACACTATCATCCTAATCAGAAACTGATAAGTCTGCCATAAACTAAAAGGATGTTCTTGGGTAAATTTTGAGTCGAAAATGTTTGCTTCTATCTCTATTTTGCCGTCCCGGTCTCCGGTTTTGAGTTAAGATTGGATTGGAATATTTTACGGATGGCCCCTTAAATTTAATTAAGAAACTGAAAGACAATGATTTCTAATTAAATTAAGGGGTCATCCCTTAAACACTCAAATTATAACTCGAAAACAGTGGCTCGGACTGCAAAATTGAGATAGAAGCTCCATTTTCGACTCAAAATCACCCAAAGAACATCCCCCTTAATTTATGGCAGACTTATCAGAAAACCCTGTATATATTTGAAGAAGTGTTTTGTTTGCCTGTATGTTTTTCTCTATTAGCAGTCACAATTCGTCACCGAATTTCACCAACTGCCTGGTTGATGTCAGAAACACTAGGGGAAGGTTCATTAGAAGTGGAGATCCTAATTGAGCATCGTTTTAGTCAAATTAAAAGTTGGTAAAAATTTGTTTTTAAAAAACTGCATCACTCAGATATTTCATAGGTTGGGCATAAGCCTAAAAAAGTGTTTAGTGTCTGCATAAGAAACATTCCAGGCTTCTAGACCCTTAAAACACACTGACAACGCCGGGTGTTTAACTTGGCTAGTAAATAATAGTGAAAGTACAATTTCATCTCATAATAAGAGAGACCCTGCATTCGGTACTTCAAAATTAAACCATAGCTGTTTCAATTTTAAATTATAATGACGCTTCTTATTTTAAAATTTATAGTCCCTATTATATATCTTCCCCTTTAACACCGGTACCAGGGCGAGTCAGACACGGATAGACAAAGATTAAGTGCTGATGCAGAAGTTTCAAAGACCTTGACCTTAAAGGTAGCAGAAATTGCCTAAAAACCAGCCTCTCCTTTATTAATTTAAAAGTGACAGATATTGGGTGATACCCCGTGAGATAAAGTCAGCTCTAAAACGCGAGTGGGATTATACTTTATGGTCATACAAGGTCGTCCACTTCATATTTCATTGAAGAAAAATGGTAATTCCAGAAAAATAATTCGAGCTTAAATTTTCATCGTCATTCACCAACGGGATTTTTTAAACAATGCTTTCATTTTCGCCTTCATTGTTAAATTGTTTGCCATCTTAACAGTTACGCGCTTATAAATATTTTTACCAATCCACAAACTGCGAAATTGAAATGAAATATAGATACCCTAACCATTGTCAAAGATCTACCTATGACCTTCACAGGTCTTAGGAATAAGAGATAATCAGAAATTTATAACTAGAAGTAAAATATTGACCTTAATTTTTAACGATGTGGTTAAATGCAGCCATGAGTAATTTAAAGCTAAAGCCATATGGTTATGCCAAGAAACTCCTGATTATTTTCCATGATATTTTCATTAAAGGGAGGGTGAATAGGAAAATAAAGTGAGTTTTCTATTTATTCTTCTACTTATTTCAAGACCAATCTTCTTAGTGAAACATCCAGGAAATATCTCCGAGTGAGCTTAAATTTAAATTAGTTAGAGATTTCATAGATAATGTGAAATATGCACCTCCGAGGCTCCGACCAATCGCCTTCTCGTGGAACGCTCCATGTCGAGTGAATTTTCGCGCCAGATTTGATAAAAATTGCACACGATATGAATTGACAATTATGGCGCGAGACAGCGCGTGCCAGGTAAATTTTGTTAACAAGATGGCAGGGCGTTACATGATTAGTCGGAGGTGCTAATTTCAAATTATGCCTGAAATCGAAAACTAATTTAAACTAATTTGAATTTTAAAATCATTCGGATATATTTACTGGATGTTTCACTACACAGATAGGTCTTATAATTAGTAAAATAATCACTTGATTTTCCATTTCACCATCCCTTTTAGGGGAATAGTAGATTAGATAGTTTTAAATACATGAATATGTGAAGTTGAGCCAAATAATTTAATTTTGGCTTTTTTGAATATCGATAATTCACGTGCTAGCTAAATAATTTTATTCTCGACGAGCGGATTGGTTCAAAACTTTACACGAATATGTTTGATTTTCTGAGCCGTGAAATATCGAAATTCTTTGACTTTTTATGGGATTTCATTTAAAACAAATGCTCTAACTCATAATTTTAGTAAAAATATGATTTACTCTCCTAATTTTACTCCTTTATGCAAGGTTATATTTTATTACATTATGTTTTACTTCAAGTTATAGATGACATATTTAATAGATAATTATTTTAACTGTATGCAGATAATTCAACAACCAAATTAAGATTGCGTAGTAACCTATTCAAGGGGAGTAATTATATGGTATTATTATAACGGGACATTTTGGCATATCCATTGTTTTACGCCTCATTATCTAACCTGCTGAAGTTCTGCGTATTATCCTTGGAAATATGAATTCCGTAATTAAAAAAGTGTTAAAGTACATTATTGGGTTTCGTTTTGAGGTTTGTTAAATAATCTTTATTTTTTTTTCGAGAATCGCTTCACTTTATGGTCCTAAAACAATTACCACAGAAGAAAGCCAACTTAATTAAGAATAAAACAAGTTAAGTTTTGTTGATATTAAATAAAAGTGAATTTCATTTAATTTTTTTGTGTATCATTTTTGAAAACAGCATGTGAAACTGATTCTTAAAAATATTCTAACATCGGCTTTTTCAAAAGTCAAGTCTTGGTTACTAAAATATTTGTTTTTCATTCAAATTTTCCTACTATATTCGTTATCATCGAAGACAGGTATAAGAATAAACACCCGACCAGACCTCACGCCGAGAGGTTAGATGTTTTAGATTTTAGAGTACGGGTTTTGGCGTTTGAAGATTTCGGGATTTTGACTAACTTTTCAGAAAGAATTTTTGGGATTTTGACTGACTTTTCAGAAAAAAGTTTCGTGATTGTGACAGACATTTTCAATAAGAATTTTCGGGATTTTGACTGACCTTTTAGAATGTATTTTCGTGATTTTGATTGACTTTTCAGAAAGAATATTCGTGATTTTGACTGACTTTTCATAAAGAATTTTCGGGATTTTCACTGAGTTTTTAGAATGTATTTTCGTGATTTTGATTGACTTTTCAGAAAGAATATTCGTGATTTTGACTGACTTTTCATAAAGAATTTTCGGGATTTTCACTGAGTTTTTAGAATATTTTTTTTGGATTTTGACAGACATTTCAGAAAGAATTTTCGGGATTTTGACTGACTTTTGGAAAGAATTTTCTGGGTTTTGACTGACTTTTCAGAAAGAATTTTCTGGATTTGACTGATTTTCAGAAACAATTGACTTTCCGGAAAGCATTTTCGGGATTCGGAAAGATATTTCTAGATTTCATGTAAGATTTTGGGGTTTATGATTTTCACTGAGCTTTGTGAAACACTGAAATATACACGTGAAATATTCATTATTTCATAAGCTCCTTGAATAAAAAAAATATTTTCAGCCCGGTCCTCACCTATGGAAAAACCGGAAGAAATAAACCATGACGTCAAAGTACTATTAGTTACGCCCAAATCAACTTATGAATTGTTTATCCAGACCAATCTTCAAATACGAATTTTTCTTAAATTTTTAAATCTAAATGGATTTATTAAGATATGATAAAGAAAAAAAGTAAACAAGAAGGGTTTAAGATACCCAATTTAACACACTTTTCCTTCACCAGTAAAAATTAAATTATTTCCGAGACAGCTTTCGGAAAAAGACTTCATAGAAATCAATCATACTTTTACAAGTTTACAAATTTTATAAATTTGAAGAGGTTATGAAAAGTGTAAAATCAGGAAGTCATACCCCCTCCTTGGAAGGGATAGTTTTGCCAGTTTCTCGAGTGATGTCTGGGGTAAAAGGGGATGGGCCTAACAACGTATTAAAAACGTCAGTTATCGCGTCACAAAAAGTTTAAATGTTGCAGTCTTTTTTTCTCTGATACAGTAGGAACTGTACTACTGCAGGCAGTTTTTAGACGGTTGTGACTGCTCTATAAATGGGGTTAATAATGTTGCTTAAAGAACTATATAAAATATTTAAGGAAATTACAGTAAACCTTGATAGTTCTACCTCTAGGTGTAATAGATACTGTAATTTTCGAGGTCCATAATTTGCTTGAAAATGGAAGTTTCAAAGTAAAAAGTATGGTTGAGATCACGTCAACTTTCACGTAGACAAGGCTTAGCACATATAAAATTTTTGAACAATTTATAAAAAATTACTTAGTAAATATAAAGAAAGCCTAGCGGTTAAATCAGTAGCCTATAGATTATGAATTTGAGTGATTTTTAAAATATTTTCAGCTTGTAAAACGAAAAAGATATCATTCAACAACTCCACCTTAAATTCGTTGGAGGCAGCCATTTTTTATGCAAATTCCTGTTGCCATGGCTGCAACGGGAATAGCAGCATCTTTGAAGCTACTGTAGGAGTTTCTATTACCCAATCAGATGAATTGAAAATAAATAACGTCCTGACATCTATAGATCCCCGCGTAGAGCGAGATTAGGTCCTTACCCTCTTGCACCAACCACGCCGCAGCATAGGCTTTTTATCCATTCCAAGATGAGGTATGAGTTCCTGGTAAAATTAAAAGTATGTATTGTTTACGACGCAAACTATCATATTGTACCAATTTTTTTAGCTGCGGGAAAAAATTTAATATTCTTTTTAAATTATAGAGCGTGTAAAGCGTTAGGCTGGAGGCAGAGAAAAGGTGATTTGTATCGCTTTCAAAAAGACATTAAGACATATTATGATGCAATAGGGACGTTATTATTTTTTTCCGAGACCGTTTATATTGATATTAACGAAGAAAAAGGGTTTAATGGGGAGAAATTTAACGAGACTCTCAGCCCGGGTGAAAGGGGTGGATAATTGTTATGTTTCACAAGGACAAAAGGTCTTCAAAATATTGTTTATTATTATTAAACCAAAAACAAAACGATGTGAAAATACCTTTTAAGGGTTTTGTAATAAATTAAAATATAGTCCAAGACATAAAAGGTAGTTGTAAAATTATTTGACAAGGGGAGATTGAATATTATGAAGTTTAATTGTTGTTTATCAATTTGGATCTACTAATAATTTTCCAAAGAATTGAATGCCATAACGTGAGATTTAAGCGAGGGGTCGGTCATTCATGAAATCCCGTACGCTACCCGTGAAATCCAATTTAAGAAATCCGAAATCAGTGCTGATTTCGAAATCAAATAAAAAATCCGAAATCAGCAACGAAATCACAAAATCAGTAAAGAAATCACAAAATCAGTAAAAAATCACAAAATCAACAAAGAAATCACGAAATCAACATAGAAATCACGAAATCAGAAGCGAAACCACAAAATCAGAAGCAAAATCAGTAAAGAAATCGTGAAATCCATTACAAAATTCACGAAATCCAAAATCAAAAGAAATCACAAAATCCGACCAAATTACGGGGAAAAATCTCAAAATCCGAGGAAATCACGCGAAAAACCTCAAAATCCAACGAAATCAGGGGAAATATCGCAAAATCAGTCGAAATCACGGTAAAAATAGCAAAATCCGACGGAATCACGGGAAATATCTCAAAATTCGATGAAATCCATAGGATTTTATCGAATTCTGAAATCAAACAAAATCCGACGAAATCCGATGAAATCAAACGAAATCCGACGAAATCAAACGAAATCCGACGAAATCAAACGAAATCCGATGAAATCAAACGAAATCCGACGAAATCAAATTGGATTTCGAAATCCATTGCTACCTGAGTCATGTTCGTACACTTTTTCCTAAACGTCCGACCCCTCGGATTTAAGGGAGTAACTGGTTCAAGGTTTTTTCAATCGCCAGTGAATTTCGCTGAAATTCGGAATAATTTCGTATAAATGGCAAATGAAAATTCATTGAACGTTTCACCTTGAAGTGACACTTCTGACTTATGCGTGTAGAAAAATAAGTTAGAAATTAGAACCCATAAGCATTCTTCACAAAATTTAGTAATCTTTAGATTTATGCTTAATTTTTGGTTTATTTTATGTTATATATATTGAATTATATTATTTGAGGGCATAGTTTGTTTGTTTGTATGAGAAGTGAGATGAGACTAGATGTGAAGGGCTCTAGCATTGGTAATAGATCCTGGCACTAGTGAACAAATTTGAGGATTTTATACCGATTCCCACGCGCCTACACTACTGAGAAAAAAAATTGGTCGAGTTCCAAAAACATTTCCTACCCCCTTCCCCTCAACCTAAAGCGGCGGAACACGGACGCGGGTGCTGGAATCTAGTTCGGCCGTCTACCACCGCGAGCGACTCACGTTTTGGAGGGGAAATTCTGAAACCGCCACTAGAGGGCCAACCGTTGGTGTGTTATCAAGAATATTCACTTTCGCCGAGTGAAGAATTTGGTTAGCTCAGTACTTCTAGTCTCATATCACTTCTGTTTGTTTGTATATCTGTTCTTTATACTCAGTCACAATTCGTTACTGAATTTGATCTTTTAAGAAGTGATTTGCTTGATTTCCTGAAGGTAGGGTCCGAGAACCCCTAGTCTTAATATTAAGCCTGTAATGAAAGTTCTATTCTAGACGTGTAAGATTTTATCTTTATGGTTAAGCAATGATGTATTGAAATTGGAAGTTGTGAAACCTTTTTTCTAAAAATCAACACCATGAAAATATTTCCCAGGGATGGATCCAGAGGTTAATATGAATGTAAATTATTTTAGTTAATTTCACTGTTCTTACAATTTAAGGGCCATTAACAAAACCAAAATTGGCCTTAATTATGCGAGTAATTAAACTGGATTAATACTGAACTAATTTATAGAACCGCCGGCGTTTACCGGATATGACGTGAACTAGATCATAGCAAATGTAGACAACTTATAATTTTGTTTATCTTTATCACAAACTTCTTCGTCGTCGCATATGTCGTGTCGTGATGGTCAAGTTGGTCATCATTGATATAATATATCTTAAAAGGGGGTGGCATTATCGTTAAGACATAACATCCGGTATGTGATTCCAAAGACGTTAGACAGTGCTTCAAATTACCAGTCAAAGTCATTTTGTTAGAAGCAACGTCTTTGGGTCCACATTAGGCCTACTTATATTCTGTCTAAAAAATAAGGTGGTCAAACTCCAGACTCTATTTTTACCAAAACTCAAGAAAATGGTCTATTAATATAAAAATGCTAGAATGCATGTACTATTTGCTTTTTATCAACGTTCGAACATATATTATCAGAGAAATATTCGCTACAAAGTGTACGAGGATGGTTCCAGATGCTTAAGCTATTTATGTTACTTATTCTTAGTAACTTGTATGAATTCTTACATACATCTACACGCGAACTGAAACAAATACTTCGAAATCACGCCATATTTAGTGGTAGTTCAAATGGCATTAAGATTGATGTAAAATCAAGATTACAACTAAAACATTAAGCCGGACAAATAAAACATAATAGACAATAGGGAATTATAGACCCATTGAAATCGAGGTTTCAGTTTCTATAACTTGGTTTTTATCCGAGAATTTACTCCAAAAACTTCCTCAATACAATACGATCGCGAAAAAGATTAGGACTTTTAATCTCAAGACATATTAGTGAAAGTGTTACGAACGTCTCGAGGGTGCTTTATGCCTCTCCACCGAAATTGAGAACTTACGTTAGCTGGCAAAAAAACAAGCCCCAAGGGGAATTAGTAAGTTTGATAAAGTGTCCTCGGGCGTGGGCTCCTCGCTTCTTTTGTTTGGCAAAAACGAAGCTTTAAGTAACTAGAAAAGTGGCCTTAATATCCCTGGATACCAATAAACACAATATAAAAACAATAAGTG
Organism: Phalangium opilio; assembly: GCA_019434445.1. Lineage (NCBI taxonomy): Eukaryota > Metazoa > Arthropoda > Arachnida > Opiliones > Phalangiidae > Phalangium > Phalangium opilio. The sequence goes on along the minus strand of JAEQBA010002262.1, from coordinate 211,700 downwards.
TAATTCGACCACGCCAACGTCATCTGAATAACAATTGAAACATACAATATACAATTTCTGACATGTTATTTACTTTAAAAATCGAGATTTTAATTGTGTCACAACGACACGTTATCTTAAGTTTATTTATAAAAGGCTAATCAAAATCTACTCATAACATAACTGTATCTTATATACAGAGTGTTACTGTTAAGTCTGTAATGTAGGTACCAAGGCAATGACATTCAACTCCGGAATGATATTCTCTTATCACAGTAGCAGTCTGCTCCTAAACAGTTTAAACTATATTTTCCCATAAACGTGTCTTTTTTCGAGATTTTTTTCTTTAATTTAAATTTTTTAGTGGTTGTCAATCTAGGGTGTGTGATAACACGTCACACTGCACACCTCCAGAGCCAGAATGTCGTCTAGGAGGCGGAAAATCGGGTTCCTTTTGGAGACGGTTATAAAAAACAAAAAAAAGCTTACTTAAAATATTTTAAAGTAACATTATCTTTTAGCATTTTTCAAACCTCCCCCCAAAAAAAGAACTGTTAAGATCAGTAACGGGTTAACCCGAGGTTGTTAACCGTCCACTCTAATGGTCCTTTAATAGTCCCACATACATCAGAGGATTCGAATGCAATGTTTTCTTAAAGTTGGGGTAAAATAAAGAATTTGACCACCATGGTTGTGGACAACAAAGATGTTCTATATGACTTCAAATAAAAGGACTTCAGTGGAGTTATATCGTTGAAGCCCTGTCTAACCAAAGAGAATATACCAAGAGGAGCAGAAAGTCTAGCCTTTCACAAGGCTTTCGAAAAGCCCGGCCACGGTTTTGGCGGAACTAGATCCGGTTTTTGTTGATTGGCTAAGCAGCGACGCCTTTTATTGGTTAAATTATGTCGGCTGCTTATTTTTGGTGGTGGCGAAGGGTTGATCTCTGGGTTGAACGTTGACGTACAAAAGGTAATTTTTAAGTAGACGACATGGTCACGTGAAAAACCGGAACTAGTTCCTCCAAATTCAGAGCCGGTCCCTATTTACAAAGTTTCTGCTCCTCTTGGTATATTCTCTTTGGTCTAACATATCTTTCGATCCACATACAGGGATATTAATCAGTCTTAGCAGGATGTTTCCTAAAAGATCTCTCAGAAATTAAGGGGCGATGTTCTTTTGGGCGATTTTAAGTCGAAAATGTTCTATTACATTTTGCCGATCGAGTCACCTTTTTCAATTTAAGATTGGAGTATTTTACGGATGACCCCTTAATTTAATTAAGAAACTGAAAGACATCCCTGAAACACTCAAGTCATAACTCGAAAACAGTGGCCCGAACGGCAAAATGGAGATAGAACATTTTCGACTCAAAATAGCCCAAAGAACATCCCACTTAATTTATGCCAGACTTTATGCTGTATAAAGCTGTCAGTACTAAAATGCCATTTTTGGCTTCAGGAACAGGAATAGGTGCCATGCAAAAAAGTACAATTTAGTAACAACCACTTTATCTACTTCTGCCATAATATACGCCTAACCTGCCAAAAGTAAGAAGTCCATTTGATTTAATTAATTAGTTTATCTTCCTCGGTATGTAGTTCACATCCACATACCGCCAAAAAGGGTATTCTCCAATTTAATTTTAATTCCGAGAAACCTAGATTTATTGGGTACTTTTTTTCTATGGAAATTAAGCGTTTTTTTAGCAGAAAATCGTAATATTTTCTTCCGCGCTACGTGATTCGCTAAAGGGCGTACTATAGATTTTTAAATCTCCCATTTTTATCTCTCCGAGTGGCGATGACGTCACGGAGAGGTATTTTACTGGACGTGTGTGTGTGTCTGTCCACGCGTTCGCGGTTGACAAATCGGAGCAAACGTCTTCGCAGAAAGCAATTTTTGGCTTCGACTCCCATCGTTAGGGTTAAGAAGTGCAATGACATGGCTTCCAAAATTTCACGCAATTGTGGGTTTTCTTATCATTTATTGTGAAACAATCGCCTTATACCCTAAATTTACAAAAATTGTTAAAGAGGCGTACGCTTGAATTCAAACGTCAACAATAGTTATGTTTAAAATTATTTTAGGAATAAAGTTTCTTAAAACGATTAAACTAGAAGTAAGATAAATTAATGACGTTTAAAATAAATAATATCAATTATATTTATTTAATTATTTTAGAAAAATGTCTTAATTGCGTCTCGACTCGGAGAGGTTTATTTTGGTTTCCCAACTTGTTTCTTTTAATAATCTTCAGAGGCCTCCGGCCGGCTGGTTGTCTTTTATCACACCTGTGAGGCGATACTTCTTTATAATGTAGTCCAAGTTCTACTTTCTTAATGAACTATGTAAAACAATTGACAGGTTTTTTTTTCTTCAAACTTTGGAATGTTCTTTGGGTATTCTAAAGACTGATTTTTCATTAGTATCATTTATTGTAACGTACAGTACATGGAATTAAGAGTAATTGTCAATGTAATTTACGAAATAAGCTCAATTTAAGTATTAACAGTAATTAGGGAAAATTGTTGTATTTTGTAAATAAGGCCAATTAAATATCTTTTATTATTATTATCAGAGAAAATAAATGTAATTTTTATATGTAGGGTGAAACACTATCATACTTATCAGAAACTGATAAGTCTGCCATAAATGGAGGGGGATGTTCTTTGGACGATTTTGAGTCAAAATGTTCAATGACATTATACCGTCCGGGTCATTGTTTTCGAGTTATGATTTGAGTGTTTTATTGATGAATTGAAAATCGCCCAAAGAACATCCACCTTTATAAGGCAGACTTCACTGAAATACCTTGCACATAACATTTAAATGTTCCTGGTACCTACTAGCAAGTTTTAAAATTCCGACTTTTTTACAAATGAAAGTGCAAAACTTGATCAGGCAAAGTGACTTTAAATGGGAAAAGACCACATGGAAATTCAGGAAATTTTTCGAAAATAAAATCGGTGGTAACCCTGAATTGTAAAAGATCCGAATAAGCTAAAGTTAGTGTAAGTTATCGAATTTGTAAGCTAGTCAAAATAATTTTAAATTGAAATAACATCTGTTAGGGTATCGAAGTACCAGATCTCCCATGTTATTTTTATAAGTCAAATTGCTTAATAATATCCGTTTTTTGATTGTAAAGATATGAATTTTGTATTTGGACGAGGAAGTTTTCTAAAGAATCGAGATTTTATTTTTCCTTCGGCGGTCCCGCTGTATTTGGAAATTAATTTATAGCGAATCTAAAAGTCCGAATGTGTTTTTGCTCGAGTTTTCCAAATGTCAATATATTTATAAGCTTGTAGCGTGAGCCACCTT